>OY744523.1:75805944-75938444 GCA_963556195.1 Sepiola atlantica
TTTCAAATATTCAAGTATACTTAATAGCCATATATCTATACATAAACACACGATTATTCGTCAAGCACATGAACCACACACACACACACAGACACCCATATATATATATATATATATATATATATATATATAAATATATATATATATACATATATATATATATATACATATATATATATATATATATAGACGTGTGACCAGTTCGCTATTTTTATGCCCTTCAACCATATGCGTCGATGCAAGTAAAAAAAATGACATATTATGTGCGTGCATCATTAAATTATCGTGCATGTCTACCTCTCAATTCCAATTGCATATATTTGTTTTGCCAGTACAAATGCATGTGCACGTTCGTAGCGATGCATACACACACACGAACTGATTTATGACGTAAATATTTAAAATTATTATTGCTATTTATTTAGATTCTATAAATGTTACTCTCTGTTAGATTGATTCGTGACAGATTGGTAAGAGATTTATAGAATTATTGTTAAATGTTTAAGTGGAAATTATTTCAGAAGATTCTTTTTGAATATGCTGTAGACGAAATTATTTGTAGTCTTAGCGTTAGCAAAAACAGTTTGAACTAAATCTATTACTATCAGCATTAAATATTTTTAACTTTTTTTATTACTTTTGTATTTCTTCCGTTTTCTTTAGCATAGGGACGAGTCATTATTTCAAATTCCGAAAAATTACCAGATATTTAGAGGCCTAAACCGTGTTCTTTTGAAATATTTTTGTTTCACTTTGTTTTTCGGAAATACCTTTCAGATACTGTTTAAAATTCTTCTCCATAAGGCTTTTAATTTGAACTTCTATTAGATCTTAGAGTATGTTGATGTTTTTAGGTTTAAGTATTTCTTCATATCATATTTGAGTCCATTGTACTTTCCGCTCTGTTCACGCCACTGTCATTAGGAACGTTTACGTAAACCTAAGTTGCCACAACTTTGATTCTATTTAGTATGACAATATCAGGATCCCCTCCTGCCTTTTCTAAGCATTTTTATGCCGATTAAATATTAATGAAGTTTAAAGACTTTACTCAATTCGTACCTTGTGTATTTTTCTCTATTTATTACCGTACGAACCTCCTGTCTGTGTATTTTTAACAAGTGAAAACTAAGTTCTGAACACAACTTTTTGAATTAGAAATCTTGAAAAGCTTGTCTTGAAGTTTCACGTTTCAAAGAATAGATTTTTGTCTTACTTGCTAACTATTTGTATAGTAGAAATATCAGCCGCATCTTGAAACAGTAGGAACTGACGTGGTGACGCCAAGTTATACTTCCGTTGGTTTAGGGATCGCGTTACGTGTTTGATGCTTTTCCACTCATCTTTAAAATAATCCACTGTTATAATCTATTTGATCGGAATAATCTCCTTCATGCTGTATAGCATCCAAACCAAGTTTAGATCAGTTTGTAAAACATTAAGATCCATTTCTAAAAAAAAGTAAAATTCAAAATAAATTGGTCTATTTATATCGTTTTGTAATGCAAATAATAACTCAGTGAGGTTAGCGGCGTATGTACATTTATTTAGCAATTCAAATGAATATATACAAAAATCATCTGTGTATTTGCAGATTTAGATAATTAGAGAATATTAAAAAGTATCAAAATACTTTATATATCAAGTTTTGAGAATCTATTAAATTTTGTGTAATGCAATAATGTTTTAAATCCCAATAAAATCAGAGACGGAAAATATTTACGACAAGAGTTTCATGCTCTATCCGGGATCTCCTTAAATAAAAATATTAATATAATCTACTAGGACAATCTGTATGGAAAAAAGTATTATTCCTTCCAACTTTCAAGTTTATTAGTCTAAAAACCTAAAAGTTGTTTCGGCCCATTTGGAAGAATTGTTAGAATGTTCGATTAATACCGGGGTTCAATCTTCAGTAAAGTTGTACCAGAGACTCAGTAAAAAATAGTTCTTGATATTCCTTGTTAGCAGCATTATAACGTGATGTTCAAAGGTAAGTGGGATAATCCAAGTAGATGAGTGACGCCGTCTCTTACATTTCGTTGTAGTAGCCAATGAAAATTCAGTCTTCGGGTCGCCCCCCCCCCCTCTCCAACTAAGGTGGATCCATAGTTTAAGTTACAATAGCACGGATCGATCCCTACGGAATGCTTAATTAAAATGTTAACGAATATTTTATCAGGTCGAATATAGCATTCCGCGTTTTGTGAGTATTCGATGCTAATAATCAACATAAAAATTCCAGCGAATAAGACTTAATCACTCTTCTATAAAGACACTTACCGAACCCACCCTGATACTTCATAAAGCATTGGTTTACTTTGGGATGTCTGGATCATACCAGTGTCATCCTCAGCTATATTTGAATAGGTAAATACATTATCCTTCAATGAGTTATTTCACCCTTTTTTAGACACCACCTGGCAAAATGTCTACTTTCCGCCTCCACATTCCCTGCTGACCTGGTTTCACCAGCTTAAACCAATTTGACGGTTATCGCAAGTCACATAAAGATATTTCGATTTTTATGTGAGGTGTGGCTATCTTAGTTAATTCCCTTGGCACCATTATGAATCTCCATTATCCGGAGACGATTTTATGGCATCAGATAACGAAAGTGTTTCGCTTCAATTATCAATAGTTATCAATTCATATTTCTTTCATTTCACTGAACGTATAGTCTTTATTTACGATCAAAGCTTCAAACTAAACGCTCATGGAATAGTCACTTCATGTTGATTTTCTCAACTTTACCACATAGCAATCGTTTTTAAGTGGTTCATAACTTAACAAAATACCTATTTTACAAAATTAATTGTATACGGTTAGTAGAACACAAATACTTATTTTGTCTATATCTGAGGGGAAATTTGGTATTTATATTTTTTCCAAATGTATATGTGTGTAATTGAAGAGAAATATCCGAAATAGTTTAAACTCGGCATCGCCAATTCCATAGTCCTCGTGTTCGGTTAGCAAAGCCGACTAAAACCTTACGATTAAAAGTTAATATATCTTTAAATAAAAAAAATAAAACCACTAAAAATTATATAAATTATATCATTTATTTTAAATAATTACATTATTGTATTTAAGTAATAAAAATATCAGTACACTTTCGACTAACCAGCTACATAAACAATAAGATTGTGTCCTTATTATTTAAAACTTACCTATTGTTTTCTAAGTGCTAGAATTTCGTCCGGGACTTTCCACGAAAACTGAGAATACTCCAATTGTGATAGTCTATCTTATATTACATCTCAACTGGACGAAAGCACCTGACGCCTGTAAAGTCTCTGATAAAACTCAACAAAAACGTCACAGGTGAGATTATTTATGGTTTGACACCGAAGAATATACAGCTTCTGGCGTAACCTTTTTTCTAGCCAAGTAAGAATCTTCACAAAAAACAACCTTGACATCGAATTGTAAGAGTATTGACAAATAAAGTAACTGCTGTCTGACTCTTGTATTTTTGTATATTTCGTTTGGTTTTAATCCAGAAATATCCAATACGTTTATTAACATTGTCGGTATATTAAATGAGGACTCGTCACCATATTACCTGGCAGAATTAAGATCTACAAAAATGTAGCATATGTAATTCTTTGATCAGGAATTAAATATAAACTATGATAATGTTTGTTGTGCTGTCGCCGGTCGACGATGGCTTGGATTAAAAACAATCAGAGACAGAGAGTAAACGTATACACGATTTATTTATATTGGACACCATATTGGCAGGAAGTTCGGACAGTCTAAGAGCAGATAATTACCAGAAGTTCCAAAGGTAAACAAACATCGCATGCGATGACATACTGATACAAGAAAGTTCACAACATATGGGACAATAACACATCATTAATAAAATGGCTACCAAAAAAGTAATTATATGGCATTTAACGACGGAGGTGTGTGATAAATATTCAGTAGGTTTATTTCATCGTATCAGTGACAGTTTACAGGCATAACACATTGGTTTACCGATGTTTCAATGAATATGATCGATACATAAAATCGATCATGGAGAAATTTGGCTTAAGTTTTCTTGTTTTAAATTAGAACAGATATTTAACTTTAGATAATGTAACCCCAGAAATTTCTGCTAAGGGAAAGTGTGCCGGGTAATGAGAAGACTAGTCTAACTGTGATATTATTACCATTGCATACTAAATGTGCGATGATTCGATAACTTACAGGCTATTTTACAAGGAATGATTGGCAACTTTAAGGCAGTGGTGGTGAAAAGGGGGGGGGGGGCAGTGAGTGGCTGCTGCGACTGCGTGTAACTTCAGTGGGGTAAGTGAAAAATTGATCTAACCCCAAAACTCTTGCGTTTCTATAACGTTGAAATATATTTTCTAACAGTTGCCGTCATGTTATTTTGCGCAGCGATGAGTCAAAGACTCGACGACTCGCGTAAGGCAGAGAGCGACAATATGACGAAACAAACAGTTTTCATCAGAAAATATAAAACTATAACTGGTTGGACAATTACTAAAAGTTAGAGCGTGCATCAGTGCATTTCCGATTATATTTTACTGTTTGGAAATCTGTGTTTAACTGATGTTTGGTGGTAATCGAATAATTTAAAACACCAGAATTACTTATATCTATGTTTAATCAATTAACTTTGCCTTCTAGTTAATTGATTAAATGTATTTTAAATGTTTACTTCAGAACGTATTTATTTGGCTTCATTTTGACAACAATGATTTAATTCCCTTTAAAATATGATATGTGTCATTTAATTTAATTTTATTAAATTAAAAGTTTTAAAAAAATGTAGAAAATCATTTAAATAAAGTAGTATACACAATTAATTTCCCGTTAAATTAACTATAATAATCATTACTACAAATTAACTATTAAAAATTCAACTTTTAAAGCAAGTAAATTTAATAGATCTGAAAGATCACTGAATGTTCTTAGTGCAAAAAAATCTCAAAGGGGCATCGACATTTGTTAACACAATTGGGTAGGTCGTAAGATGTGAATGGATGGTGAACAAGTAAACTATGAACCTTTGAACCTAAAGGATGAAGTGGATCGCTGCTTAACACAGATTGATAAGAGAAGTGGGCGATTGTGTCAAAGTTCGAATGACTTAGATGAACAACTCGGCTTCATCTTGTAGCCTGAAATCCATATCAATTGAAACGAAGGCATAATATAAAAGTAGAGAAAAGTTGCTGAAGTATATGAAGGTGATTTCGTGTAAATAGAATTCAGTATCGATCTGTGTTATGCTAGTACAAACGAGAAGAGAGGGGAATTTCGTGGCAGCAAAGTCCCTAATCGAACTATTTAACAGTAAAATTACTGATTGTGATGATTGGTTCCGTTATCTCATGTTATCATGTGTAGAATACTGTGAGCGATCTTTAGTAATCTGAAATTAATGAAGAATTATCTCCGGTCTATAATGCTGTCAAATGAATCAGAAAATGTTAAGTCCCGAGAAAAACAATTAAAAAACATCGATGTAACCGGTGAAAACGATAGATATTTGACTTTTAAACCTGATCGCATGTCGCACTTGAACTAAATAAAATAAATTTTACCGACACATTTCGACTAAACAAGAAACGATTATTGAACTCTGGATGTTCATCCCGTAAATTCCTATATAATAATTACTTGCACATAATTATTACATTACGCCAAGTTATTTGAGACAATATTGAATAATTACAATTCATAAGATATGTTGTTTTTGGATTAGAAAGCATTGTTTATATCGTAATATGAATTATTAAAAAAAACAATGAGCAGTTAGAACGCAACGCGATGCATTTTAGTTTTATTAATTTTTTTTTCAATTTAATTTTCGAAGATATACTTCCTCGTCAGAATCTCAAATAAAGATAGATTAAGATACTTTTTTCCGTTTTTTTTTTGGTTTTTTGTGTGTTATTAATTCGTGTGTTTTTGAAACGAATTTGGGATAATAGTTTCTTTAGTAAAGAGTAGCACGTGGCAGTGCAAATTGAATAAGAAATGTTGTTATTGGATTAGAAAGCGTTGTTTTTATTGTAATATGAATTATTAAAAATAATAATGAGCAATTAGAACGCCATACAATGCATTTTAGCTTTATTAACTTTGTTTTTCAATTTTATTTTCGAAGATATACTTCCTCGTCAGAATTTCAAACATTAAAAATTATAATAAGAAATGTTGTTCTTGGTTTAGCAAACATTGTTTATATGGTAATATAATTATAAAAAATAATAATGAGCAATTAGAACGCCATACAATGCATTTTAATCTCATTAACATTTTTTTTCAATTTAATTTTCGAAGGTATACTTTCTATGACTGTTCTGACATGGGAGTTATATTCTGCTCATTAATTTTAATTTCCTGTGGACTTTTAATTAACGATTTATGGGTAAGGAAGAGTCTTGAGGTTTGATATCCTTACGTTCTTAATGTAAATAGCTATTCGTTCTCCAGAGATCTTAACATATGGCAGCAATTTTACTGAAGAATGATATATTTTAAAGTTTCAAATCATTAATTACGTTTCATGAACGACGTAAACTATCGGACGTAAAATTGATTTGACTGCAACCGAGAAAGCAGTAAAGTCTTAACAACATTAGAGACATTTAATATTATTGTCAGATTACACTAAACGGTACAGTATTTCATTTTTGCTCTGAGTGCCGTTCTTCAGATGGCAGATGGAGGCGGTGAATTGTTTGAAACGCATTGGCGAAAATAACGTATCAAAAATACCAGATGTCGTTTTATCAAACGAGGGATTGGTTTGTGTCGCCTGTCAGCAATTCTACTTTATAACAAATTTATAATAAGAAGTAGGCATATAATTATATGAACATGAACGTTCACAGAGTACTTTTAATGGGTCAAACACATATCTCAGTTGATACATCTTATGGTTCGTGAATGCGATGGTTTTGTGAACGCACATAATCGTCCACGCGGATTCCGACGGTAACATAGAAGAAAAAGGAATTATGTTATGGGTAGCTATTACTGGTGGTATGTTACTTCGTCCATGGAGATTCCCAGATGAATCATAACTACTGATGATGCCTATATTTCCTTCTTTAAGGGGCATTTTGAGCCTTGAGTGAAGAGATATGAGGGTCAATTCAAATGAAATATTTTAATGCAATATAATGGATGCCTAAAAAAAGATTAAATGGCTTGAACTATGATTTTCTGAGAATCGGCTGTTTAAGTAAATGCTTATTTGGCGATTTGAACCAATTGAGAACACGTTCTACGATTGCAGGTTTTACGGATGAACAGCATTGTAACATCATTTGTAAATGTTTCAATTGAATCTGGAGGAGACAGATGAAGGCCAGCTCGTCAGCTTTGAGAGGTGAATATTAATCAGTGTTTGAATATAACAAAGAGAGAGGAGTGAGAATAAATAACATTATGTATCGTTGTTTGAAAGTAACACGGCCATATGTAGTCTAAAGTAGAAATCAATAATCTGATTAACTGACCCTGAAAGACAACATATATCCCCTGGAATATTTCCTGCACGAAAATCGCTTCACAGTCAAGCAATGACATCTGCATATCATAACTCAGAATCGAAAAAAGATATAAGACAATCGAAATAAATGTTTGTATAAACAGCAAAGAACTGATATTATTTCGAAGTTGACTAGCTGGGAGTTTAGTGTAGCTTAATACTTCATCCATAACAAGGTGATGTATTTATACATTTGGTTAGGATATCATAGAAATGACAATTCAACTTCGTAATTTATGGAAATTGGTAATCTCAAACGGTCACCAGACTCCACATTGATCAACGTCGAGGACTGAGATTTTATTGTGATCTAGACGCACATTAGTAGATTTTTACTGGTGTATATGTCAGTGAGGGTGGTAAGTCTTTTTGGTTGCCTCTATTTTTGTTGGCTTTAGTGTTCTCATGATTCCTCTGGCAACGACATTTTGTTTTCAATCGATATCGATTTGAAATGGTTGATTTACGATTGCTAGAATATTTTCTCAAACGAAGTTTCGAATAAAAGAATATAAAACTAAAAGAGAATATGATCTAGTTCATTGAACCCAATTGATTTAATTTCTTTAAGTATCTACTAAACACTTTCGAAAGTGACCCATGTGGACATTGTGTTTCTAACAAAGTATAATAATATGACTAAACACACAAATACAAATAGAATCATGCAACTAGACAAAGACAATCAAGGTGGATGTTTACGGCGCCTCCATCGAAATGATGTATTTTTTAATTATGTTTTCGTTCCATGCCTCATGTTATTTTTTTAATTATGACATTTTTAATAGAATTAAATTTGAAAGATGTATCAAGTTTGCTGTATAGGTTTTACATCATTCTCAGTTGTTTTGTCCGATATTTACCAAAATCATTCTTTTTAAAAAGATCGTTTCGGAATTTGGAGCAGAGAGAGGGAATTTTACGTTAAATTTACATTTGGAAACTGAAGCAGTCCTAAAGTTAATATGCATTTTTTTTTCTCAATAATCATATAATGTAGAATTTAATCGATATCGTAATCTGATGATTTTTTAAAAATAAGTAACATTTTACAGTGTTGTAATAAAATACTCGAGACCTATAAACTCAAGGGGATCAATTTACGCAAAACTTACTCAGAAAACTGGACATGCCTGTCTAATAAAACAAATGATTCTTCATTTTTTTATAAATCTTAAACGTTGGTGCAGAAGAATGAAACATAAAAATTTAGTACATAAAATCACACAACTAAAGTAGCAAATAAGTATATTATGATACAACAAAGTAAATAAATATAACAATCTTAAATCTAAAATAGATTTCTCATCGCCGCCCAATGTCTAGTTGGCACAGATCACAACGCACAACTCGGACTGTTTATTTTATTTGGAGATTCGTTGGCTCCCTCGGCGTTCAAGGCCGCTAAGACCTGGGTTTACTTACGGAAGCTGGTATAAAAAGTTATCACCCATAATATAATACTCTTAATAGAAAGAAAAAAGTGTAGTATATGTTTTTATACTGAACTTCATCTGTTCTGTACTCGGTCAGTTAAAGAGACATCCTTATAGACTGAGGCTACTTTTATTTTTGGCCCAATACAGAGTTCCCCTTTTGTGAAGATTGATTTTCCCATATTAGCAACTGACATTGTGTCTAACTCTGCCTTTGTGGGGAGGAAAGTAAATAAGCATTAGGCCAACAAATAAAAATATTATAATAGGACAAGAAAAACAAATAAAATATATGACGAGAAAATAGTATACACAATTAATAATGCGAAAACAAATATAAACATAATAATACGAAGAGGAATATAAAAATATGACTTGGGGAACAACAATATACTCATACGACGAGGTTAACGGATACAAATATAATACTATGACTAGAAAATGTAAATATAATAGTACGACAGACACACAACTATTCCAAGAAATATAAGAATACGACCAAAGTATAATAATAATAAACACACATATACAAATATAATAATACAACTTGGATAACATAAGTGATATATCGAGATGGATAAGTTAACTAGTTTTGATTAACGGTGATTTATAACTCAACTGACCTACGCACGTTAATAAAGACAGCTGTCTGATCTCTTGCGAATGTGGGAACGGAAGTGGAATGGATGCTTATACGTTAGTTATGGTTGGACAGGAAGACATAAATGGGAAGTGTTCATAACCGAACAAATAACAACTCGTAATGTTTATTCCATAGTGTCTCTCTCGCCGAGTCTTCCTCCTCTCTTTCTCCTTCTCTCTCTCGCTTTGACCAAATCCCGGAGCCTGAAGAAAATTTATTCTTTTTTTTTAAAGTAGTTAGACAAAACCACTTCACCTCTTGATGCACGTGTTTCTGAGTGGCTAACCAAGGACCGAACCGAGAAAAATCAATAAAAGATTGAGTCTAAATGTATGTATGCTTTAGTTTTATATTCTATCGTAGGCCGATTCTACATATTTATATAAACACTAAGCATATCTTGAATAAAATTATATATATATATATATATATATATATATATATATATATAGTGTGTGTGTGTTACATACACGAAGGATGGACAACTTTATGTAGGAAATCTAGAGTCGGAGAGCTAATGTAACACATCAAGAATAGAAGTTTGAAAAAAATAACTCAGACCAGCATTCTAACTAGTGGTTAAAAACAACCAGACATGGTACCACGTCTGAGGATTCTCGTCTTGCCGAGATAAAATAAAATTATAACGTAAAATAACTAGAATGCTGGTCAGAGTTATTTCCTTTTGACTTCTCTCTCTCATATATATATATATATATATATATATATATATATATATATATATATATATATATATATATATATATATATATATGCTACCATACTTAAAGAACAGTCAAAACCGCTTACAACGATGGCTTGTTCTTGTTCCTATTAGAGTATAATGTTAGATTGCTTTGTCGCCAGTAAGAGAAAACGAATCAAAACCTGAACAAATATTCATTAGTGAAAGTTACGTTAGTGCTTCTGTTCCTTTCTCACTTGACTTCTCAACTTAAAAGTGATCGATGCCAAATGACTTGCCTTTTCCCCATCTCTAAAAACTTACTAATTTTTACTGTAAAATTCGCTTCTCGCAACACTTTATATAGTTAGAAGTGTAACTCAGCATTGTCTGAGCCAATTTCTTTTCACGGGTAGTACGAGTTCTGATTGATCGTTCGATACCTCAAGTACATTTTCGGACAGTGGCTAGACACATTAATCACTTGCTTCGCTGTTGATTTTCACGTATTTAATTCTTCCCGTTCAATATTTTCGTTACTCATGACCATAACTGACCCTAGCTGACGCTTTTCTGACTTTTACTCATGTTGTAGCTGTCCACTTTGTGACCTTTCTTTAAGTTGCAGTCGGGTTTCCGCTCATGGTGCTTTTACTTGATCTTTTAATCTAAATAATACTCTTTTCCCGGCTTGATATTTTAAACTCGTGTTGATAATAAATTCTCAGTTTATTCGGTAAAATTTTTCGAATGTATGCCAGCGCCTCTAATCGTCCTAACTCTGTCGTAGGGCCTCGAGAAATTGTCATAGATAGACGAATGTGTAAAGTATCATGCCGTGACTCACGTTACCAAGTGAAACAAGAGTAAAATAGAAAAGTAAAATATATTCATGGCAAAAGTGCTATATAATAACGTCGGTGTTTACATAGATGTAATCAAATAAAAATGTTCTGTATCACTCACTTGCTATAAGAATATTTGTGTACCGTTACTAAGCTCGATTCATTTGCCTTTTGGCTAAGATCAAAATGTAGTATCTGTTCCGATGGATACTACACCCCATAAACTGGTATTGTCTTGGCCTTCGGGGCTTGATTTAGGCCGGTTTATGGGTCGGTCCTGTGCAGTTCAATGAGGTCCACCCTACCAGGCTTTGCCTCCCCTCTTTGGGAAGGTGTAAGTTTATTGCTTACTGCCTGAGGCGCTCCTACCGGGGAATGCCGACGGGGCTGCCCAGGCAATTTTTAATGGCCAGAGTGCTCACTTTCTCGGGCGCTGGCTTTTCAAACCAAACTTTCTCGATCCGACCTTGGGTCACATCTTACTTGTGGAAGTAAGATAAAACTGGCCTTGTGCCTAACCTCTTGGAGAGGAGGTAAATAAATACTCATTTATTGATCGCTGTTGTAAATATTGAAATAAAAATATATACGTATTATGTATTATAAGAAAATATATTAAGTATATATATAAAACAGATATATATATATAAATATATATATATATATATATATATATATATATATATATATATATATACATACATATGTGTGTGTTCGTAAAATCAGTGTCATACAATATCTATATATATATGAACACATTATCATAACATTCATATTTATCTACAAAATCATTGTGATACTAACGTGTATATATATATATATATATATATATATATATATATATATATATATATATATAACTGTCTATTTTTCTATAAAATCAACGTCATATCGTACCATATTCATCAAATACAGTTTATACTACATCACTGTTCCGTCCCTACCCACGCCGTCTCTCTCTCTTTCGCTCTCTCTCTCTTTCTCTCTCTCTCTTTCCCTTTCTCTCTCTCTCTCTCTCTCTCTCTATATATATATATATATAGATATATATCAATCTCCTTAAATTTCTGCACCGTAATTGCAATTACTGTTACCTCAAAGAGATGCTCTTCACGTTGGCCTACTTTCATGAATTCACACGTTTTTTCTATCACTTCCGGTGTATTGAATATGAAGAAACAACAACAACAACAACATACGACTCGTGTCTTTTTCGCAGCCTTTAATCATGTTGTTGACACGAAATAATGTATCTAACAGCTGCTTCCTTCGTCGCCTTTTGCCTGACGACTAAGAGAAAACAAAAAAATGAACCACTACAAACGGGACATTCTCCCTCGTAGGAATCACCAACCATACTCTGTATAAGCAATGAATAAAAACTTAGTTTGAGGAATGAACACATTCTTTAAGAGTGATTCTTTTTTTATGTCGTGAATCAGGAACACATTTTACTGGCATGATTTACCCGGATATCAAAAACAAGTTTGCCGTTTTTTTGTTAAAAAAGGATGAATGTGCTTCCCTGTCTCTTTTTTGGTTTCTTCTATACACAATATCGCTTCTTCATACTTTCTATTTATAACTTTTGTAAATTTATTTCGTTTCTTTTACACACTTTTTAGATTATTCAACATCATAAGACAATAGTTACTGTAAACGAAGCATTTTGTACGGTTATTTGAACACAAGCTGCTAGTTTACTCGTAGCTGGCAGCTAATTTCACTTTTTAGGTTTGCTAATAATGCTACATGTACCAGATATGGTTCGAACCAGGTATGGTTGATTGCATAGGCTGAAACAGTATCCATTAGCCTAATAATATTAATTGTCTTTTAGGTCTGAACAAATAACACTAAAGTATTTTTAAAAATCTAAATATGATAAAAACGTTATGTCACGGTCAATCTGGTCGCTTATATGATGCTATGCACACGTGTTCATGAATTAAAATATAACTTCAAATCGTCAATTGAACAGATTTCAGTACCTAAAACGGGAATATCAAACTCATCATTCTCGAAGGTCCATGTGTGTCAAGTTGTCTTGCTATTATGGCCGCACACAACCAATTGAAGTCGTTTTACTAAAATTATTACACAGTGTAATTATTACTTTACACATACACGTTATAAAATATGCTTAAACTATTCATTTTATAGTCCACTAAAAATTATACTTTCATTTAATTTCTTGAGTTTTCGAAAACTTTAATTCATGTTGCAAAAAAAAGTGAAACTGTCTTTTTTTGCTTCAAAACTGACAACGTATGATTAGATATATAGTTTTAAATGTAAAGACATGTTCTGGATAAAAAAAAACATCACCGTTTTTTAGTTTACGGCGCAAGTTTATCTGGTTTTAATTTGAAAACTTTTTTTAGAAACATTTACGTACACCAATAGTGATGGGCAATGCTATACAAATACGGGAAAACATTACCGTAAATAAACAATACCAATGAAAAGTGGTATAACACTTTTGTTTCTATGTTGGGGATGTTAATAACTTCATAGTTACTATTTAACAATATAAGATAATTTAACACAATTTTGTTTCTCAATATAACAGGAAATAACTCAACATTTTATAAATTCACTCGTACTTTTTCGTCCATTAATAATATGTTAACAATTCACTCAAACTTCAAGATAAAAGTCGAAGGTAAAGTTTAAGACCTCATTAATAGAGATGGGATGCCCATATTTAAAGCAAAGAGGAAATACCAAAATTGCAAAACAAGGATTGTAAAAAGCAAAGCTAATGCAACACTTTGCTACTTGTCTGTCTGTCTATATATGTAGTTATTTACTTATGTATTTTTCTATCCGGTACTGTATTATTCGGGTTACATTGTTGGAATAAGGAAAGAGTGACCAGAAATAAAGCGACGCTCCCTCGAAAGAAAAGGTAATGTTTGGAAGGATGGATTCCTAGGACTAAATCACCACTATACTTTATTCAGAAAAGGGTCGGATCGATTGTGCACCAGATCTTAGAATCACAACGTCCCAAGGATAACTCGGTTGGTATAGAAAGAATAGTTGAAAAAAGACCTTTAATTACGAGCCTTCCACAGAGATAAGATTTGATAGAATGTGAAGAGCCCTCAGGCGACAGCAATAAACCAATCATCTTTTAAAGGAGGAGTTAATGCCTGGGGAGATGACCACATAAAACCAAAACAAACCATACCTCATTTCGACAAAGACGAATCTTTCAAAATACACAACAGTCCCTATGTGGCCATAATGATGCTAAGAAGTCTCTGTCTGGTATGAAACGAGTCACTTTACACAACCGGTTTATTTTTATTTAAGAAAAAGAGCAAAATCCAAAATTAAGCTTTCTGTTCGTTATTTCCCACCCACTCTAATTCCATCTTTCTCTCTCCCTTCCTCTCTATCCCTCTCTCTCCCCCTCTCTCTCTCTATCTCCTTTATCACTCATTTTCTGTCCAGCTATAGATAAAATAGTTTTAATACTATGAGTTTTCCTATTGTTTATAATGGAGTATTGAAATCTTTATTTTATAGCTATTTTTATTACTTGTGAATGTAAAAAAATCAGAAAGAGTGAGAGAGAGAGAGAGAGAAAAAGAGAGAAAGAGGTAATCACGACTGATTAAAGCTGTATATAAAGAGAGCGGGGAGCCAAACAACATATGGGAGAGGGTGAGGGTATGAGACATAAACTTCGTAAGAGATGAGTGACTGGATGAGTAAAGAAGAAGAAATTACAAACAGATTAAAAAAAGACTCCAGCCTTCAAACCAGGGAGTCTTTTAACATATATGTTGTGTGATTAAATATGTAAAAAGCCTTAGGAAAAGAATAACTGATTAACTCACATTTGTTATAAATATATATTTTTGTTTACTTACACATGTTTATCTATACATTGAATTTGTGACCTCATCCTAAGAATAAAATAACAATTTTATTTCAATTACTTATTTATAATAAGTGTTTTCTTTTTGCCTTAAATCACCTGAAAGTTTTGATATTTTGTGAAATAGAAAGAAAGAAAAGTAAACTTTGTTTATGAAAATAGTATTCTTATTGAATCATTTTTAAATCTACAGCAATTCTTGTTTATCAAAAAGATGGTTTACCTCTACGGTTTATATGACCGACAATGGCACAACATTGCACGTACACAGACACACACACACAGACACACACACACACACACACACACGTATATATATATATATATATATATATATATATATATATATATATATATATGCGTGCACAGACTTGCACAGGCATATATGTGTGTACCTGTGTCTACACACAGTGATGTTGAGAACAAAGTACATATTATATCTTGTCAATAGCGTCTACTTATTTATAACACAGCTATCATCACTAGCAGCAGCAATACGATCATCATCATCATCATCATCATAATCATCATCATTATCACAATCACCATCATCGTCGTCGTCGTCGTCGTCATCATCATCATCATCATCATCATCATCATCATCATCATCATCATCATCATCATCATCATCATCATCATCCACCTCCTCCTCCTCCTCATCATCATCATTATCCACCTCCTCCTCCTCCTCCTCCTCCTCCTCCTCCTCATCATCATCATCATAATCGTTCTGGTTATGTTGACAATATTTACACAAGTTGGATATTGTCAATGCCCGATTCTCACTTTACATAGGAACAGTTCTGAATCCATTTTTCTTTCTTTTATCTGGCTAAGATTATTTTAATTTGTTTATCCTCTTTCGTTTTTATCTTTTTCTTATTCTCCCGTGTTTCTGTCTCTACACCAAAACGCTAGAGACCGTAAACATGTTTGTCTGAGTGAGTTTCACAATATCTCTGAGACAGTTCAACATAACTCTCGTTATGAAAATGGTGACATACAATCAGAACAAAAAAAAACGTCATTACAACACGTAGCTATGACAGTAAAGATTACAAATTGAAGTTGCAGAAATTACAAGCTGTAGCCAGATCAGCGTAATCTCACCGAATAATAATGCTATTACCGCAATTACTCTTACACATTTGTCTTTCTCTTATCATTATTCTTTTATATTGATAACAAAAATATCAGTGTTTCTATATGAAATGAACAGAGGGGAAATATTTAAATGAAAATCAGTAAGACCCACAAAAGACGAAAAAAGAAATAGGTGAAAAGTAAGAAGATGCGAGACTAAATACGACGATTGTGTCATCATAGACATTTATAGGAAAAAAGAAAAAATAACATAATGTTGTTATCTTTCTAACCCGGCTTCTATAATTATTATTTTCCTCTGAACGAATGAACCGTAATTTCATCTTTTTGAAATGGTTTCCAGTCACTTCATGATGATAAAGAGTCAGATCAACCAATCAGCAAAAGTGATGAAATCATTCTTGAACGCATCTAACACGACTGTTGGCCGAACGCGACTCCATCCCATAATCAGTATGATGATTTACAAGCCAAGTTGAGAACCTTTTGCATCCGTGTCTATAGCAGAAACTACGACAAATTCTACATTAT
Source organism: Sepiola atlantica (assembly GCA_963556195.1). NCBI lineage: Eukaryota > Metazoa > Mollusca > Cephalopoda > Sepiida > Sepiolidae > Sepiola > Sepiola atlantica. The sequence goes on from OY744523.1 coordinate 75,822,606, forward strand.
ATAACATATTTCTCTAAGAAATTTTAATTTCAAATATCGAGAATCTTTACTTAATTATGCGATCAATGCAGCTGAATAAGATCGTATTCAAAACAGAAGGTGTCATTAATATTACTTTTATTCATATGCAAACAAACACTTCTTATGAGATAAAAATAAGCGGGTAAATGAATACAAGAATGGCTGTAATAAGCAACTGCCAGTCATTTATTTATTTACTTCCATTTAAACTTCATTAGTTACTCTCTCATAGAAAATGTGTGCAATTCATTTTAACCACGAAAATGATTTTGCTTATTTTTAGTTCAAAACAATATGATTTTCTTTCTACGTGAATCTAGTCACTTATTGACTTTGGTAGTTTTCCAATTATGTTCATATATCAGCCACCTCGATTAAAACCAAGGATGATGTATATCCGGGTTCTTAAGGAATGTATGATGTATCAACATCATACCCCTACGACCTAGCGACCCAGCCTGTTATTATCAAATAACTGCTACTTACAAAGTTAAAAGTTAATAAAATATTGGTGGTCAGTATGTATATAAAAAAATGTTAATTAAACATAATTAGTCACACACTGCAAAATAAATTTAAAATAAAAACAATTTAGAACATGTTCATAAATAAATACGATTAAAATATATATTAATGAAAATAGAATACTTCATTAGAATAGTATTACCATGCAGAAGGGAAAATAAAATAAATCCAAATCAATTAACTAAACTTAAAACTATGGTTTGTAAATCTTTTATTTTATAAAATATAATTTGGTTTTTTGTTTATTTTTTTTAAGTTGGTTCACCCAGGCAAGTTGTCACTGTAGACTTAAGGGGGAACTGAGAATTTAGTTAATCCTAAATTAAAAGCTATGTAGCTAGATGCTTCGTTACATTACATTAAAATGTCCGCATGTCGGTACAGTCGGGGAAAACAAGAAAGCAGAGAGGGGGGGGGGGGTTCCGACCCCTTGAGAAAAAAAGTTATTGGAGTGGTAGGCTCTCCGGCATCGGGAGACCTCAACAGTTACATTTGGCTTTGAAATATACACCATTTTACATTTCATGACATAATAGAATGCGGTATATATATATATATATATATATATATATATATGCATATACTTATATACATACAAATAAATATATATACATATATATATATATACAGATATATGTATATATATACAGATATAACACACACATTACTTGACAGCGTGCCAACGCATCTCTCGTTCGACACCGGTTTTTGAATCTTACCCGCCATTTCATAACAGCACTGCGATGACGTCGTACCATCAAAGACGTTTATCAAATTAACAAAGAAATAAGTTTCTTTATTCTTGTTTTTTGATGAAAAAAAAAAAAAAGACTCAATACTGGTCACCCCTGAAGAAGGAATTTTATTCCGTAATCGATAGGATTAATGTAAGAAAAAAAAAATTAATCTTGTATTGCTAATTTGGCTTATATTTAAATTTTATTAACTTTCCATGCAATACTTTAAAACTTGAACGATAACACACACATTACTTGACAGCGTGCAAACGTATCTCTCGTTCGACACCGGTTTTTGAATCCTACCCGCCATTTCATAACAGCACTGCGATGACGTCGTACCATCAAAGACGTTTATCAAATTAACAAAGAAATAAGTTTCTTTATTCTTGTTTTTTGATGAAAAAAAGACAAAAAAAATTATTCAATACTGGTCACCCCTGAAGAAGGAATTTTATTCCGTAATCGATAGGATTAATGTAAGAAAAAATTTAAAAAAAATTAATCTTGTATTGCTAATTTGGCTTATATTTCAATTTTATTAACTTTCCATGCAATACTTTGAAACTTGAACGATAACACACACATATATATATATATATATATATATATATATATATATATAGTCCCCCCCCAATTTTTTTTTTCATTTTTTTTTTGCCGCGAAAAAAAAAATTTTGGCGCGAAAAACAAAAATTCCCCGCCAAAAAAAAAAAAAAAATTTTTTCCGCCTAATAAAAAAAAAAAAAAAAAAAATGTTTTCCCGTTTTAAACAAAAAAAAGTATTCGGAGACAAATTTTTTTCATTTCTTTTGTCTAACCACCCAAGAACGCGGCAGCCTAGCAAAAATAGACGACCGTTAGGGGGTCAATATTGGCTAGTCCACTTATAATATAACGAGCACCTTCTCTGTCTGTCTGTCTGTCTGTCCGTCCTGGAGAATTTTTGTAAACGAGAGGGGGGAGAGGGGAGAGATAATTACGATTAAATTAATTTCAAAGTCAGAAACAGTTAATACATTGGGCCACATATTAATTAACGACTAAATAAACATCTAACATTTTCGGCGTCAACGCCGCAATTCGAACCGCAACCTTGACGCTAACAGCCCAAACGCTCTACCGAATGAACTAAAGGGACACAGTTGAAAATAATCTCTTAATTCTCATACTTGACCAAATCGCTTTTTTTGCACATCTCTCATTTAGCAATAAATGATCGTATAATAATTGGTTCTTGTTATACTTTGGGGTCTTCGTCCGCGCTCGATCTGTTCTTCTAAAATACAATTGGGTCTGCGTTCGCTCTCGATTGTTTCAGGGAGGGGGGGGCGTCTGGAGGGGGGGATTGACCCCCCCCATTTGGGGGGGGGGGCGCGAAAAAAAAATTGGGCGGGAAATTTTTTTTTTCCTTTCCTTTTTAAACAAAATGGTATTCGGAGACAATTTTTTTTTTCTTTTGTCTAACCACCCAAGAACGCGGCAGCCTAGCAAAAATAGACGACCGTCAGGGAGTCTATTTTCGCTAGTCTAGTGTAATAATTTACGTGACTCAAATAGATTAAAATTACTGTAAAGAATATTACAGCAAATATTTACTATCACACCCAGCGTAGTTTGTTCAGTACGATTCTTATTTTCTAGAAGCCTTGGAACTTGACTTGGCTTTCTGCGGAAAGTCGGAACTGCTTACGTCACAACTTCAAATTTCTGGATACCTATTCTTTAAAAGCACAAAAATATTACTATCTCCTCTCTCCACATAAAATCTTGGGAAGGCGCAGAAAATAAATGTAATATGTTTACTTCCCTCAGCGATGACAGAAAAGTTGAAGAAAAAAAACTAAAACTAATCCGTAAGGAAAAATACAACAAAAATGTTAAAATTAAAATCGAAGGAAGCGATAGAGACGGGAAGTTGTGGGCATGGAAAGTGATGCCGGTTAAATTAAATTTAGTATTACGTATGAAATATGAGAGGATACCACTTATGAAATGAATGAATATGCTAATGTCAATATACCAGAAATTAAATAAGTTAAGTGAGTTAATTTAATAAAGTAATAGACGCAAAAGTTTACCGAATGGGGCATTTGAAATCGTAGCGGACATACGAGGTCTGTCTAAAGGGTATCCGACCGTAGGCCAGAAAACATATTTCAAATACGTGACGGGGTTGGGACCCTAATCCTCTTCAAAGTAGGCCCATTGTGCTCGCTCTCACTTAGCCCACTAATCCATCCACTGCCGAAAACACCCCTGGAAGTCTTCTTTTGAAATGGTGTTCATCTCCGCCGTCGCGTTCAGCATTATCTGTGTTTCCGCACCCTCTCAACAACAGCTGCACTCCGACAGTTTCGGGCCTGCCAGAACGCTAGTCACTCTCCGCAGATGTGTGGGAATTTTTTAATCGTTTGAACAACTCCTTAATTTGTGGTACACACTGAAACTTCTCCAAACACCTGCTGAATATAACGTGATGGTAAATATGAACATCATTCCAAAAGAAGACTTCCAGAGATGTTTCCGGCAGTGAATGGATAGTGCGTGCAGACACAAGGAGGGTAAATTAATATTTTTCTGGCCTAAGGTCGAGTACTTTTTAGACATAACGTGTATATTGATCCTCAGGTATGCAAATGAGTTATCGTTTTGTTTTGAATAAAATTTACTCGAATTTGAAATGGCATTAATGAAAAGAAGAAGAATTACTATGTTCTTGAGTTAAATAGTGTTTGTGCTTATTTCTGTGTTAAATCAATAATTATAGGTGTAAAAGAAAAACGTAGATGTTGTCATTTGAAAGTGTTCATGTGTTCTTTATTAAATAACTACCCAAAATGTATAAGTTTCAAAAATAGCGGAATGATATTCGCTGAATCTGGAATATAGCAGTGGCCTAACAGACTTTCCCATCTCTCAACAAATGGTACAGTGATTTGGGTAGCGGTTAAAGTAGATTATTTGAAGTGGGTAAAAACTGTAGCTACTTTATCTTTGAGAGGTTTATTTCTGAGAGTCAGATTTCCGGATAAAATATAACAAATATTGAAAAGATTGAAAACTAATCTATAATTCCTGGGAACACAGATGAAAACATAAGCTAATTGCTTAGCAGAACAGTTCGATTATTGTCCTATAATGACTGAAGTTGATTGGGGGAAAAATCGACATAATTTTGTATATATATATATATATATATATATATATATATATATATATATATATATATATATATATATATATAGCGTTATTAGTTTCTATATTTATAAGGTAAAGCGTGCCTAATATCTATGATAGAGCGTATCTACATTTGATTATCGAAGAAATAATAAACAGCGTTCATTCGACCAAAATAAAAAGCACTATATGTGTTAGATAGTGAAGGGTGACGAACGGATGGCACGCTAAGCGGAAGTCCAGAAAAGCACTCCCTTCCCGTAAAGGGGGTCCTCTAGCTGACTGATCAGACGTGAGAAACACAGGGTTCCTACCCACGCGTGGGAAGGGGCGTGGACTGTGGGCACATGTAGCTAAAAGTCGGACTGCCTTCGGTGTGTTACGGTATCTCTCCCTTCGGTTCACATTTTTCCAGTTGCTGTCATTGTCTTGTTTTAAATAAACTCTTATAAAAAACCCTAATTCGGCATCTGCGTATTTATCGATCAACAGCCAGGGGACAAGCCAGCAGCAACGACTCCTGGGTATACACCCGCTAAGGTAAGCAGTATACAACATGTGGTTTTGAGTTTGTTTCTACATTATTGACATTTGCAAGATTTGAAAATTGCAAAACTAGTTGAGAAGTGCTTAAAATAGTTACTTTCATTGAAAATTAGTAGTAAAACGTTCTTTTCATAACCTCTTGAAGACAATAGAATTTTTGCGAATTCGAATAGAAACGAAACATTTCACTCCCGGACGGTTTCATGTCCTTTTAAGTTGATTTGCCAAGTTAAAGGTACAAACTATGGTGACATCATTATTCAAGCCGGGCGACTGATTAGGCATCGTCTAGGTGGCTGCTGCTGATTGGAGAATGTGATGAACTAAAATTTCAAATTCTGACTCCTTTGGATGAATTGTTTTCATTACAATCTTTCGGCCCCGACAAGCTGCTATATTACGTAAACATTATTGCATTTATGTATGCAATTTTAAATGTGTATATAATGTATATAGATATACACACACACACACACACACACACATATATATATATATATATATATATATATATATTACTAATGATCGTGGTTGGTTCCTATTGTTGCTTAGTTAAGAATTAACTTTTTTTATGAAAGTGGTGTACTCTATAACAAGGATGAAATAGATATACTGTAACAATAAAAACACATATCCTGTTCTAATTATACGTTTCAAATAAATACAGCCCAATATATAACACCCATAATCTTTTATATACTGGTTATAAATATTTAATAAATTTTCTAAATTCATTCAAGTCAACTTTAGGTTAATGTATTAATAAAATGTCTGGATAAACTAACCCAGCAAAGTCAAACGAATATCATCGTCGTCCTGCAATAGGGCAGATAATGGTTCACTTTTTCATGAAATATACTGAAATATACGTACAATAATCTGGAAAATAGATTCGCCATCTAAGATTGGTCTCCATTATCATTAGAGTGCGGCGTGGATTATATACATAACACATGCACTGTACAATAGAGACATATTCCGATTAAATATCTATTCGAATTGTTCGCAGCTTCTTCTATGTGCATTGTTTGAACTTAATGTATGTTGGCATGATAAAGTCGACGACCCTGATACAATATGTTTTACCGGCCACTACATGTGTGCTATGTACATTAGCTGATTTCTTCGACTTTCAAATGAAAGTAATCTGTGAAAAATGAAATTGTGAACAAGAACTTCATTAAAATGATGGCACATTTCTAACGCTGGACTGATTTTCTAATCAGATTTCGTTGACATTAATTAAGTAATTCACACTTTTTCGACACCTGAAGGCAGTTGAAAGAGTGAAATACTGAATATATTCAGAACGCAATGCGACAAAGTGAACCTAATCGAGAGGTGACTAAGAAATGTTGCGGTTTATAATTCCTTTATTTTCGTCAGACTTTTTTCTTGCTTTATATACTTGTATTAGGTAACACATTAGCATGCACACATATGTACGTTTGCATGTACACTTAACAAGACCTTTGCAAAATAGGTAACATATGTTTAATGAGGACATATATACAGTGTAAGATATGTTCATGAACGTATTGATGTAAGTGTTTATCTTTTAATATTCTTGTACTCCACACTTGATATGACACTAGTAGAATATATGTGCTATGTGAATATATACATGATTATTTGCTGAACGTATTTGATTATACTTTGTCAAATTCAATAATCGGGTTATTTAGAAAGTTAAGAAAATCCAAATCAGTTGGAAATGGTGGAATTAATACATAGTTTTAATCCTATATACAAACTTCAGTCCTCATCGTAAGTTTAAACCATTCTCCTCCATAGTTTTCATCTGTTTGTACTTCTGCCATTGCCTATCGTAAACATTACTTTAATCAGTATCGTCAGTGAGGTTCTGAGAATTCAAGACAATCCTACAGAAGAGCTAGCAATATCTGCAAGAGAGCAATCTCTGAGGCTAAGTCAAGCTACTCTCAAAGGATGTGTGACTCCATCTCATCTCAAAGGGTTGGTTCCTGTGATTCTTGGAGCATCTACAATAGTATTATTAATAGTGGTAAGTCTGCTATTCATCTTCTTTTTAATGGTCTTCAAGCTATTTCATATTCTTAGGATAAAGCTTATCACTTTGCTCGTCTTTTTGACTGACAATTCTTCTCTCGGTGATTCTGGTGCTGTTCTTCCAAATTTTCATTTGAAGACTAATCAGTCTTTTGGTTCTGTTATTATTATTTCAAAGATGGTTGCTAGGGTTCTTTCTGATCTTGGCCAGTCTAAGGCTTCCGGTCCTGATTCAATTCCTGTTGTTGTTCTCAAACGTTTCGCTCCTGAACTTTCTTCTATCCTCTCTAAAGTACTCAATGTCTGTTTGTCTAAGTTCTGTTTCTCTTCTTGTTGGAAGAAGTCCTATGTTGTCCCTATCTTTACAAATGCTGGTGATCAGTCTGACCTAAGTATCGTCCGGTTAGTCTCCTCTTCGTTATTAGAAAGGGTTTTAAAAGGTTGGTAAACGGCAAGCTTGTTTATTTTCAAGAAAGTATGTCCCTTTATAGTGATGCTCAGTATGGCTGTCGTGATTTTTGATCAACTGCTGATCTTTTAACTGTTGTAACTGAGCGGATCTGTCGGTTTATTGATAATTCAAGAGCGGGAAAGCCCATTACGTTTGAGATTTCGTAGGCGTTTTACAGAGTGTGGCATTCTGGTCTCCTACTAAAATTGTAGAGTTATGATATTCGTGGTGAAGTTCTTGACATTATAAGTTTTTTTTCTTTCAGATCGAAGCTTGCGAGTAACTTTGTGCAGTGTCTCTTCATTCTTTTTTCCTATCAATGCTGGTGTTTTTCAGGGCCCTATTCCAGGCCTAACACTGTTTATTCTCTGTATATATGATCTTCCAGAGAATATTGTTCGGAAAATGAACATCTATGCTAATGATACCACTCTCTATTCTGGTGTTGCTTCTCACCCATCTCCCTCGGATCAGTTGAAATACGCAGCTTATCTAGAAGTTAACCTGTGTCCAGTTGTTGATTGGGGTACGAAATGACTTGTTTCATTTAATCCAGTTAAGACTCAGCCCGTATCTTGTCCCTTTTATTCCTGAGATTCTCATGGGTAGTTCTGCTCTTGACGAGAAATCGACTCTTAAACTTCTTCATCATTTATTCTCATCAAATCTTTCTTGGAGTTCATAAATTAGATCCATTGCTCTTTCTGCTTCTCGTAAGCTTGGTTCTCTCTATCGTCAAACTATCTTTCTCACGCCTGAGGCTATTTTCCATCTCTACAAATCAACAATCTGACCATGTATGGAGTACTGTTTACATATTTGGGCTGGTGAATCTCTGTCTTATTTGAGGGTTCTTTATAAGGTGCTGAAACGTATCTGAAATTTGATTTGGCTTACCTTTCTCTACACCTCGTCTCTCACAGTCTTTTCTATGAATACGATTATAGCATTTGTTCTTCAGAATTACGTGATCTATTCTCTGCTTATCTTGGTCCACCTCGTTTGACTCGTTAATCTAGTGGTCTCCATCAATTCGCTGTTTTGATACCTCATTATAATACAACTTCCTATTCTAGCAGCTTCTTTTCAAGAACGCCAGGCTTGTGGAACTCTCTTCCTGCTGACTGTTTTTATCTTACCTATAACCTAGGTATTTTTAAGACTAAGGCCAATCGGCATCTCTTGTTTTTGAGGTAACCATATTTGTTCTTGTTAGCTCCTTACATTAAGTGGGTTTATACCTTGTCTGGGGCAGTTTCCATTAAAAAAACAGATAAGACCATTAATAGATTCTTATATTTACTGCTACATATACAAAGCTGGTTTCCTTTAACAATCCTAAAACCCTTTCCAACCACGGATTGTCATGATATATAGCACCCTGCCCGAGAACTTACACTTATCGACCTTACATTCACAGGTAACGTGAACGGGAATAAATACATAGATTTACTCCTAAGTTTGCTGCAAAGAAAGTGGGCTCCTTCTACCAAGCTAGGTTACTTCTTGTATCTCTATAAAGCCACTATTTGGCAATGGATGGAGGAGTGTTGCCATATGGGAAATGGTGCATTACCCATTAGTATCTTCCTCTTGGACAGAGTTCGACAAACTCTATAACCTTATACGTCCCATACAGCCTACTAAGCTCCAGCCCGTCCTATCGCCGCAATTGTTTTACAAGTATTTTCCGGAATAATCTCCGACCCACTTACTGCACTTATACCCTCTTAACTTAAATACAAGCAGTTCCCACCTATTTTTAAAAATGAAGATCGCATCAGTCGAGGCATGGAGCCACTTGTAAAGAGCAAAAAAATATTACTTCAAGGTAAAAAATTAGCCAACGATAAGTGTTAGATGGATAGATTCCGATCCAGAAAACAGCAATTCTTCCCCCTTTGTCAGACACATCGTACATGGAATGTGAGTACTAAAAGAGAAAATAAGGGAAGCGAGAGTTATGAGGCTGCCACAAGTAAACTTAAGGTCCATATTCTAGTTTTTTCTCCCACTACATCTAACTCTATATATCTCTGAAAAGTAACTTCTAATGTTTATCCTATTCATTCGTTGAAGTTTTTGGTCGTTATATCATTGTCTAACGGTTCTCAAAAAAGAGTTAGACGACAAACGGCTTCAGAGAATTTCATTATTTTTCCTTTTTGTGTATAAAATTATTATTGAATTGCCAGTGCAAAATAGGATAGCATTAATTGAGAGTATGTTGTCGTTTACTTCTGAATATGTGTCGTATTTTTCTGCTTTTAAATTCTAATTTATATATATATATATATATATATATATATATATATATATATATATATATATATATATATATATATATATATATATATATATAAGGAGATTGTAGTTTGCTTGAAGCATTGCTGGTAAATAATCCTCCCCCTTCCCATAATCTCTTCTTATTCCCCCCCCCTTCCCCTGCTAATAAAAAAAAAAAAAAAAAAAAGGTCCCATCCTTGGCTTTTATCCACTTCACAACTCAAATTCCTTCTCAAGATTCTAATCTCATTTCTAAAGTCTGAATATATTATTTAGAATAAGTTATCTCCCTTTGACAGTAAATTTAAATTTAGATTTGAAGAGAATAAATGAAAAATAAATAAATAAATAAATAAATAAATAAATAAAGATTGATGAGTCATGTAAAATGAAACATAATAAAATTTTTAAAAAAATTGGTATATTACTAATGTTTATAATGTTTTAACCTTAGTTATATGATTGCTTAATGGAATTTTGACGTTTTCTGCGTTCCTACTGCCAATTGTTTTCCCCTGTATTATGATGATCTGACACCGGTTTTTTTTTTTTTTTTTTTTTTTTTCCTGTTTTTCCGACCCTCTCGGTCTTCTATTGTTATCTTCTGATAATGAAAGTTGTTCTTTCGAAAATTTAAGATTACCCTTTGCCGATCTGTTACTTACCAAAAAAAAAAAAAAAAAAAATATTATTTGGTATTTAATCAGTTTTCGTGAAATTATTAATAAATCGTTTTGAGTTTCACTCTCTCCCTGCGTTTATTTCTTTTCACTTTTCCATCTCACGGCAACCACATCGCATTGCTATAGCCTTGGACGACTAATTTACACTTATATATATATATATATATATATATATATATATATATATATATATATATATATATATATATATATCCCAACCAAAGCAAAGGTATTATTAATGAAAATAAGATAGATTTAGACACCGGATTATCTCCTACTTTAAAATAAGTTTTCCTTTGGATCCCCTTTTTGCTTTTTATTTTCTCCTTTCTTTATTTCAATACTACTTCTATACAAATACCATATATATATATTTCGTTCACGTGTATATGCATATATATACATATATATAAATATATATATATATATACATATATATATATATATGTGTGTGTATGTGTGTGTTATATGTATGTTGCTTTATCTGTGCTTATGTACATATTTGCATATCTTCCCTCTCTACATAAATGTTAACGCTACCACTATGTATATTCCAAACGTTACATATCTTCTCGTGTTTTTTTACTGCTAGCATATTTCGCTCTTTACAAAGCACACGCTATAGTTTGAAGAAACGTTGAGTACTCAGGTCCTCAATTTTTACTTTTTAACACTCTTTCTCTGTCTCTGTCTCTGTCTCTCTCTCTATATATAATATATAAATATATATAAATATATATAATATATATATATATATATATACATATATATATATATATATATATATATATATATATATATATATATATATATATATATATATATATATATTAGAACCCATAACATAAATCTGTTTAAAAAGCCCAAAGAAATAAAGTTTAGGGAACATTTTGTAATGTCTATTAGCTATTGTTAAAATTTTACAAAAATCGAAGATATTTGAATGGCTTCTACCCCCCTTTACCTTTTTAGCAGAAGACTAAATTAAAATCAATATAGCCTACATTCAACCGTTGCAACTTGCAGCTGTGTTCATACATTCATAGTGGTAGGTTACCTCAGGTGTGGACAATATACATATAGAAATATAAAAATATGTAAACATAGCTATCTGTCTCATATATATATATATATATATATATATATATATATATATATATATATATATATATATATCCATATATAAATTATTTACATGTCTCAGGCTGATTTTATCCGTATATTGGTAGGGAACATCACAACGTTTCGGCTTTCTTACTTCAGATAGTCGAACGACTGTAAAAGTAGAATCTCTTTATTCAATGAACTCACATAGTTAGCCAGCGTTTAAAAATTAAAAAGTATGTGTAACTTATTTCTTTTTAAACTTGTATATATGATTTCTACTTATTACCTCCTTCTCTAACCCTGTCCTTTCTCTCTCCCTATATTCTCTTTACCATCCACTTCTCTGTATAGGTATATCACACCTCTATTGCTTTCGCTGGAAACTGGGAAAATTTTTGATGGATTACTCTTTGATAATAGTAAAAAATAGCTTTAAATATCGACCACCCCTTAATTAATAATGTTCCTGGTTACCTTGAAAACATCGGATAGTAAAAGAAATGTGCCTATATTTCGCCCGAGGCAATGCTGAAAAGGAATACACTATCTTCCTATATGTGTCTTGTGTAGTTTCTTTTACCTTCACACACATCCACACGCAGACAACTTTTCTTTCATATAATAGATTCAAACCTTATCTCTCGACATTATATAACCACAAAGCGTACTAAATCAAGCCACCTAATTCCATAATTTTAATTGCAAATGACCTCCATACGTACAAAACAACCTTGCGTTATACGATGCCTTACTCGTGGCTTTAGCAATAATCGACATAGAATTGTTATTATAAATTTATGTGGAAGTAAACATTATAATCAGGAAATCGTTAACATTCTAATAAGATTTAGGTTTATATGATTTCATGCCAAATTTATTATTTACATAGGTTTTATTTATTTGATGTATTTCTAAATAAAAATATTACGAGAAAATAGGCCCTGCTTTTGATGGGTGTGTCGTTTATAGAATCGAATAATGTTTTATGTAGAGGGTAATTATACAACGTAGCTAACGCAAGGAAGGGATATATGGAGTTTCTCGCGAATATCAATCCCATGTTCCTGGCAACATACTACTTGAAAATGTTTACTAAATCATTGAAATTAAATGAGAACAAAACGAAAGGAAAACAAACACCTTTAGTAAATCGGACTTGGTTGCAAGTCGATTTACCACCGCAATTACCCAATTATCTAATCATTTAACTTGACACTTCCAACTTAGTAGAAACAGATACAAGTAATTTGAAACTGGGAAATAACATTTGACGATCAAAATAATGTCGCTTTGATTCTACCCAAAGGGAATCAAGGTTTTCTTTGGTAAAACATTATTCTAAGGAATGAAGGCGTAGTCACATATTTACCATCTGGCATATTGAATCTTCTATGCCGAGTTCAAATCCTACCGGATCTATTTTGATTATTTATGCATTAATAAAGCTAGGGTATATCAGCATCACCGCCTTCCTCCAACTATGCAAACATGAACGAAGTGAATAAACACATTTAGTATCATTAATAATTCCAACTGCTGTCAGAGGGTTCTAATGAACCTATGCAAGAATATACTGACTATTCACCCTCGCCGATAAATTGGCAATCATATGGCTAAAAGTGTAAATTGGAACTCTGAAGTTTAAGACGACTTAACACTGATTAAGTTCACCTTCATAATCTATGAAGACATCATCTGAAACTTCATATTAATCTATGAAGACATTATCTGAGACTTAAAGAATTCTCATGTTTCTTTGGACTGCGTCATACTTAAATGGTAATATATGATATATATATATATTTATAACCGAAACAAATAAAATTTCAATTAGTATAACATATCAATGTTCTAAACTATTACTACTGCTTTTTACATCTTCGAGCGCTGGTCGTCAGCGAAGGGAGCAGAAAGTTTAAACACGTATAAATTATTTTTGTGGGGAGTCCATTTACTACCGTCATATCTATGTAGTTAAAATAGGGCATTGCATCAAAGTTATCGTACACAATCAATCGTTGAATGTTGACGTTCCGTCTCAACATTAAATCAATAATCGAGGCTTCATTTGCCATAAAAGTACACACCCACACTTTACTTTATTCGGAGATGCATTTTATTAAATTTGTACATTTTTAATTCAGATCTATTTCAGGTGTTTGAGGGAATATTTGCTATTTGCTCTCACATTTATCGGCCGTTATCCTCCAGTTTTATGGAGGCAGGTTCGCATTCTTTCTGCATTATTCTAGAGTGTAAATTCTTCGAATGTTGTCTATATCCAATAAGTAATTATGTTTGAAAAAAAGTGCTAATTCGAATAAATCATGATCAAGGTGGCAAACACATATTTCCATATGCAACGTTGCAAACACATGTTACCATATGCAACGTTGCAAACACATGTTACCATATGCAACGTTGCAAACACATATATCTATATGTAACGTTGCAAATACATATTTCCATATGCAACGTTGCAAACACATGTTACCATATGCAACGTTGCAAATACATATTTCCATATGCAACGTTGCAAACACATGTTTCCATATGCAACTAAATAATTACATAATGTAGCAACAACTAGATGTATTAGTCTTTTAAGTGCAATTGAAAAGAAAATAATAAATATCAAAACAAATAATCATGCGCTCTTATCTGAGTGATGAATGTAATGATCATGTCTTGTAAAAGAATACTCTTGAAGATAATCCTAAAATAAGCTTGGAGTTTATGAAGAGACGGGTTTTTGAATAATTACTAGTTGCACTTGATAACAAGTTGTTTAGATGCTTGCTGTATATTCAACCGTTGTCCAGAAATGTTATTAATAAGGAAAATACCGAGTCCTTGAGTACGAACTTATCATTAAGCGAAATATTTATTAAAATAATGATGAAGATAACATTTTCGAATTGCAATTAGCTACCAAAAGTAAATCATTATATTTTCGAGAACTTACTTCATCTGGATCATATCTTGTCAGGTTGTTCTTTATTTTATAATCTCAAACAGTTTAATAAATAAGTGATGGTTATACGTTTTAAAACTTATTTCGCTTACACCATGGAATATTGTTTGATTTCCTTTTGATTTCAAGATAACGCGTTCTGTTTAAGCAGCTTTGAGTGTTAGTTTTAAATAATCCCACAAATAGCCAGAAATTGACTATCTACTATTCTGACATCTTTAATAAAAGCGACTAGAATGGTATGATAAATCCGATATATCTGCTTTTCCCAGACATTTCTATTAGATTCGGGTCCGAAGATTGACAAGAACACTGAAACATTTCTAAATTTTTCTGACCAACTATTTGCAAATTGTTGTACACGCTATTTCGGTTTCTCATCAGATCCTGTGAAAACAAATTCAAGCCGTGATATTTCATGAAATGCGTATTTTCATTTCTTTCATGGATAGTTTATTTTTGTTTTGTTTCTTTTTCGTTTACTGTACTCATGTGGCTTTTATAGTATCTGAATCCTGCCATAGCACTTTTACTGATTAAATATTACTGGAACTTCGAAACGCTTCTATATTAAAAATGTTTCTTAATAGTAATCTAGTGGAAATACTATTGTGAGAAAATCAATTTCTATCATTACTTATCATATTTTGCATTTTGAAATCTGCTATTATTTTTATCTATCGTATTTCTGCTAAGTATATATGTATTAGACTGTAAGCGTCTTCTCTTTATCTATTCCGTTTTTACTGCATTGCCTAAAGCCTTATGAAATGCATATATATATATATACTAGACCACCCGTGACCCGTTGGGTCAGTTTGTTATATTAGCTATGGAATTCATGTATGTGCGTGACACTTGTGGAGAAAACAAAAAAACTATTTGATGAAATTAAATGTAATTGTTTAAAAAAGAATATAGATAGATTTCTATGCGTCGTTCTGTTTATTATAATTGTTTTTTTTTTTAAATTATAGTTACTGAATTATAAGTGGTTGGCCATACTTATAGGTAAATATGCACTGAACAGGTGAGAAAGGAAGGGGGTACAACCGGCTGTCTCGCGTACGTAACGAAAACAGAGGGAGTAGGAGTGGTGAAATCTGTGAGAGGAAAAGTGGGAGGTGGTTTCGTTCACCGCCGCTATTGATATTAATAATGATTGTTGTTGTTTTGTTTGTTTGTTTTTGTTTTTTAAAAGGGTGGAGCTTTTTTGAAACTGCGACAGACTTTACAAAGTCCTGCCGTTGAATGTTTTTAGCCGTGGAGAAAACAAAAAACTATTTGATGAAATTAAATGTAATTGTTTTATATTTAAAGCGATATAAACATTTCCAGAATGAAAAATTTCATGCGTTCGTTAATAATAAGAGTTCAACGGAATTGGATTAACAGATTGGAAGACGATGCTATTTACGCATGCGCAACCGGATGTTGAAAACCGGAAAGCTGAAAGCTGATTGCAAACATACAAGACAATAGAGTTTTAGTAGTATATAGATATATATATATATATATATATATATATATATATATATATATATGGAATATTTTTCAAACATAACTCAATCCCAAATCTACGGAATAACTTATGTATTTTGTGTTATGAAAATATGGAGAATACAGCTTCTTGAAATTAAATCGATTACTTTAGCTTCAGTAAAGTTAACATATATATATATATATATATATATATATATATATATATATATATATATATATATATATGTATATATGTGTGTGTGTGTGTGTGTGTGTGACGTTTTTGATAATTAGCACGGGTACACATCCTATATAAAACCAATTTAAAAGCGAATATAGATTGACTAGAATGAACATATCTAGGCATTACTATTTAGATAGAATGGGCTCATCATGAAGAGAATTATGGTAATGTTGGAATCTGTAGGTATGACTAATGGTTAAAGATACAGACACTGACAACAATGGTTAGAAGACGTAGAACGTTAATAAAAAACATAGTTTTTTGCAGATATATTCACTTTAACTCCTATTTTCGGTGAGTGGGTCTAATATCTTCAATGATAATATCGTATAGTTTACACGGGTTGAACAAAAATACTTGATGTTATTTAAAGTAAATGTAAACATCGGAAGTGAAGTAAATAATCATTATGCGGATGTCCAATAACTTCCATCTTCCCCTCAGTGTATTACGTTAATATAGTTGCATAACGTTAATTAAATCTATATATAAAGAGAAAACGTATGTAAAAATCAAAGATATATGTGTTACTTCCTAAGATACGTATATACCGATCACGAGATGAATTTACTTTCTTAAATATATATTCAAGTAAGTAAAAACTAAATAACCCAGTAGATGGCGGTGCTAAAAAGAAATTACCTTATCACCTAAATATATTAAATATATATAGATAAATATATATGATAAAATACGAAAAATAAATGTTCTCATATAAGTTCTGTATTGTATACACGTGTTACGTAATTTTCATTCCTCATGCAATCTGTTTTTACAGAATAAACGTTATTCATCATAATTATCATTTTCCTCTATAAATGAAAATATTGAGTCATCTCATATAAAACAGCACAACACGAAAGCTGTAAAATTCCTTATGTTTGTGTGTTTTATTTTACTTCAGTCGAAGTTCTCAGAAATTAAGTTGCTCCTTCCTGGGGCTAGCACTTGATCTCTATATGTGATACTTAGATATTCGAATATTGCATTAAAGTTTCATTTTAACTGTCAAACGTTGAGTTAGTAAAGAAGCTAGGCACATTAGTTTTCCTCTTCCCAATTGACCAGTTACCTTGTGGTCTCAAAATAATCTAGTTTAGTAAAGTATCCAGCTAAATGATGTTACTTGAGGTAACATCACTAGGAGAAGGTGAACTATTTCTCGTATAGGCCAGTGTATAGCCATACCGAAAATAGATTATATGTGCTGCGAATACTATGTTATTTTGAATATTTGGTCAGGGTTTACTTGTCGGGGGTAGTATCCTCATGTCAGGTTATTCTGATAAACTCTTGTACAGAGAAACTGAAAACACTTGAGGGTGATGTCTACTAGGTGATTCAAACTCCTCAGTATGTAATTCAAACTCCTCAGTAGTTAATTCAAACTCTCCTCTAGGTAATTGTGCCTGTGTGCATATGGCTGCAACTATGTTGATTTGCATATATATATATAACGATATGATTGCATATATTAATCTAATATTGACCTAAAACTGAATTTAAACCCATGAAAATACGAACCATGTGCAAAAACAAATATCAAAATACTGGCAATCACTACTCTAACACATAATCATCATCACTATCATTAAAAAGTTCACTAACCAGAAAACTACGAGGCCTGTCTGAGACGTATTCGTCCTTAGGCCAGAAGAAATATTTCAAATACGTTACGAGATTGGGACGCTAATTCCCTTTAATGTGGGCCCCTTGTGCTTGCACACACTTAGCTCACCGATCCATCCACTGCCGGAAACACCTCTGGAAGTCTTTTTTTTTAATGGTGTTCAGTTCCGCCGTCGCGTTCCGCATCATCTCTTTTTTCGCACCTTCTCAACAACAGATGCACTCCGAGCAGTTTGGAGCCTTCACTCTCCGCTGATGTGCGGCCATTTTTGCATCGGTTGAATCACTCCTTAATTTGTGTTACACATCGAATCTTCTTCAAACACCTGCTCAATCTAACGCCACGTCGGAAATAAATATCATTCTAAAAGAAGACTTCCAGAGGTGTTTCCGGCAGTTGATGGATCGGTGGGTTAAGTGTGTGCAAGCACAAATAGCTTACTTTGAAGGGAATTAGGGCCCCAACTTCATCACGTATTTAAAACATTTTTTTGGCATAAGGTCGGATACTTTTTAGACAGGCACCGTATATAAAAAACTCGTCAGACATCCAAACATAAAATATATCTATGAATTTACCATAAATAGTTGATTTAAAATGACTATGAAATATATAGCAAAAACAGAAGCAGAAAACATAAACAGAAAACATAAACATCAGGAAAATAAAACTAGTACGGTTTCCCTACTGTACAACACAAATGTTAACAAAAACATTGGAATCATTTCGTACAATTTCTGGATAAGCACTTTCCCCACACAAATAATTGGATTGATATAGAATAGTATCATTCAACAAATCAGTTACATCTGCACCAAACAACTATAAAACAATAAATAACATAACAATTTAATATATATATATATATATTTATATATATATATATATATATATATTTATATATATATATATATATATATATATATATATATATATATATATATATAAACTGCTATCACCTTTTAGCCCTTGCTTTTTACGGGCATAGCTTCATAACCAACCGTTACTGTTTCGTCGTTAGTACTCATCCTATCTTGATCCATTACTAGAACACAATTTCAACGCTCTTTAAATCACATTTACCAATTTTCCAATTGAGTTCTTCTCGAATTAGTTGTATTGCTACACATTTGCAGAGAAAATGGCAGTACTTTTAGTCATTGTCTAGTATCTACTATGAATTTCCCTATCGTAACCATCGCCAAAAATTAATGGGTAAAACTCTCCCTTTGCGTCAGTCTCGCACTCGTTCGCTGCAGAAAAATGAAAATAATAGACCGCTTCAAATATTCTGTGCACTCGTAATGCTCCCAGTTTTAGTACAGGGCGCGCGTGCGCGCGCTAGAGCGAGAAAGAGAGACATACACGCAAAAAAAGGAGAAATAATATTGACACGTATTTTAAATATGTCATTTATACGGTTACATAAAATTGACTTTGTATATTTAAATGGCAGAAACAATTCAGTTTATAATTCATTTTATTAAATAACTAGCAGGACCCGTGTCCCGGCGTTGCCTGGGGAAATATAACAGCCTGATTTTAATTTTTAAGTTAAATGAATAGATTAAGAAAATAAATCATTTCACTGGAAGTAATTTTGGTAATTAAAATTGGATTTAACACGGAGCTGTGCCCTAGCGTTCTTGTGTTTGTTCCAACAGATGTATCCTTTATAGTGGTAAATGTTATTCGTACAAAGATCTTGAAGATTCTACATAAAACTGCCCATGGCTAAAGCAAGGTGAAGTCAAGTTTAGACCAACCACTGCCAATGATTGTCCTTGGGACTTGTTAATTGTCATGGCAAAACACAATTTTACTGGGAACTGAAGCCTTTTAAATTTTATTGCAGAATCTTACGAAATAATGGGTATTCTGGGAAGGAATGTCAGTTTGCCCCTTTCCACACCAGTTAGTATTACAGCTTCTATCACATGAGGTAGGATGCGTTTAACACGGTCTCGTTCCATTACATAGCCTTGGAGCATCAAGATTCTGGAGTAACATAATTAGGCATCCAGCTTTCAGCTGTGTGTTGGCATACCAGGCAATTCTAATGAATCTAAAAATTCTGTAGGGTATTGTACAGCCTGGACGCGATCGAGAATAGAATCCACAGAAGTGAACGTTACAGTTTTAATGTACTTCCACAAATATGACCATTTAATGCAAGCATTAAGCTCATCAGGGGGACTTCCACGTGGAAGAATTGGCAGCGTTTGTCGGAAGTCACCTGATAATAATAGTGTTATTCCACCCATAACAGCATCACGTCTCTTGAGATCACGCAATGTTTTATCTAGAGCCTCGAACGCTTGTTTATGTGGCATTGTACATTCATCCCATACGATCAAGGAACAATTCTGTAAGACTTTGGCTGAATCTGACCCTCTTTCTATTTGACAAATTGGATCAGCATCTTTTGTTAGATAATGGCAAGTTAAATGTGGAGTGAGCTGTCCTACCACCAGGACTATCTCCGGGTGCATCAAGGAATATAAGGCCACCTTGCTGATCTTCAGTATTAACTACAGTACGAAAAATATGAATGTGCTCATTAGTTAGTTGTGCGATACCATCTCGAACAATTGATGCTTGCTCATGAGGTTGATAACTAATTTCACGCGTCTATGCAGTAATGACCGGATGTGCATTAGATCGATTAGGTGAGGTAAGACCCAATTTTGTCAGTGGTTTACCATTGATCTTATAAGTCATATCTTCGATATGAACTAAAGCCATATTGAAGATGTCGTCTAAAAATGTTATATCAACTTCAGGCTGTTGATTGTGTTTCCTAAGAAGGAAATCTTCACTAAAAGCTTATTTGTGTGCATCCCAAAGTCGTTTTGGATGAGACACTGCACATGATGTCAACATGATGGCAAACAAATGTCTCAAATTGTCTGCAGATTCAGATATAGATGCTTCCTGTAATGTAGCATACCAGTGGTTATCATCCGCAAGTAGTCCATATGCACTACATGCATCCCTGAATGTAGTCATAACTTGACCATTGATCGTATTTAGGTCACTAAAGCTCTGTGAACCTCTAACATTGTGTAGAAGCAGTCTCAAACAGAAGGAGTCAAATTGATTTGGATGCACGGTGTATACCCTGCCCCAAAACTTCTGTTCTTTTAACGCACGGATAGCCTGGCTGACCATGTAACCGTCGCTTGAAGACCTTAGTTTTAGTGTCCCAGGTATAATAAAGTTGAACTTCTCAGTACAAAAGTGTACGTGGAAAAAAAGTCTGTTTGACACAATTTGAAGAAAGTTGTTAGAGTGGTTGAAGGTGGATTTGCAACGCTATCTGCTGCAGTACTTTCAGTAAAGTATATACGCTGTCCATTTTCTAGATGAACTGATAGGTGAATAACTGGGGGATGATGTATATGTATGTGAAAGTTAAGTATTCTCCAAATGGCTTCATTGGTTGATATGTAACGTCCCGTATCGTATCTCTTAACTTCATCATGAGCATTACTTTCAATTGTGAAGATAGCTTGAGCACTACCCTTAT
Organism: Sepiola atlantica; assembly: GCA_963556195.1. NCBI lineage: Eukaryota > Metazoa > Mollusca > Cephalopoda > Sepiida > Sepiolidae > Sepiola > Sepiola atlantica. The sequence continues at coordinate 75,844,032 of OY744523.1, forward strand.
TTTCATATTTACAAATGTATTTTAGTGATTTCATGCTGTTGCAATATTCAACCTTGATATGTGCATCAAAAATCTTACAAAGCAGTTTATTATGTGGTACAACCCATCGGTTATCTACAGGAACTGTTATGTTGCCAGGTAGGGTAACTGTCGTCTCAAAACCTCCAGCTAAAGGATATACTCGTCGATATTGTGGGTAGCCATTTGTATCCGATTGAGTTTCACTCAAGAATTGTATTGGATATCTCTTACTGCAGTGTCCATCTTTGATACAGAGTGAACATCTGTTTATGTTTCCACATGGTCCATGAATCATATGGTGCCTAATGAAATCATGTAAAACCGGATCTGCCAGTGGATCTTGAATTTCCGCAGTGATAACTGAATCTATGTCATAGGATATCAATTTTTATCCTCTTTTCTGCCACTCAACAGTGTACATGTATGCTATGACATATAAAGGCAGCAGTTTTTGTTGCCGCCACTTACTGCCACCAAGCACAATCAAGGATTTGGTTTACCCGACTCAAATGAAACAATAGCAAGCAATTAAAAGTAAAGAGGATTGTCTGCATGTAATGTTATAACAAAAATGTTTTGTTTTTTTTACTTATTGTTATGCCCCCCCCCCCTTACACATGGTGGACCGTACATTTGCTCGCCAAAAGGTGAATCGTAACATAAAACGGGCAGCACTTTTCCCGGTCGCCATCGGTATTTTGCTCACGTTACTCAATGGCAGTCATGCAAAATAATTTAGAGAATAGTCTTCATTAGTAAAAATAAGCATATAAATGTAATTTAGTGCCCCCCCCCCATCTGAATACAATTTGAAATGCTGTACAGCCTACAATAATTATATTTGTGTGTGTCAGTGGATTTTAATGGGGCTATGTAGGCCTCTTTATTTTTCCAAGGGCCGTTATCACAGACAGAGCCGGTGTTTATAAAAAAAATAAAAATAAAAATTCTGGTGAACTAAAAGTAAATTGCTTTCAGTATATATCGAACAGGCTTCGTTTAACTATATTAATTTGCAAAATAAAAATTTATTATCCATCGGTGGGTTAGAATAGTGATCGTATAAAACGAAAAGTATAATATGAAATATCAGAATTATTCAATTTTGTTTCGTATCGTAGCACGGTTATACTAATTGTGTACGTCTCATTTAGGCACGTCCACTTTTGGCACCTGCTGATTTTGTAGAAATAGAGCGGAGACAGCGGAGCAACGTTATCGTCAAATTCAAAGCAATATCTGCCCGTCACTTATTTACTTCTTAAAAAAATGTTCAGACTAAGTTCTAACTAAAAACAAATGGCAGTTTTATTTAAAATTTGATTATTTTTAACACAATAACAAATCTACATCATTAAAAAAACACCGATTAGAAAATCTTCGTAAAACGTAAACAAACATTTATTTCAGATGTTCCCTTAAGGTTGAAGAAGAAAGATTGACGATTTAATCTTTTAAATAGTAAATGACAATATTATCGTAGTATTAACGTCGAAAAAAACAAACAATGCACATGCAATAGTCTAAAATGAATGCTAGATTTAAAAAAAAGTTTTAGAAACTAAAAAAAATTGCACTTTTCTTAAAGAAAGGAACACGATACGATTCATAGTAAGACTGAAATTTAATCAATATTAATTTTTTTAAAAGGAAAGTGTAGTATGTGTTCTGATACTGCATTTCATCTTTTCTGTCCTCGGTCAGTGGAGGAGAAATTCTTATAAACTGAGTCAATTTTTATTTTTGTCCAAATCCAGTGTACTTTTTGGGAGTTGGATTTTCTCCACGGTAGAACCGATCTCGTGTCTAACTCTGCTCTCGTGGGGAGATAAGTAAATAGGAACACACAGAATGCAATATCGACTACTGTTTGTTTTTATTTGTTTATTTGTTGTTGTTTTTACGAATTTAATACGTTCTTTACTATTAAAAAAATTAATCTGGTGTACGAAAGTCTTAATGACTACTTTTACGGTATCCAGATTTTTGTAGTGTTTAAAAAAATCAAATTTTAAAGAAAACAGTCATTTGTTTTTATTTAAAATGTTTTTTGCAAGAAGTAAACAGAAAGTGTTTTTTTGCACGCATAAATCCCATTTGTAAAAAGTATATGCTTATTTTATTAACGATTTGAAAAAAAAAAACCCAAAAAAAACAGTTCGGTTCAAATAGTGTAGAAGTCACATGTTTGTTTATAAAGTAAGTGATAGGTATAATTATTGGTATATATTGCTTCTTGAGTTGTATATTTCGTAACCTAATTAAGAATTAAATGTTTTTATCTTATATTTTAGCGTTGAAAGTTTTTAATTTTTGTATTATGTAATCGGTGTTCGGTACGTGAAAATGAAGGGAAATAAATCGTCGTGTTTGCGATTGTCACTGTGTTCAGTCTAATGTAATCTGTTAATCGCTAACGTGAAAATGCTACGTAGCAAGAATAATAGAATGTCAATCGCTTATTCGGTTTTTGTTTTTTCTGAACATAGTACGTTAGTATTGTAGCAGCAATTTTAATAAGTCAAGTAGATGAATGTATAACGGGAAGAGCAGAACAGGAACGGTGTATTACCTGGAAAAAAGTTTGATCGGCAAGGGGAATCGGTAATTGTTTAAGGGTAGTGAATCTGGCAGGCGTTTCGTAGTTGGTGGTTGAGGCTTAGAGTAGAAGCCGTAATAATGTTTTGGCGGAAGTGACGTAGGCAGATGTATCGAAGGGAGCGTCTATTATATTTTCTGTGCAACGTATGCTACTGTGTGGTGAGGTGAAGGCATATTTAACGTAAATAATAAGGTGTAAATTGTGTGAAAGTATCCGTTGTGTATTTGGCCCCGGTGTAGACTGGTGGCGTGGGAGTAGTAAAATGTTAGAGAGAAATGTTCTTGCTACTACCTGTATGGTGTCTGGTTTAGGGAGAGTGACTGAGTGAGGAACGAAAGTAACAATTTGCCCGAGGCGGATGTAATAGTATAGAGTTTGCTAAGAACACGCTCGAGCGAATTAACATGATGGTGTAGTGATTGTAGTAACCTATTTAGTTCGAGTTTATTTTCCTATTCGACGCGAAGGTACAGGGGAAAAAACGTCTTTACTTTATATATAAGATGACGATTACTTTTTTATGACTTTTTATTTGCTGTTACGTGCATACATTTTATAGTCATAATAAGCTTGATATTACTACTAATACTACTAATGCTATTACTACTACTACTACTACTACTACTACTACTACTACTACTACTAATGATGCTGCTGATGCTGCTGATGCTAGTGATGATGATGATGATGATGATGAAGCTTATTAATTACAATACTGTATTAATAGAACTCTGTTTTAAACTTATTATTATTTGAAAATGTATAACTCAAAACAAATTCTAAAGTAGTTATGCGATTTACATTTCTTTCGTAATAATAATTTTATAGGGTTTAGAGGTGGCAGCAGCAGTTTGTTGGGTTCCTCAAAATTCCTGGGCAACGCCGGAACATGAATTCCGCGAGAAAATAATAAAATGAGATGAGTAATAAAAGTCATCATAGCCAGTCTAAAGTTAGCGAATAAAAAGTAACCAATAATAAGAATGCGAAATTACCCCCTCCCCCCCTCGATAGAAACGGAGATACGTCGTTTTATGATGAAAAACTAGATGATGCCAAGAAGAACTATTGAAAAACTAAAATAAGGTTTTTCTCTTTTTCGAAAAGAAATAGGGAACACAATTAATTACTGGAAGCGGTGACTATTAATTGTTAACAAGCCCGGAAAAAACGGAATCAAACATTTAGTGTTCCTGTATATCAACACTGTCTGTGTAAATTCTATGAATTTATATGGGTCTGTATTTTAGGGGGATGAGAAATTGTCATTATTAGTTAGACATTTCAAACTAGTGTCCTCATCTTTGTTGTTATTATTACAACATTTCAGTCGTTCTGAATTAGGGTCTTCCTCAAGTGATTACGTCAAACTCAAAACCGTTATTGTATTATGAACTCAACCTTTACTGGAGCTCTGGCGGTTAGCTGTCGTATGAAAGATCACAAGATTTCAATGAGATTTAGATTGGAGAACCAAGCTAACCATTCCATTAATTGAGATTCAAAGAATCATAATGGTGCACATAATTGTTCTGCACAGTGTTAGTGTTTATTGTCCTTCGAAAACTCCAGTTCAAATGCGACCTTCTGCTTCGTGTATATTAATAAATTAATGTAGGAATTAGAAGTCAGCTTACCATCGTATGGAACTCTCGATTGCCCAATAAACACATCTTCAACAATCCTTTCCCTAAACACAAAACTAGCCTTTATATACTGGCAGCACAAACGATGAGGACTTTACTAATAATCGGTACTTAACCCTTTTCTCAATCCTTCACTGGAAGCATGAAATTCATCAATAAAGAAAACTTTTGAAAAAATAGCTTTCAGGTGATACCTTGCCCATTAAAGTTTATTCTCCTCATTTAAACATTCGGAAAATGCTTAGTAATAGGCTTGATGTACTTCACTACCATTTTAAAGATGCTAAATCGTAAAGTTTTCTATATTTTACATTGGGGCAAGATTTGGAAAGTTCATATATTTGTCAATAACAAATTGATAATAGATTTACATCGATACATTTTCCTCAAAGCACATTCGTCAGATTTCTAATGGACAGCGCCAATAGACGAATCATTTAATTGTGCGGTGATATTTACCTATGGTGTTTCTGTAGGTTCGAGCTAATTTTTCTCTTTGCCAGCTACGAGACGATGGTAATATTTTCGTTGGATGTTAAATTATGTCATAGGAACTATCATTTTCTACTTATTTGGTTAAATTACTAAGTATCTCAGACATCAAAATATTTCTTAGTTCGCTCAAATGGCAACAGTTTTTTGTTGTCACCATTCAGTTAAAAGGAAAAGTCGTTTCCAAGTAAATCTCTATAATAAAGTAAAGTCGATTTTCTCCTGATACTTTTGCTATATGCAAACTAAAAGGAATCATGTGTTAATATATTTCACTAACCCTATACAGCACTTCCTTATGTGTATTTTGAGAAAATATGCGTACATTTTCATTTCGTTACAAATATTATTATATTTATTCCTATCTAGCTGCTTCGCCCAAATACGTCTTCCAGAAAGAAGGTGGAACACACTGTCCCTTTCGCTACTCCCACTACACTTAGATACACCGGAGAATTTTCTTGATATTCTTATTTACGCTTTAATTACAATTATTTTTTCATTTTAAACTTTTACTATTTTATACATACTACACTAGATTTGAAACATAAATAACGAAAGCTCTGTCAATTCCACTTTCATTATTTCCGTCATTCGAGAAATAAAGGATAATACGATTAGATGTCAGAGACACATACCGTTATTTGTAGTCAGCAAGACCTTCCTACAACTATAGATGTATATTTATTTTATTTGTTCTGTAACTATTTCCTTCTTATTCTTTACGTGAGACAATGGAAATTCACTATTTATTAGAGTTTACACACTAAATTGTGTCGATGCGTCTGTATGCTGTTTCGTATACATATCGCAACACTCCAGAATAGAGGAGAATTAACGAACAGCTTCATGTGTAACTTATAATAAAACTAATCTAATCATTTTCCAAGACCACATCTTAGAGTTGGCTGCTTTTTCAAAAAATAAAAACATACATTCCTTTTCGCTACAACTCAACAATTAAATATTTTATCATCGCAAATAGATAATACGTTAAGACAATACGTAAAAATCTTCTGGCGCGCGTTTGTTTCTTAACTTTTTTCTACTTTAAAAGTATATTAACTAAACATAAATTTCCTTAGTTTAGTTTGTATCTTAAACTATTTTTTTTCAACGAACAACAAACACTTAAGAATATATTTACTCACATATAACTATGTGCTTTTACACAATACGAACCAAACTAAACCGAATTTTTCCGAACTAAACCTAAAACTGTCTTTATGATTAGTTTGTGGTTAAAGTTGGGTTAAAATATTGGACTCGTATTGTGTAGAAGTGTTTATAATTTTACTTAATTCATTTATACAATTGTTACATGTGTAATAAAATGTTAAGAAAAGTATCGATCTCTGTGCCACTGTGCTGAATATTTATTTTGTATCAAATAGCGCTCGATCAATTGCATGAGAAGATACGCCTTTTTTCGCCTTTTTTCGCCAGCAACAAAAAAAAAACGTATCATACATAGATTTTGTGTATAACTCTGTCCTAGTAGGAACACAAGTAATTATAGGCTATTTACAGAAATAAAAAATAAAACAAGCGAAGATAAATGAGAACAGAGATTAGACAACTGACGTTATGAGAATAAAACAATTTTATTTCATGGAGTTAGAGTCTCCTTGGGAGTTTTAAAATATATAAATGTCTTAATTGTATAACATCGGTATAAATTTGTATGGTATTACTGTGTACAGAAAAATGTAAACATGAGTATATTTTAAATCTGTTTTTCGCCTCTACATCATTTACATCAGTTTCTTTATTTGCTATTAATGTATTTAATGATTATAGAATAGACATAATAAAATAAAGGTACTTCCACAAAATTTGAACACAGGTGTTTTATTTTTCTCCCTAACCCGAACTTAAGATTTAGGTTTTGTCTGAAAAAGTAGGTTTAGTTTGGTTCAAATTCTGTAAAAGAACCAACATGAATAAAGGTAGACTGAAGAGAATTTCTACACAATATTCCGAAAAATACATTATTGTTTGTATATATTTTCTTTGGCGAAGATTTATAATTTAAATTGAATTCTTTTCTGTTTTCTGTTCGAACTTGAGATCGCCCACTTTTAAAATCTAGTTTAAAAAACACAAGTACAAATTAATAAACACAAACGGTAAACAATACATGATTATTTAGAAAATTCTATTTTAATCATCTAAAATAATTACAGTGAAATGGGTTCTTTTATAATTGTTGGTTTCTAAATTTATACTTGAACATTTGTTTTTAATATATATTTTCTCGTGCAACGCTAAAACCTAAATACATCCTATTTCAGTTTCCTAAATTAGTTACAGTGAAATGTTTTTTTTTCAAATTTTCTTTCTGGGTTAATGCTTTAATACTTACTTGCGGGACCCTGTGGAAATTCCACAGTGTTTTCTACATCGATCTGTATAATTTACTGTTAATAATAAATATTATCCGGTGGCTAGAAATATGCACATATTTTACTCACAAAAATTTTGCGTGGCGGAATGGAAGTATATATATTTATTTATATTACTCGGTTGCCGGGGTAAAAGCTGTCTCTTCACTAAATCTTCTTAAATAGGAGTGTCAGATCGTGACACACAAAATAAATATCACACACTCTATCGTATTAATATATAAATAATAATAATAATAATAATAATAATAATAATAATAATAAGAAGAAGAAGAAGAAGAAGAAGAAGAAGAAGAAATTTTAAATATTAAAAAATAAAATAAATAAATAAATAAATAAATACCGTAAGCCTGAAACCGGCCCATTTGGTAAGCGTTTCCGCTAATGAAACGGGATACCAGAGTTCTATCCTCGGTTGAGTCATAACAAAGACAAAAACAAACATTGCTAAAACTCTCAGTATTATAAGGTCAGGATCAAGGACAATGAAGCAGTCCTGGGGAAAGAGTGGCGCCCTCCCCTACATCTCGGGTTAGCCGCTAATGTAAAGAGATCCTCTACTGTAATCGGACAATTTAGCCTTTCATAAAGTCTGAAATTAGCGACCACCTCACCTATAATAAGCGAACGCCATTTTTGTTTGACGAATTTCACAATATAACTAAATAAATATTTGAAATAAAAAAAATTAATTTCTCAGATGTTAACTATACAATATCATTTCCCTTGTCTTATTTTTACGTATCTATTTGGTACTTTGTTACATGGGGACCCGGGCTAACTTTGACCCTGACCCTAACTTTAACCCTAACCCCCAATGACCCTGAACCTTATAGGTAACCCTACTCCCCCCTCCCTGACCCTAACCCTGACGACGGGGTCAAAGTTAGCGCGGGTCCCAATCTAACAAAGCACCATCTATTTGTTAGTAAGTTACGCTTGTTTTATTATGAGCACCCCCCGGATAAGAGTGAAATATTTTTAAAAAATTAATAATTTGCATTCAAATAACGCGTGTACGATGGACACTCTACTAAAAAAAGTTGATATACCGTAAAAACTGGCAGGCTTCCGAAAGAAAACGAAATTATACTTGTTACTTTTTTTTTCGATTAGATTTTCTTTTTTATTTTGCTTTGAATCACGACTTCCCTCACTTTCGTTTTTGTTAATTTTTTTTTTACTTTTTGCGATTTATTTATTTGTTTTTATTGCGTTTTCACTTTTCAATTACGTTTATTCTCTCTCTCTCTCTCTCTTTCTCTATCTTCTCCCTCTATCTCTCTCTTACGAACACAAACTTTCTCTTTCTTTCGTACGCGCTCTCTGTGTTTCACTGAACAAAAAAAGAAATTCCACAGTGTTTTCTACATCAATCTGTATAATTTACTGTTAATAATATTATCCGGTGGCTAGAAATATGCACATATCTTACTCACCAAAATTTTGCGTGACGGGATGGAAGTATATATATTTATTATATTACTCGGTTGTCGGGGTAAAAGCTGTCTCTTCAGCAATCACTATCGGTCGCGACTCCCCTCCCCCGTTGTCAGGGGCAAAAGTAAATACTAAATCTTATTAAATGGGAGTGACACAAAATAAGAAACTTAACTTCTCAGATGTTAACTATACAATATCATTGTCATTGTCTTATTTTTACGTCTCTGTTTGGTAGTTTGTTACATTGGGACCTGGGCTAACTTTGGCCCTGACCCTAACTTTAACCCTAACCCCCAATGACCCTGAACTTTATAGCTAACCCTAACCCCTCACTGACCCTAACCCTAACGACGGGGTCAAAGTTAGCGCGGGTCCTAATGTAACAAAGCACCTTCTATTTGTTAGTAATTTACTTTTTGCGATTTATTTATTTGTTTTTATTGCGTTTTCACTCTTTCTCTATCCCCCCCTCCATCTCTTACGAACACACACTCTCTCTTTCTTTCGACCACGCTCTCGGTGTTTCACTGAGAAAAAAAAAACAAAAAAAAAACATTGCTTATTGTCCGTTCAAAACATTTTAAAAATAAATACTGATCCCTTACCATCCAAAAATAATAAATAAATGTTTTAACACTTTAAGAAGTGGTGCAAATAAAAAATAAATACTTAGTTCAAACTATCATTGAAAAAAAAAACATTGCTTAACGTCCGTTCAAAAAAAAAAAAAATAATAATAGACATGCCCTAAAAACGCCAAAATAAAAACAAAAAATAGTTTTAAGTTTTAAGCAACACAAAAAAGTACTTTTTGACCAGGTGATTAAAAAAAATGTATTATTTCTTCCCCATCCCCTCGAAATGTAGAAAAAAAATCGTAGCGGTTGGTTGGGATCGAACTATAAACCAGTTGGGCCAAAGACAAAATTACTACGTCGCTTACCGTTGCGCTAAAGGGAAATAATAAAAATATGCTTCAAAAATTAGACTAATTAAATGTTGTTAATAATCTAGGTGCGGCACGCATGCGCAGAGTGTTTGCCGGAAGCGTGACACACGTACGTACACCTTAGCGTATTAATATATAGATATCTCTTAAATTAAATTATTTTCTCATATTTCCCCTCGGCAACAGATACATTATACTCTACAAAACACAAAGACATATAATAATCTATAGGATAACAATCCTAGAGCGTGTACATAATAAGTTAAAGGGACTTAACTCTAAATACTTGAAAGCAATCAGAATATAAATATGGTAAAAAATAAATATGAATAGAGATTACACAACTGATGTTATGGGAATAAAACAATTATATTTCATAGATTAAGGCTCTCGTTGGGAGTTTTAAAATACATAAACGTCTTAATTGTATAGAATCGAAATAAGTTTGTATGGTATTTTTGTGTACATCGCCTAAAAAATAAAAGTTACAAGTTAAACATTCAGAGCGTGTAAAAATGCTGAAAATTGATAAAACTTTGTGAATGTGTTTAATTTTGTCTGATATAATTATAGTTTATATATTAAAATCAAAACTATAACATGTTTAAGTTTCATGCTTCATCGGGAACCTTTGTCAGGGAAACATATGAATGTGGTTGCTTAGGCAAATCTGCACGGCTGAGGTATCATTCAAAGTTGTGTGTGCGCGCATCAATTCGTGTGTGGTTGACACAAGTAACTTTTAAAATCATGACTCTTTGAACATATTTTGACAAATTTTGATATTCGCTTAGAGCTGTTCAATGACTTTCAACCAATGAAAACTTTTTTTCTAAAGTTTTCCGGATTCTCACATTGACTTTCTCGTTGACTCGTTTTCTTTTCATACTGTATTAACTTTTCTCCTGAGCTAACAATTTTGTATTTATTTATTTAGCTTTATTCTTTCGCAGTTTTTCTTGCTTTCCTCAGTCATTTTTTGTTACTGGACAAATATTGCTAAGTTTCCGCGAGCAAATTATGATGAACTTTATGCGTAATTATTCCAGGTAAAGAAGGCAAATATACACGAAAGACGCAAAAAATCAGAAAAGTTAAAACAAAAATGCTAAATAAAAGGTTACACGGAAGCATAAAGAATTTAAATGAAAAGAAGTGGATATTGTAAATCTGGAGGCGATAGCAGGTTCGTTAATTTTCAATTCTCCCGATTCATTGAGATAAGCCGCTAATTTTTTTCTCTCACTTGACTGCTTGTTCATTAATATTTACGAAATGAAATTTAATTAAGCGTCTCTCTTGCTATTAGCAGTTGACTAATGAGTTTTCGTGGTAAGTAATTTAGAAGATTGTTTGGCGTTAAATAAAATTAAAATCTTCCTTTTTAGAGTCAGGAAGACAACAGTATAAAATGCTAAAGTATACGCCCTTTACAAATGTAAATACATATTCATAAACATAGCTGTATATGTGTATATATGTGCCTATATCTATGTATATATGTGCATATATCTATGTATATATGTATGCATTTACCTATCCTTCTCGTTTTATTATATATATAATAATAATATATATATAGATACATGAAAGAAGTAAATATATATATTTATTTTTATTAATAATAACAACTGCTATCAGAGAATACTGATAGTCCTAGGCAAAATAATACTGATTATTTTCCCATGTTAATGAATTGATTAATCCGTCGGTTTACAATAGAGAGTAGAATCCCTAGGTTTGCAGCGATTTCATACTGATTAAGTCAACGTTGACAGTCACCTAGAATAAGATTCCTTGGACACTCTGAAAATTCTAATGCATCTTTGACCGGTGTTATATCTAAATAGGGACGTATGATAGATATGCGTATATCTGAAACACAAGAAATGAAATATTGATATTTCAAACTTGTAGTACTGTTTTTACAGCTTCGAGTGCTGGTCGTCAACGAAAGAAGCAGAAGATTTAAACATATATCGATTATTTTTAAGGTGTATATTTACTTATTTGTTGTCTGTGTATATATGAATGTTAAATGTGTTTCCCTCTTACGTTTTCTTCCACCGCCTTGAAATCGGATATCTACTTCTGTTTAGTAAATGGGACCAATAATGATATAGTTTAATGTGTAAAGATTTGATTTCTATGACACCCTCTCTCTTTTTTTACTTATATATATATATATATATATATATATATATATATATATATGTGAAAATGTAGAAATACCGGTAGTCTGGTTTGTGACGGTGGTTTCATATACGAATGCATCGATTTTGCAATTCCCCTCTATAGATGAGCAGCTTAAGTCAAAAATTATGAAGAATCGTGCATTTTGGTAAGCAAGCATGGCACGATTGCTCACAATGGTCTACTCTTCCGAAAAAACTTTTGGGCCATCAAAAAATCCAAGATGGCCGCCATTTTTCAAGATGGCCGCCACGGATGGTAAAATTGATCATTTTGTGAACTAAATGCTTCATTTTTGACCGATTTCCACATATTATATATCAATTTATATGTTTCTGATGTCAACAAAGCCATTTTTGACGACAAAATAAAGATTTAACACCATTTGAGTGTAATAAAGGTTATATTTTACACACTTATGTCAGTTTATCCCGCATTTTTCTCTTCTTGTTCTTGTGTTTTCATCAGGATTCACACGTTCAACACTCGCAATTGCAGCTGCATAAATTTGTACATGGAAGGCCGAATTTATAGCATTTGCATCTTCCAAAGCATTGTGTCTTGCATCCGCATTTTGTTAGTTCCTTGCAACTTTCTGCAACTGGCGGAAGTGTTGTCCAAAATATCTTCCATGTATTGCCGTGCTTCTTCCACCCCCACTCGCCAGGACTATCAATTTCCATGTGACAGCATGTTGCTTGACTCCAAATGCACCCTGCTTGATATGTTGCACGCTTTGTGTGTTCAGTTAAAGCTGCTTTAGTTGGAGGCATGGAGTCATAGGGTCTCTGTTTACGAGCAAACATGTCCAATCTTACAGCATCTATTTCTGTGAGGGAGGTAGATCTGTCATACATTGTGATGACAAACTGGTCAATAACTACTTGGTCCTCACTTGTTATGACTGGTGGATGACTGCTCAGCTTGACAAATACGTCCGTCACGTCAGGTAAAACATTCCATGTCTGAAATGCTGTCTTTTTAGCTTCATATCGAAAGGCTGACACATTGTCACAACCAGTAAAGGCATGGAAAAAGGACAAGCCTTTAACTTTTTCAGGGCCAAGTACGCTGATGACTTCATGTACTGGAATAAACCTTGTGTCATTTCCTTGACCAAATTCAATGAACATTGCCTCCAGGCCCAACTCTTTCAAGACTGGAAATACAGTGATGGCAATGACAAGGACATCTGTGTCATTAGCTTTCAGCAGTACTGTTTTGTAACCATGATTAACTGCATGTTTTGCGTGTACAAACATCCTTGTGTCTGATTCCTCATGGTTGCAAGGTGCTAGTCCTTCAAAACTGATATTCTGATTGCTAACAACATCTGCAACTCTGGTGATTACCACGAGATTTTCATGATCCTGTGCTAGTGAAGTGATTCTATCAGCCAGAAACTTGAAGAGAGCTGTTTTATTGTCATCATCCCTCAAGAAATTTCGCCAGTTTGGAGGGAGCTTGCCGTTGTGGGTTACCCGACGCTTTGCACCTTGTCCACGTTTTGTCCGTGTTTCAGCTTTCCAACTTGTTGGTAAGTAAACATCAAAAACAATGTCAGTCCTCTCGTATGCTGAACTGAATTTCAGTACCTTTGGAAAAAAATCAAGTTGTGCATACTCTTCGAAGGTTTTTGATTTGCAGGGTGGTATTGTGTTTACCAATGCTGAACCATCGATGATGATGACTGACACATGTGGAACTGAATCTGGACATGTAACTTTGGACTGAAGAAGCAATGCAAGTTGAGACTTTGTACCACTGTAGAGGTTTCCATTTACACTCAACGATGCAGGAAAGGACTGGTTCTCATGTTTAAAGAATTCCATCAGGTCACACTCCCTGGATTGGCAAGATATGAATAGTTTAGAGAATAGGCGACAGTCATCTTTCAAACTTTTATGTTTGGCATCAGTCACTGCTGCTTCTTGTGTCTGGTCAAAGAAGTCTATGTTGTTCCTTTTGATTTTGGAATAGAAAGCAGCCCGGTTTTCTCCCTCTAAGGTCTTCATGAAGTCTTTAAAGCGAGTCCTGCCATTCCCATAGTGCATGCGAACAGCTTCAGCTGCGGTTTCCGATGCTATAATCTTTGTATCCAGAGTGAGTAGATCGGATGATTCTTCTTGAAATGGATTGCCCATTTCATTGATGACAGCCGTGAGCTTTGTTACTTTGCCATAGAAAGCTTTCTGGGATTGACTTGTTTGTTCTCTGTGTTTCATGTTTTCAGTAACATCCTTGTTCGATGACAGTGCTCCATATTCTTCAGTAAGACGACTCACTTCTGGCCCTGCTACCATCCATCTTCGTAGTGCTGAAGGATCCTCTGTCACACCTACGACCCCACCCTCTCCTTTGATGATTGCATTTTCCTGTTCATGTGCTTGATCAATGGCCATAGAAGAAAATGGTCGCAATGACTTGAAGACAACAAATTTGCCATTTTTGAATTGCAAATGCGTATCAGGATGGGTCTGCTCTAAGCACAGCATGTCCTTCAGATGAACTGATAGCCATCTTGCATAGTTGAAGTTATTGTTGGCAAAGAAGTATGGTATCAGCTCCATCAGTGTTTCGACATAAAGTCTGAAGTCAGCTTCCCTGAAAGAACGTATCAGAGATAGTATGGTCAGTTCCATTGAAAGCACTAGATACCAGTAACTGAATTGCGGGCTCTCTGCTTTTCGCTTCTCACACCACTCATCAAAGCTTAAGATAACTGACGCATCTTGCTCGAAAGAAGTATCTTCAATGTAATACTCGTATGCTTTTTTCATCAGTGTGTAGAGACTACATGCAGTAATCTGGTGAGCGTATCGTGTCCTAGTAACACTTGAAGCAGTGATGAAAGATTCTGCAATACCAGACGAAGCTATATCTGCTTCTACAATGGCTTCTATCCAACCACTTGCTTTTAGAAGCGACCCAATTGACTTCAGTGCAGCCATTTCAACATGCAAGCCGCCAAACATGATGACGAACTTATTTTCACCATATTGCTGAGGCCAGTGCCATTGTATTTGCTTGGTCAATGCATAAAGTGGCTGATCAGCAGTTATGACTGGAATTTGCCCTGGGTTGAGGAACGCTATCGTCTCTCTAATCCTCTCCATAACATGTCGTATTGTGGCAACTGAGTGGGCTTGTTCTCGGAGGAGAGGTAGAATTGATGTAATGCTCACTTTGAAATCTAAACCTCTCTTCTCAGAAGCATGGTGTGCCGACCAGGTTATGCTAACGTCATCATCAATGCTTTGTGTCAGATGAACCTTTTCTAGCCACTGAAATTCATTTGCTAACAAAAGCCTGGGAAAGTCAATATCGACACTTGTTGGATATTCGAACTCTGGAGGCGACGGAGTCTTGTTCTTTAGATATGCAGGATGAATGTTTGTGAAAGATTCTGGAAGTTCAGGCACCCGTTTTATACTATGATTTTTGATCATAAGTGGCTCACGCAGTTCAACATCACTGTCAGACGTTGGATGTTGAAATAGTGAGATACTGGTACCATGAAAGGATGTTGTAGCTATTGTTGCAGACGGATTGTGATCTATATTGTCCATAGCTGATGCGGTGAAAAGACCTTTCCTAAGTTCTGTAGGGCACACAACACCCTCTTCAGTGTACCTGTCAACAACGGCATCACCCAATTGAGCAGATATTTCAAGCACCCTGTCATATGAAATGCTTAGTCCATGGTCATGTAACAGTTCCACAAGTCCTCGTTTTCGTGTTTTCCCATACAAAGATAGGCCCATAAAGATGGGAAAGGGAGTCTCACGATTGTGTGAATGTCTGAATGTGGATGAATTGCTTTTGTGACTGTAGCAGTTGTACTGCAGGAGCTGAGCTACAGCCAAGTCTGTCTTTGATGAACCTAATTCCAGTTGCGACTTGATATCGACGCCGTGCTCCACCATACAAACAAATTGTTGTAGTGATTGAGGAATAGAGTTTCCCACTGAGTCTGCACGGAATCTACCATTAAATTTCCATTCATGAGCAAGCATGTGTCTTCGCAAAATACTAGCAGCTTTATTGAGTATAACAGCATCAGAAAATTCTGAAGCTTTTGACAAGATTGACCCTGTATCCTCTGTAAAGGACAAGATAACATCTCTCCCACTCTTGTGAGCTTCAAGTGCTGGTATATCTGACAAAAGCTTCTCTTTCAGTCTTGTTGAGTGAACATATGAGGCAAGTTCATGCAGTTCCAACTGTTCAAGTCGTTGCTTATACAGTGTGATGAGATCTGCAAGTTTAAACACAACTGGTGCATCACTGTTCGTATTAGTTTCAACTATATAAGCAAGAAGCTCTGAATATACCAATGGATGGATTCCTTTTTTCTGAGAATCTTCATTTTCCTGTTTTTGTAGAGCAGCAAGGTGACATCTTTCCCTGTTGTAAAGAGTTGTTAAACAATCTTTATGATACTTCAACTCTTGTGCAATGGCATCACCAGCACTCAATCGGGCAAGAATTTTACATTCACCTAGAGTTGTGGCACATTCATTGAGCCTACTGCTGAGCCCCATTGTCATGACTTCACGTCTTTGTCCATCATCTAGAAATTCTTTGTCGCAGATGAAACATTGTTCTGGCTTTAAACTCACTCTTCGAGTCTTTGAACAACTCTTGTCAGTATGTTCCTGAGCGTCAGATGCCCTTTTCCTGGCCCGATCAAGTTTGGTATTTTTGAACAAAGCACGGTAACTCTGATGGTACTGAGCATTGTTTTGCCGCAATGTATCTTCAATACCATCACCTTCATCGAGCCTAGCAGGATTAATAATCATGGGCATCTGACAGAGTTCTTGAAAAAGAGGAATATTTGTAGCCAGCATTGAATATCCATCTGATTTACTGCGACCTGGAATGGGACTACTGAGATCCTCTCCGGTTTTATCTGTCTGACATAGGCAGCATTTGCTCCAATCAGTTTTCACATTTGACGTCTTCTCAATAGACATTCTGTAAATGTTATAGGCTTCAGGCCGAGGGTTTATCCTTTTACCACCTATAACCACAGTTACCGAATATATTTTGACACATTCAGATATGGGATACAACTAGGTTCAGAAAGGTAGGTTCCCTACACCTAGCCCGATCGTTCATCCAGTATCATTTAAGTCCCGTGCGATCTGTACACCATCCAGGTAACTATAGCCCCGTTACCTTTGGCTCGGCTCACCCGCGCTGGCATATCCTGTCAATTCAGGTGCGGCTATCTAACAGACTGAACATTATTTTGTCCATGGGGCTTA
The DNA here is from genome assembly GCA_963556195.1 of Sepiola atlantica. Classification (NCBI taxonomy): domain Eukaryota; kingdom Metazoa; phylum Mollusca; class Cephalopoda; order Sepiida; family Sepiolidae; genus Sepiola; species Sepiola atlantica. The sequence goes on from OY744523.1 coordinate 75,861,056, forward strand.
TTAGACAGCATTTGGGACACTGAAACATGAACAGTGTGTCCGTAATCAGTTGATACTGGACCCCATGCTGAGTTTCACAGCAGTGATGTCACCGTTATGCCCTGGTTGTGTCATGACAATCATTCTCTTACATATGACATATTATAAGAATGAGCTGAAAAGATTAATTTTTATAACTAATACATTCAGCTCACTTGGGGAATTGAATATCAAGTCAATGATTCGGTTTAATGGCAATAAAAGGCAAAAATTGACAATATTTGCTTAAATTCATCTCATATATGTACCTTTGTGGATTGTAGGACTCATTTATCGGTTATTTTTGTGTCATTTACTGCTTTCGCATCCCCTAAAACATATAATTAGACTCAAAAATTGTGAAAATCGGTTAGATACTTTGTAAACTAGCAATATTGGATTTCAGAATGGCGGCCATCTTGAAAATGGCGGCCATCTTGGAATTTTTGAGTGGCCCAAAAGTTTTTTCGGAAGAGTAGACCATTGTGAGAAATCGTGCCACGTTTCATGCTTGCTTACCAAAATGAACGATTTTTCCTTAATCTGCTCAGCTACTAGGGGACAGTTGTTTTTGTCCTGGCATGAGCATCTTGCGTTTACAATTGCTTTGGTCTCTGCAAAGAGGAATTTTTCTTATGGACGGATACTGGAGTAGCTAACCTTCATAGAATTTATGTTTAAAATGTGTGCAGGTTGTGTGTGGGGGAAATGTTTGTCGAGTAAGTTGAGGAAAACGTAGCTTACCTTTGTCTTGTATTGGTGGAATAGGGTGGGATCCTGCCACCCCGATTGTTTTTAAAATATTAGTCAATAATAGTATTTATTTACTCCTCTCCAAGAGTTAGGCACACAGCCAGTGTTATCTTATTCCCACAAGTAAGACGTGACCCAAGGTCGGGTCGGGAAAGTGGGATTTGAAAAGCCAGCGTCCGAGAGGTGAGCACTCTGGCCTTTAAAAATTGCCTGTGCAGGCCCGTCGGCATTCCCTGGTAGGGGCGCCTCAGGCAGTAAGCAATAAACTTACTCCTCCCCAAAGAGGCGAGGCGTAGCTTGGGAGGGTGGACCTCCTAGAACTGCACAGGACAGACCCATAGAACGGCGTAAATCAACACCCGAAGGCCAAGACAATACCAGTCTATTGGGTGCAGTATCCACCGGAACAGATATTACACTTTGATCTTATGTATTTAAGCAAATTCATTCCGCGGGAACATTTATTTCTATATTAAATAAAAATTACATATTTTGGAATGTATTTACCTTCTTAGCCAAAAGACCAAGAAATTTCAAACCTCTTATCAAGTTCGTAAATTTTCAACCAGGCAGCACCCTGTTACAACAAAGCGCTACGCGAAAACGGGTTCAGAGAAGAGATCCCATACACCCCAACCAGAGACAAACCACGGGGGAGCCGCAATAGAAGGAGGTCGGTCATCTGGTTTTCCCCACCCTATTTCATCAATACTTTCTTAAATTTGAAGAATATTTATTAATTGGTGTCTAATACATATTGTTTAACTATTACACAAATCTGAGATATGCTAATTGCACGAAGGTATCCGCCATCTTTTTACTCCCTTTGCATACAACTAAATGGAAATAAATATAACCCACATTTGGATTCCTTACTCTAGTCCGTGCTGTTCAAAAAATCAATACATTTTACGAGTGATTCTTGTACATACAAATATATAAATATATAAACATTAACGTTAGAAATATGTAGAGAAATATATACATATATATATATATATATATATATATATATATATATATATATATATATGTGTGTGTGTGTGTGTGTATTTTTATTTATAATTTTTTATATATATTCGAATATGAATGTTAAAAATTAAGTAATTTTAATAGCTCAGTAGTGTAATGCCAGAGCTATGTGATATCCAATATTTAATTACATTTTATACCATATCAATGTTATGAAAGAGAAATTTACGTAATTTCATAAAACCTTTTTTTGTTCAGCATATAATTGTTTTGGCGTACACCAAGATGTTTGTAAAATAGTCTTTATGTCTAAGTGGGGCTATCTTCAGTCTTTATTATATAAAACAAAGCAAATACAATGAAAAATTAGGCAAGCAGAGCCTTAATTACAAGCAGTACTTATTATTAACAGTATCTTATTTTCCCCCAATGGAACTATGATATTAGTATACAGTAAAAAGTTGGCTTAGAAAGAAGAAGGTGGACTTTGAGAGCTTCGTAACTCTCGCTTCCCTTATTTTGTATTTTAGTCCTCACATTTCTATGAGCGATGTTTCTGACATTGGCTATAATATATTGATCTAGCAGGTGTTAGTTCGTTTCTTACCTTGAAGTGGTATTTGTTAGCTCCGAGCATCAAGTTGCTTCATGCCTGGATTGGAGCGACTTCCATAAACAAGTATATACCATGGTGGTAACATATACGTATCTCATGCTTTTCGTTGTTTGTATTTTTAATAATTTATCATCAGTTTAAATATTGAATTTAATATTTCTGAATTAAGACATATATTTGCACTAACTGTATTTTGTTTTTTCGCCTACTTATTTACTTTTTTCTTCGGGTTTTAGCTATCGAGTTTTACTCATTTTATATTTCCTTTCTTACATTATACTTTTTTATATCCGTCAGTAACCGTTAGTCACCTTTATTTACGCATATAAAAAGTATAAGAAATTGGCTATAAATAAAGCTTTACTCAAAAAGGTAAGACAATGCCTGGGAGGGTGGACCTCTTAAGACTATCATAGAAGTTATACCTAATCCCGACAGATAAAGGCCATCAAAATTACCAGTATATCTCCGACTGATCACATTGCCTAAATACCAGTGGATAATTCTCCACTGGTATTTAGGTGCTGTAATCATCAGCCAACATTCACAGTCTGAATCATTTTTGAAGCTGATTCATATTCATTTATTTACTTCTTTCCCATGGTAGAAAGATGGGGCACAAGGCCAGAAGTGGGGGAGCCAGACCCCCAGCGGAAGAGCCAAGCTGGCCTACAAAATTGTGTGGGTAGCCACGTCAACATTCTTTGGTAAATGCGCCTCAGGCAATTGGCAATTAAAAAACCCTTCTCAAAGAGGGAAGAAAAGGTATGGGAGGGCAGATCTCTTAGGACTACCCAAGACATAATATCTCAGTCCGAGAGAAAAAAAACCACCGAAATGGCAACTGATTTGCGAGAACGTATTTGCAATTGGTATTTCGGATCTCTAATCATCAGCCTAGGCCGCACTTCAAAACGCTTTATTTCATAGTTAATTGTAAATAGTAGAGTCCAAAGTCGCAAAAGTAAGGGTGACAAAGCGTTCAATCTCTATCAGAAACTTTGATCCCACCCTGTTTTTTTTGTTATCCAAGACTATGCTTTTGTAATCGTTTTAAACGAATATTTAATTAAAATGAATATATTTTAATCGCCTATCGGCATTCCATAAGACTTCACTTCCTTGGCAAAGATTATCGAAAGAGGGATGGGTCCTAGACATATGAGAGATTTGTTCTCACTCGCACTCTAAGGGAACACCCTGGTTATTGTCAATGAGAAATCACTGATAATGGCCAGTGTGAAAACTATTGATTAATGAAATAATAATAATAATAATAATAATAATAATAATAATAATGATAATAATATTAATGATAATAATAATAATATCAATTAAAATAAATAATGATAATAATAAAAATAAAAATAAAAATATTAATAATAATGATAAATAATGATAATAATAATAATAAATAAAATGATAATAATAATAATAATAATAATAATAATAATAATAATAATAATAATAATAATAATAATAATAATTAATCAGGATAATAATGATAATAATAATAATGACAATACTAATAAATAATGATAAAAATAATAATAATAATAATAATAATAATAATAATAATCAATAATAATAATAATGATAATGATAATAATAAGAATAATGACAATAATGATAATAAATAATAATAGTAGTAATAATAATAGTAATAAAAATAATGATAATAATATATAATAATAGTAATAATAACAATAGCAATAAACATAATGATAATAATAATATTAAACAATGATGATAATAATAATGAGTATAATAATGATTATTTGTATAGTATTTTTATAATAATAATAATAAATAAGAGTACAAATGATAATAATAATAATAATAATAATAATAATAATAATAATAATAATAATAAATACTGATAATAATAATGATAATAATAACATATCACAAGCTGCCCTCCAATTCTCTTTGTTTTCGTTTATATAATAGTTTTATTTATACTGTTGGTTTATTTTATAACCTCGTTTTTTAGGTTATAATAAATAATAACTTGTTAATAAAATGGATGAACTATCAAGATAAACGTTTTAATAAAAAAACTGAACACAGAATGAAATAATGAACAATTTTCCGCTGGACACGATTTTTATATTCACAGTCTGAGATCATGATCTTTGTTTATCTTCTCTCTGGCCAGGACTCCATTTCCAAGGGCGATAACTCCCAAATTTGTTCAAGGGGCGTAACTCGTTTTCGTTAGTTGTCCTAACATCTCCCCGTTTTAGTCTTTAACTGTATCGAGCGAACCTGGGGTACACTTGGAGGTGCTTGACTCTAGTGCGACTTCGTTTTGACCAACTCCTGTGAGGTCTTTGATAATTCTCACTTGTACTTGTCTGCATGGGGGGTGATGGAAATGGCAGTTCAAATGTGTCCATTAATAAATCAAACGGAATGGTTGTTCTGTTGTCCACTAAGTTGTCTACAGAGTATCTGAGACGCAACCCGTTTTTGTGCCGTGCCCAGAATTGACTCCCGACTTGAACATCATACAGGAATTGTCCATTTATTTTGCGGATGATGCCTGGTACCCAGTTTGACCGGCCAGGTCTGTAATTCCGAGCTAACACTGGTGTGCCAACTAAAAAAGCTTTTGTTTTGTTAGGGCTTGGTTGTTGCCTTTGTGGCTGGGGACGTAAAGCGTCCAGTGGCGTACGGAGTTGTCGTCCCATGAGTGCCTCTGCTAGTGATAGACCATTCTTCAAAGCCCCATTTGGTGTTATTCTATATGAAAGGAGGAAAGCATGTAGCATCTCCTATGTTGTTCCTCCTCCCTCTAGCGTTTAGTTGTGCCCATTTGAATGTGTCTACTAATCTTTCGGCTAGTCCGTTGGATTGAGGTCGATACGGTTGCGACCGAAAGTATGTTATGCTGAATGTGACTCTGGGTTGATGGCTGACTAGCGACCAACATTGTGCGCAATTCCTGCTTAGGACTGTTGTATTTCGAGGACCCGAACCCTGCTGCTGGGCCACAACGCGGGAGATACTGTGTAGATAAGTAGGGAGCCTGTTGTTGAGGATGTGGCGGTCCATACCAATAGGGGTGGGGTTCTGGCTGGTACACCTCTGGTGGGTAATTGACTCGGTGGTGAATTGGTGCTTGCTGCAGGTAGGAGGTGGTTGGTCGATGTCCTGCTGTGGTAGTTTTCTCTGTAGTTGATGTTATTGGAGATGTTTCAAAATGGAAACATGCTTCAATATCCAGCCATACTTTGTAGTCTGGATTCTGATCAACTGCCCTTTCTTCCAAAATCACCTTGATTGCCATAACTTTGTCAAATGTGGTTGAGATGAATGAACCAGTGATTTTAGTGCCATCAGGAATTTTTACAAAATCTTCTGATCCTGAACGTTGTACAAGAATTGTGACTTTCTCAGCATTACCGGTCACATCAACTTTGAGCAGCTCTACCCCTTGAGGGTCATCAGTCAGTTTAACGGTGATGCTAGGTTTGCGGTCAGAAGTGTTGTCGGCGCCGGTACAATCCATCCAGGTCTATCAGGTCTGCCATTACTTACTGGATAGTTTGGTGTATTTCGTGTTCCACTAATGTAGTCATCAGGTATGAGGGTTTTATCAGTCATACCCTTAGTAGACTCACATCGTACTAATGTTGTTGAAGTAGGTCCTGATGTTGTGGTGATTTTAGGAGCCACTGCGGTAATCATTGTTGTTGATATTATTGTGGGAGTTCCTGTTGAAGTGGAGCCAAAGGTTTCTCCAACCAAAAGGTTGGTCGAGTGTTCCGCCGCCGTCGTTGCTGGTTCTTCTTGCTGAGGTCGTCTTTACTGCTCTGAGGTGACGATCTGGACACCCCTCACATATCTGATTGAGTGGAATGTCGAGAAGACCTGGTATATCGATAACAACAAGTCCCAGCAAATTATGGCATGAGTTTGCTCTGTATACGGTACCTGATACCGTTTTTTCTTTCACTTTGATAGTAGCGGGTAATTGGCCCGTGATGTGAACACAATCTCCAAAACACTCTGTACTACCTGTCTTGTTGGTGTCAATGAAGGCTGGCGTATGGCTTCCGATAGCTTTTGTGATATAATAGTTATATCTGATGCTGTATCGATTTGCAGTTGAATAGGATGGTCATTCAATTGTACTGAAACATATTTTTGTTTGGATTTTTGGTTTGAGAGAAAAGTTGCTATCAGACTGTTTTTGTTCTGTGCTGCTGTCGTTGCCTGTTATGTGAGGTTTGCCTATTATGGGTTGGTTTTCGTCCTGGAGGGGTGCAAACCCCCTCTTTATGTCCAAGTCGGTTGCAGCTGCGACAGCGGTGTGTCTTGAAGGTGCAGTTTCGTACAAAATGCCACTTGCCACAATTCCAACAAGCTGTTAGGGCCTGGACAGATTTTCAATTCGGTGAGGTGGGCTGACGTGGTTTGTGGACTGTGAATACCGTGGATGCTGATGATTGTTGTACCATAGTTGAATCATGTTTTAGATTCACTAGACGCAACTTGTTGCAATGTAATGTCTAGATTTTGTTCTATTTTTGACAAAATCTTAAACCACACACAAAAATCAAACATTTTAACTGAGCGTCTGTGATGGAAGAGATTTTAAAACGTTCACATTCTTTGGTAATATGTAATTTACATACCGATCATGCTCCAACGTCCCAAGCTTCCGTAGCAGAAGTCTTACCTTCCAGTCGTCAGCTTGATCCTTGAAATCCACTGGAAAAATATCCTCGAAACGCGCAAACCATGTTTCGAACGTCGAATTTGCCATTTGGTCGTAATGAAAGTCCGTTATTGTTTGTGAAATTGAATCTGTAAGCGTCCTAAGATTGGTTTCTGAAATCGAAGATATAGGCGTGGAAAATCTCTTTAAAAATAATTCCATCAAACGTAATTGTTGTTGTAGTAATTGCTGAATTATACATTCAATTTTTTTTTTGAAGAATCCTTCGTCGCCACTTTTATAACCTCGTTTTTTAGGTTATAATAAATAATAACTTGTGAATAAAATGGATGAACTCTAAAGATAAACGTTTAACAGATTTATTAAAACTGAACACAGAATGAAATAATGAACTATTTTGCCGTTGTTTGTTTGTTTATCTTCTCCCTGGCCAGGACTCCATTTCCAAGGGCGATAACTCTTAACTCCCGAATTGGTTCAAGGGGCGTAACTCGTTTTCGTTAGTTGTCCTAACAGTTTCTTTTGACGTGATGATAGTCAAAAAAGCTCTACAGAGTTTTCCGCGAATTATTTTCAAAAGTATTTATAAATTCTTCTTCTCCAAACAATATATATATATATATATATATACTGGCAACATTTTCTCTTTAAGACAAATATCATTGAATATGACAAACAACTTATGTCTGAATATCTAAAGAAGTATCCTTTCCAAAAGCCGAATCAGGGTCGCTTTTTCGGTAGACAATTACTTGGTATTCTAAACTCTTCAAATAGCTATACGAATTTTTTCTTAGATGTGCTTAACCTTCTTTTAAAAAAAGCGCCAACCACCCATCAACACATTGAATTTTCAATAAGATGGGACGTTTACTTAGCGATACCCGATAGTTGGTAACACCTTAGGGGTAAATCCGGAAAAATGGAGAAAAAAAGAGAGTACTCTTTGAAAAAGTTGTGTTACACGGAAAGTCTTAGATATGTCTTTAAATAAAAAAATTGTATTCATTTTACAAATATATATATAATTTTAAATGTACTAGATTAATCGGTATGCTAAATTCTTGATATATATATATATATATATATATATGTATATATACATATATATATATATATATATATATATATATATATATATATGAGTGTATGTATATGAAATATTCTAGAATTTTCAAAATTCTATAATTGTCTTTGAACCATACTTAAATACGTAATTATTATTTGAAAGGAAACATACTCATTTGAAAATTATTTACAAACTAAATCTATTGCCTGGGCGTGGTATTTCACCAGACATAAACTTGTCCAACTGCTTACTTGTGTAAATTAAATATTTCTACCACCAACCCTAACTAATAGGCATTAAAATGTTTAAGTCTTGTATACGTTAGTATTTCAGGTTCAACTGTTAATAGATTTGGAATGTAATACAAGGTCAAATTTTGACATCCTAGTATTATAAAAACAAAGACACCAAATTGAGGTCTCGTCAAGCGACTTATATTCGCAAAAAATCTAGTACATAAAAATGTAAGAATATTTGAGGACAGTATTAATTGACCACTCGAGTTTTACCATTTTTGATGTAGATCGATGTATTTAACTCGCTTACCTATTACGTATAACTATTTTAAAAGATTATTTTCCAATAAGACTTCCATTGCAAGCATAAAGTTTATCATTCGTAACTTAATGTTAAGTTCTATTCAACTATGCATTGTCGTATTCAGACTTCGCGAAGATTTTTTTTATTTCTTTGAACACAGTATTCACATATTCTGAATATTTGTTTGCGTTCATGTGCATATCGTCGAACAGTAAGAAAATAAAGAATATTCTTTCAAAAATATTCAAAAGCATCTCAAATATAAACCTACTTTTTTGGCTGTGCTAAAAAATAGGACAACTGAACCGTATTAAATATGTTCTTCTAAGTACTTTGACGGTCTATAAAAATATATAGTGCATAAGAAATGTTATAAAGAGGAACACAAATAGAAAATTCGATAGGATGTTCACCTACTTTACTTTTCTGCTCATCTATTTAATAATTCCTGTGAATAAACAGACCCCATTTTTTATATATCATGGTAGATAAAGTTACATTCATTTAATAAGAGTTACCTAACTTGGTCCAAGCTTTTTACGCATTAGATTCATCATTTACGTTGTTTTATTCTGATGTGGGAGGATAATTAAATTTCAGAAATCCATAGAATAGTTATTGTTTTTCAGATTCAAAGAAGATTCTATCATGTGATCAATATATATGATCTCAATCTAACGTAAGGAGGTCAAAAAGTAATACATTTCTTACGTTAGGTGTTCAACTCGATGAAGGTAGAGATCTTGAATCATCGTTTCCTACCTTGACGGAATGTTTTTCGTCACATTACCCGCTTTAATAGTTGCATTTATTGGTACAACGGGAAAAATAGAGTTCGTTCTTAACACAGTTCAATAGTTATTAACGTAAATTCACCAATAAATAGAAATTGTAATTACTCTTTAAATTATTTGATGAGTGAACCTTTGGCAATAATAGGTTCTCTACAGAAACACTACTACTACTACTACGATAGACACTATGAGATGATTTAATTAAGTCAGTCGATGCATGTAACATAGTTGGTCAGTCTTATTGTTTTGTTATTGTCTCAATACCCCGCTCGTGTATTTGCAATTGTTTTGCTGATTATTTTTCGAAAGTAATAAAAATATACAAACCGAAAAAGAATCACAAAAAGTGATTATCTATAAATATATCGGCCTTCTGGGAGGGGACGCCATTAAATCAACAGATATTACAGAGATGATTCAAAGAAAATAACCGAAAAGAACAAGAAGCATCCTTGGAAATAGATTATGTATTAAACACCTATTAGAATGAATATTTCCTTGAACAATAACATGAAAAAGTACACACACAACTATATATATATATATATATATATATATATATATATATATATATATATATATATATATATTAATTGAATGACGTAATAAAATGAGAAATTAATCAGATTTTATTAAAGTTCAAAAACAAGGAGGGATACTGCGTCATAAACCCATTACTAACCATCACCGCAATGACATTACTGCAGGTAGTAACATTAAGGTATTGAAAATATATAAAACTATATAAAACATCAAACATAGATGAACAACCCAGTTTAGACAATAATAATATAGTACCTCCAAACACACCTGATAATGGGGATAGCATTAGAGTGAGTAGAATGGTCAATCCTAAGATATGCACTTATATAGGGAAATCGGCCAATTTAACCAAAACTCGCATATCTACTCTTTTAATAGTGATGTCAGTAATAATAAGACATCTTTCACTTGCCTGGTTAAATATATTGGATCTAAAAATATCCCACATTTCCTAAAATTGTATATCCTGAAAAAAATCAAGATCATACACACCAAGCTCCAAAGCCTACAACCTGTGCAACTCTAAGGCAGTTTTGATAGCCACGACTTCTAAACGATTAAACTTGATCAATTCTAAAATTGAATTGGTGTCTAGATGTAGGCATAAGAGAAAATGTCAATATGCACATCTTAGTCCACCACATAACCCCTTAACTATGTAAAATCCTCTCAATACCCGTTTTAATTCATTTGATTCTAATTATTATTTACCTACTTTTAACCAACTATTCCTATGATAAATCATATACCATATTTTGATATACCTTTTTATTCAAATTATTATTATTTTTTAATTTTTAGATCATTCTTAGTATCTTTATGTAGTATATTTTATATTACTAGCAATCGCCTTCCTCTATATTTCAATCTATATCTAATTAGTTTTATATGTTTGGATATACATCAAGATAATTATTATTATATTTAATACACTTACTATTCGTCTTATTATTATTACTATTATTAGTATTACTATACATGTATTACTATTTTATTTTATTAGTATTAGTAGTTTGTTAGTATTATTATTTTTATTATTATTATATACTGCTAATTTTCTAATATATTTCTTGTTTTCTATTTTGTATTTCCTATTTTTCACTGGTAATAGTACTATTATTAATATGATTACTATTAATGTATTAATATTTTATTTTATTAGTATCAGTATTTCGTTAGTATTATTGTTAATTATTATTACTATTAATCTACCAGTATATTTCTTGTTTTCTCATTTTTTATTTCGTATTTTTCACTTGGCTTATTTTAATTTTTATTTATTTTCATATTTTTTATTTATTTTTATTTTTATTTATATTTTTATTTTATATATTTTTTAATTTTTGTATATTTTTTATTTATTTATCATTCATATGTTTTTATATTTCCATATCATCTTTAATTTCACGATATTCAAAATAAAATCCATAATTTGTAGACTTATTAATGCCCTAACTCAACCTATTGGGCATTTTGATCATATTGCTTACCCCATAATTAGCGCTGCATATATATGAATGTGTGTCTCTCTCTATTTCTCTCTCTCTCTCTCTCTCTCTCTCTCTTTCTATATATATATATATATATATATATATGTATATATATATATATATATATATATATATATATATATATATATATATATAGATGTATATGTATGTTAGTGTGTATATAAATATACGTGTGTACATATGATATGCATGCGTGAATATATGCTTGTATGTACGCATGTGTATGAGTTGATGTACGTATGTTTTTATGTTCGTCTGTGAGTATGTGTGTACATGTTTTTATGTGTAGGTACGCCTGCGAATGTATGGATGTATCTAGGGCCTTATAGTTCGCCCCGCTTTAACTGTAAATATCTCTCGCCGTTGTTGCTTAATTTGCTTGTCTAGCCGATGCCACATAGTCAGATAACAGTCCCACCCACTCTGCTTCTATATCCTTCCGTCCCGTTTCCCTCAATGTATTTTTGTCGTTGTTTTCATTTCTCTCAATTTATTTAACATTGACTGTCTATCTTTCTTTAATATGCCCACCTTACAACCCTATACCCTCCTTCTTTTCACACTGTCTTATATTTTATATATTCTCCTCCTTTCACTTCGCATTGTGTCATTTTCCCGAACCTCCGCTACATAAAATACATTAAAGTCTTCGTTTAAGTCGGCTCATGTTGAATTTAAATTTAAGCCGAACATTAAATATATATTTTCATTTTCCAATCCCTATCTTATTAACCAATGTTTTTTCATCGGATCTTACTGGATATTTCTACACCATCACATTGTTTCTGTATATACGTAAGACAAAGAAGTTATGGTTTTCAACACCATACTATCAGTTCCTAAGAACTCTTAATGGGACATTATAATATTCAACACAGAGTGAGTCTTCTGAACTTTTTGTATGATCTTACTTTTTCTATGTTTTTATTATTAATTTGCATACACCCTGAATACACTCTTCACTGTAATCTACTGCATCGATAGCAAGGAAATTTCCCACCTCGAAAACTTTTTGTTTTTGTTTTTGGACTACCATTCACGACCTGCATTGTTTTTTAATCGACTTCTTTGACATTTTTTAAAAATTGTTTTAAACTTTTAACTTGGATGAACTCTATAAGTTTAACAACAAAGTGTATTTTGGGCCAATATATTTGATGTTTTATATATATTTATGTACATTTTTATAATTTTATATATTTTCAAAGTTGAATTTTTATTATCTTCAGTAATGTCATTTCGGTAATGGTCCTCTGAGGAAAAGATTTTCTTTGAAAACTCATGAGTTAAGGACGAAGTATCACTCTTTGTTTTTGAACTTTAATAAAATCTGATTAATTTCTCATTTTATTATGTCATTCAATTAATAGCATTGCTTCATACACTATAGGTGTAAAAGGGGTTTTAGCTTAATATACGGGATAGACAAATAACATAGATACATGAAAGAAGATAAATGAATAAATGTAAGAAAGTACAAATTTATGTCATTTTCAATTGTTCAATGCAAGGTGTAATCAATAAAAGACTTGGAATGTTACACTATCTTATACAGCATTCCTTAATAATGGAAGGTGTAAGATGGCCTCAAATCTCCAACTTGCAGCCTAACTAACCTGTTCTCTACATTATTTTGTTGGATTAATAGCTACAAGAATTTCAATATTTGACCCTATTGATGCAGTCTTTACGAACTTTACACGGTTATTTTTTGTTTGTCTTTCCATTCTTAACCTTTACTTCACTGGACATTTTTCTTAACCGGACATCTTTTGCATTTTCACAACGTTCTCACACACTCACATCTACTTTTGTTTCAATTTTTTTCAAATTATAATTTTTGCCTACTACCCGCCAACTTATCGATCTATTTAATTCCCCCTGATGATAAGATACCATTCTTTGAAAAGCTTGGGTTAAGGAATAAAAAAAGTTCACATGCTTTTCTTTATTACACTTTGCATTGAACAACTGAAGATGTAATAGATTTGTCAGTTTTAATAAATATGTGGAGATAATATTCTATTTTGACTTTTCCATACATTTGTACATTTTTATTAATACTGTTCTTCTATGTAAAACTTACATATTAATTGGTTATTTAAATACATTCACTGATATAATTGTTTACTTACATTCATAAAGCTAATTTTTTTAAAATAGACATTTTTCTCGGAAGAAAAAAGCCAACAGTAAAAGTCTTATATCAAATTTATTACGCGAAATCTCTCAGACTACGGATTCTTTGAGTCAATCTAAACATCAAGCGTTTATCTTGTTATCCACATATTTTGTGGCGAGGGAAAAGCTCAAAAGGCATAGTATCCGTAGACATTCAAAGTAAAAAAAATAAACATCAGTTGTTGCTTCACTGAATCGTGATAATATAGGACGAAATTTGATTTCAATAAGGAGAAAAAGGCAAATAAATAAATAACACCTTGAACAAACGGAGGTTTGAACGGTAACTATAACACTTTATCTCACTTCTTTCTAGTGAGTGATGATGTATAACAGTCTTTCAGTGGACATCGGCATACAATCTGATATATAATTTGTATACTGATATGTTCACACGTAAACCCGTACTCGTACACACATACACACACCTACATATATATATATATATATATATATATATATATATATATATATATATATATATATATATATATATATACAGAGAGAGAGAGAGATAGAGAGAGAGAGAGACACACACACAGGTAAAAGGTGAGAATAAAGATTGTAAACATACAATACCTATTACGTCATCAGTTGCTCAAAACCAGGTGTTTCAAAAATAATGTATTTTTCCTTGGTTAAGTCATTGCGTTTTAAAGAATGCAATCTTATTGTTAAGGGAATAACAACAGATAAATAGGTAAGGGAAATTACAAAAAGTCATAATTTTAAAAGGTATAAGATAATATATGATAAATACAAATATATAAAAAAAAGTCAAATGCAATGAAGAGATGTTCAAAATATAGGTAAAAGTTCACCGTTGAAGGTGTCATGGAGATTGTAGCAGCGGTCCAAAGACGGCAAATCCAGGACAGTTCGGTGTCCAAAATGTAAAATCTGTTGAATATGTGGAGAGACCAAATATCAACAAGCCCAAACAATCCAGTTGTGCAGGTTGCAATGTGAAAGTTTAGGATGTAAGTTGTGTATATAAAGCCATTTGAGTGATTCCCATGGGCTTTCCAGATATAGTTTTTATGCAGTTGAATTCAAAGTGAGATTCTACGTTGTTTCAATCCAGGTAACTCGCTAGTAAAACCTAGTTTTTGGACAGAAGTCTAAAAAATATATATTGGAAAACAAACAAATTATTCATATCTTTCAAGCATTCATCTTTTTTTAGAAGATATCCTCTAGGATCTGAAGATAGCTTCTATAAGATCAAAGCTGAAATCTAATTTAATTTAAACATTATTACTGTTGAATTCGTTGTTTTATTAAAGAACGTAATAATCGATCCGTTCTGATGGGGTTTTGTGTTTTAACAAACAGTATATTGGCGTGTGATACATAATCGGCATATCATATGCATAATAAAATACAGACACACCGATAACACACGCTGTCTCTCTCTTATATATATATATATATATATATATATATATATAATTATGAATATTTTTTAAAATTAAACTTAAAGTGTTTTTTTTACCTTCAGACGATATCGTTGCAGGCTTTTTATCCTCATCGGTGCAATAGTAGTGGTTTCAGGCAGTCGCATGGAATCAAACGCAGTTCGTAGATTCAGGCTAGAATTTCTAAACAAACGCTCAGGATCACACGGTTACCGACAATCAGCACGGACAGTAATTCAAATTAAGATACACTTACTCGGGAAGGCGTTATTGCTGTTGACAGTGTTCAAAGATACGTTAAAAGTACTGTGTACACACCCATACACGTATAGCGAATGCTCTGTCCCATATTTACAGACGCATACGTTAAAATATATTAATCAGTGATATAACTTCCACACCAACCCTCATACATGAACTAAAATACGCAAAAGGTGTATGTTTTATAAAATTAAAAAACAGTTATAAGCACTGTTTTTATTCACGTTTCGATATTTTCGGAAACGTTACATATATTGATATCGTAACGATATTTAAAATAAACAAAAATATATAACAAGCGCATATTTGTCGAAGAGATACATTTATTCTTACTTTGACATTTGCAGTAAGTTTTTCTTCTCATATAAATGATGCTGTTTGGCTTTGAAATAATAAGTAGGTAAAAAGAATGCGAAACAACTGGTTTACTTAACTAGGTACAGGTGCACTTCATAATTCACTATTTGGCTAATCTGTTGATTTTTACTTATTTGTTTTATTTTGGACACAAGAAATACAAAGTGGCCAAATGAACAAATGCCACTAAAGCCATTATTTCACGGGGTATTCACTTTAGATTTGGCTGACTGCTTTTTCCCGCCAGATTTCTCATTTTTACCTTTTTGTATTTTCTAACTTTACCTTTCATAGACGATTATTTTTTGCAGCATCATCGATTGAATTCCTTTGCCTCTCTTTCATTGTCTTAGCTTTCTCTCCTTCCAAAACCTTAAGCCGATTATACCTAGGAAATGTAGTATCATTTTTTTTAATGAATACAGTGTCGCTACAGAAAACCTTACACAGCTGTAATTGTGTACGTTTCTCAAGCTCTCCGGAACTATATCTCTATCCTAAAATACTAAACTACCAGTCACAACGGACCCCACTTTCTCTCTCCCTTCCCCAAACTCTCTCACTCCCTGTCTCTGTATCTCTCTCTCTTTCTCTCTCTCTCTCTCTCTCACACTCTCTCTCTCTCTCTCTCTCTCTATATATATATATATATATATATATAAATATATTTATATATATATATATTTATTTCGCAATGAAAAAGAACACATATTTTGTAAAAATATTTTCTACAAAATGTTTTCTAAGAAAAAGATAATTTAAAATGTTATATTTTAAAGTAGTAATTGCTCAAGACAAGACATGAAACAACTTGATGTAAGTGGCTAAACAATTACTACTTCCGGATTCACAACTAGCCAAAGATAGATGTTAAATGAATAAATCCCGACCCAGAAAACAGCAATTCTGCTCACATTGTCAGAAATATCGCTCATGGAATTTGAAGACTAAAGGACAAAATAAGTGGAGCTAGTTACGAGGTCGACTTTCTACTCTCTTAAGAAAATAATTTTAACAGGAAACAATATGCTCCTCAACTGTCTACCTTACAAACAGAGGAAAATAAAGAGATAGTGGTCTTACTATTGTATTTTTATCCATAACTTGAAATTCTCTGTATAATTTCGATTATTCTGACTACTTTTCTCATCTTGTGTTATTATTAGAACGTTTCGGCCGCTGTAATCTCTGGCCTTCTTCATGTATATCTTTCTATCGAACAATGGAATTTGAACGGAATTTTGAACGGAACCTTTTATTTAATCCACTAATGTAGCATGCTCTCGTTACGTCAGCCATAACTGAGAGAAGACTTCAGTAATTCCAAATTCTTCGTATCGCCCGCACTGAGGATTGAACCTTCAACCTTCAGATGGCTATCACTTAGAACTGAATTTTACTTAGTATTATATCGACTGCCATTTAGTCTTACAACTTATCACTATATATCAGTACTTTTATTATTACATATCACTGTATATACGAGGTTGTCAAAAAGTAACCGACCTTTATTTTTTTCGTGCAAAATAAAGGGGATAGGGCGGCGTCACTCTACACAGTGAAGGAAGACACTTTAATGCTCATGTTTTCATTTACTCACCGCCTTCCTGCGCGTTAGTTGATGCCTGTCGGTCGCTGAATAAGGTGTTACACAAAGTGTTCATCGGATTACTGTTGAGCAGATGTAGTGCATCAAATTTTGTAAGAATATTGATGATTATCAAAACAAAACTATTAGTAAGATTCAACAAGTGTTTGGAGAAGATGCGATGGGTGTAACACACATGAAGGAGTGGTTCAACTGATTCAAAATGGTATCACGTCAGTGAAGAGTGAGCAGCGTTCTGTCAGACCCCAAACTGCACGGAGTACAGCTGATGTTGAGAGGGTGCGAAATCTGGTGATGGAGGATCGCCCAAGAGTTCGGAGTGAGTAATGGTTCCACACATGCGATTTTGGGTGATGATTTGAACATACACAGAGTGGCTGCGAAATTTGTGCCTAACAAAAAGACGTCCGTTTTCAAGTTGCACAGGACCTTCTGGAAACCGCCAACACTGATCCTAGGTTTCTGAACACGGTGATAACTGGAGATAGGCCATGATATACGGGTACGACCCAGAAACAAAAAGACAGTAGTCGCAATAGAAGCCTTCTGAGTCTCCAAGGGCCAAACCAGTACGACTATTGCAAAGAAAAATAAAGGTGATGCCTACTGTCTTCTTTGATATCCGTGGAATTGTGCATCACGAATACGCACCGGAAGGACAAACAGTGACAAAAGAGTACTATCAAGATGTTCTCCGGCGTCTCCGTGACGCATTTCGGCGCAACGGTCGAGATATGTGAACGGCGAAACACTGGCAACTGCATAACGACAACGCCTCCGCACATTCATCCAACTTGATCCAATATTTATTGGACAAACATGGAATTCCAGTCGTTCGCCAACCTCCCTACTCTTCATACACGGCTCCCTGCGACTTCTGGTTCTTTCGAAAATCAAGTTGCCACAGAAAGTTTCCCGTTTTGAGACTAAAAAAGCAATAATGCGAAACGCGACAGCGGAGATGACCACCATTCCAAAGTACGACTTCCAGATATGTTCCCGGCAGTGGATCGACTGGTGGGCTAAGTGTGTGCAAGCACAGCGGTCTACTATAGAGAGAAAGTAATAGAGCTTTCTTATAATGGAATATATCAATGTTTTTTATTTATTCCTTTTTTATAAACTTTGCATGTTAATGAATAGAGAGAGAGAGAGAGAGAGAGAGAGAGAGGGAGAGCGGAAGGGAGTGACGGAAATAACAGTGATAGAAACCGTATAAAAAAAAGGCCAGGGGTCAACGCAGTAAGAGAGGGTGAAATTGATAGATGTAAAAAGAGAAGAAAAACCTGTCAAGTAAATTGCAAAGTACGACTAATTAAAATAATTACAATGGACGTATAATATATATATATATATATATATATATATATATATATATATATATTAGTACTTCATGTATCCACATAAAAGATTATAAGGAGATATATTTTTTTATGTGTCAGTTTTCAGTATTTACTTCAACAGTGCTCGATACGTAAGTAGAGCTAGGTAGTAAGCAATGAAAATATATATGGCAATCAAGCTACACATGTAGAGGGCTTCGAGTATTTTTAATTTTTTGATATTTGTATCGTGGTGTATTATTTTGGTATTGTTAACAAGGATGTTTCTATATTGGGAGGGGGTACAATTATGTTTTTTATGTGTTGGCATATGGAGCTAGTGTCGGAGAGATGTAGGGTGAGTCTTCGGGATAGTGTTGTGGAAGTGAAACCTATGTAAGAATTAGTTTGTTTTATTGTTGTCGGAGATACATTCTCCCATAGGGCATTGGAACTGATATATTACATTGGTTTTCCTAATGTATTTGGGGTTTGAGAAGTGTTATTTTTAACAACATAGTTTGATGTTTTAATTTTTTTATAATAAATGATAAATCGTATTTTATCATCAGAATTGGTGGGGGATATATAGCGATGTATTATATTTGTAAGAGCTTTTTAATCCAATTTAAAGTTTGGATGCATTTGGTTACAATAGAATAGATTTATGTAGTGTATACAAAATTAAAAAAAGTCGCATCAAACAAAACAACTCCGTGTTATTTAATAATGTTTGCCTAAATGAAAATATGCTGCCTAAATACACACAATATATATATATATATATATATATATATATATATATATATATATATATACATTGATTTTTATTATTTACTCAAAAAGTTTATTCTTATATCCTTATAGTCTGCAATAACATTAGAGTCTGTATAATGTCTTATTCATCTCGTATCTATTATTCTTGGCACAGTTTTCAGTATGCCAATGATAACAGACAGGAACTGGTTCTGTAGGTTTCACACTTTTATCGGCTTGCCAGCCAACGGCTGATAATTTCCTGCGTTTTGCTTTCTTTTAGTAATAAAACATGCTCCGCTGACTTAGCTACATTTATGATCCTGCTGGTTTATTTTTCTTGTTCACGATAATTAACTCCAGTATTACCTACAAGCATATACATGCAAATCTAACTTTTTGTCTTTGTTACGAAAAGTCTTAATAAGCAAAACTGTGTACGTTTCTACACCCCTAACCCTTAACAATGTTCCCGTTAAATAATACGGAACTTTGAATGGCATGTATAAGCTACATGTTGTTTTTGGTCGTTTCACTCATTCCTTATATGTTTTGTTTTATCTGCGAACATTCTACAACTTTCTTTACTTTTTTCATGTTAAGTAATACAGCACTTTGAATGGCATGTATAAGCTCACGCTGTTTTGGTCGTTACACTCATACCTTATATGATCCTTTGTATCTGCGTATTTTCTACAACTTTCTTGAATGTTTAACGTTAAATAATACGGAACTTTGAATTGCATGTATAAACTACATGTTGTTTTTGGTCGTTTAACTTATTTTTTTACGCTTCTTTTTATCTGCGTACATTCTACACTTTTCTTGAATGTTCAATGTTAAATAATACGGAACTTCGAATGGCATGTATAAACTACATGTTGTTTTTGGTCGTAAACTCATTCGTTTTACGCTCCTTTTTATCTGCCTACATTGTACAAATTTCTTTTTCACACTGAAACGTTATACGGACAGATGTTTTAGTGTCACTTAAATCTAAATTTTTTATTATACAATTATACCTTAATTATCACTACTGGTTTAATACAATTAAAATGAGATAATGTTTAAGAGAGCTAAATACATATTGATTGAAGCCATCTGTAACTGTAAGTTCTGTTTATTTTCATAAATAAATGTTTCTACACCGGAAAGACAATTCTTTTCTTAATGTCTTATACTTATTATTTTTATTATTGTGTTGTTTCAAAACAATAGTAAATGTTGACTCTCACAATGGATCAAACCGCAGCTAATATTTTCAATAATCACTATTCTCGATGTGTTTGCGCATAAAAGTGATCTTTTTACTGATGGGTCACCGCTTATCAAGGCCCGCAGCCTACTCAAGTAAACAAAGTTAAACAGATTGTTGGTTGGACGATGATGCCGTCACGGGAGGATTAGAAACAGTGTGTGGAATTAGCAGAAGACTACTGAAGAAGACTTGATTTTCCAATAGAATGACTCGACAAGTATTTGTTTAAATAAGATTTTAAGACGACAATGCTGTAGTTGGTTGGGAAGCAGACACATATTGTCTTATTCCACAGATACAATGTTCCAGGAAAGAAACTTTGTTAATGGATGTTCCGTTTGGTTTTTGGTACAGAGATAGATAAAGGAAAGTTTTTGCTGAGGTTGTAGCTAGATGAGTACTTCTACCCCTCATTACGCCACGTGTTCAGAGTTAGACGAGAGAAGGATTTATATATATATATATTTATATATATTTATATATATATATATATATATATATATATATATATATATATATATATATATATATATATATATATATATTTAAAAAGAATACGCGGAAATCTCTCTAAGGCCCTTTCGACTATCATCTCGTCAGGAGAAAATCGATAGTTTTAATTAATAATAACGTCGAAAGAAAGAGTAAATGGGGAAATTGAGTGTGCGAAAATTAACGTTGAAGCGATTAAAATTCAATTTAATTATTTCGTTAAAAGTCGATTTAAAGGCACTACGTTAGGGGATAAACAAAAAAAACAAAAAAACAAAAAATTATTTTTTTTTAATCCCCTAACGTAGTGCCTTTTAATCGACTTTTAACGAAATAATTAAATTGAATTTTAATCGCTTCAACGTTAATTTTGGCACACTCAATTTCCGCATTTGCTCTTTCTTTCGACGTTATTATTAATTAAAACTATCGATTTTCTCCTGACGAGATGATAGTCGAAAAGGCCTTAGAGAGATTTCCGCGTATTCTTTTTAAATGTATCTATAAATTTTGTACCTCAAAACATTTATTTATATATATATATATATATATATATATATATATATATATATATATATATATATATATATATATATAAAGAGAAGGACAGAGAGTGTGCACTAGAAAGAACTTGATCATCAATATTGTTTCAATTGTTTTCATATATATTTATGTATCCTACATTGATGTCAACTAACGATCTAAGAATATAATTTGGAAGAGAATTGATGTAGATTAGAAAGCAAATTGGGTTCAGGATGGATCCTCCGATAATAGACCTATCGGAGAGAAGACATGATGGTTGAGGGGACATTTGTAGATATTCAATAGCTAATAAGTTTGTGGAGCAAACCTTTGTTACAAACTCTATGCAAGGCCTTTGGTATGTCAAGGGCCATTGCCCTAGAAAAGACAACATCAATACTGCTTGTCACTAAGAAGATTGTTTTCGCTGAGGTGGTTGACTCTTCATTTATTACAGATTGAAGATGACAATTATTTGGATGTCGGTTAAAGTACTTTTAGGTCATAGGGAATAATTCTGGGGGTAGGTAGCCCTGATCGTAATTTCCTGCAAACTCTTTTGTGAAAAGTTTGGCTTCATCCGATGCTGAGCAGATTAATTCTGGTCCATAAATGATGATCGAGATAGAGGTCTTACATCTGTTCAGGACTTCGTTATTCTCCAAGATTTAACAGATTGAACATAGAACTCTTTGGTTTTTTTTATAACCCTTTTTAAGGGGTTTAGGGCAGTTTTGCAGGAAACTTTAATTTCATGGTATCTATTTTGTTGAAACCATTTGAAATAGTGGTTTCTGTGGGCAATAGCGGCGACAAATTACGGACTGTACTAAGGCTAGTTGTTCGGTTTTAGTTGGAATATTTTGTAGAGTATAAATTTCTCAATACGAACGCCAACTCACTCAGATACATCAGATGTGATGCAGGGCACATTCACCTTGAAGATAGATTTAAGAAAGATTTCAGATATGAACAATCTGCAGCTGACCCAATCGGCTCTAGAATATCGATAAATATGGGATTTGCTAAGCTTCGTTTTGATCTCAATTGAGACAACTGAGCAGTCGGTGAGAAAGGAGAGTAGATGTGCAATTTCAGGTTGTGAGAAAAAGATAAAAATGCGAAATGTCCATAAGTACCGGGTACACATGTGGGCTTGTCAACAATTTGAGTAAGTCAATATGCAATAGGGGTAGTCGTAACTGAACCCCATTTCATCATTAGTCTTGCAAACAACACTGATGATGAAATAGGGGTCTGTTACTAGCTACTCAAACTTGTAAACATTAAAGTCACCACAGACATGGATGCTAGCAAAAGGACGAACAGACCAGATTGTTACAATTTTGTCAGAGATTTACTCAATAACACTAACTACATCGGTGAGGGGACGATAGAGCGCAAAGATGAAAGCGGTGCTGTTAGAAGGTGCAACACGGAAACACATATATACCAAATCAGAGTCTTCGTAGGAAGTGGAGCTACCAAATAGATAACCGTCCCTTCTATAAGCGTAGATTTCATAACCATGGCTATTTAGTGTTCGGGTTTGGAGATAATGCACGTAGTAACTTGTAATCATGGAGTAATCTATAGAAACAAACATGCCAATGCCATTTTCACACCCGAACAACAGGTCTGGTTCTGTCTGATGTAAATGAATTATAATCTCCCTAATGTTTGAAAAGGAAACCTGATAGTAGGGGTCCACGTTAGAAGTTTGGGTTCTCGGTTCACGCTTATGTTTAGTTTTATGATTTACAATGCTGGGACTGGACGATTTATTGAAAAGGTCAGCAAAGACACAGAGAGAATGAGTAAATAATCGAGGGTATCGTTGTAGACCATTTAAGAAAAAAGCCGTAGCTGTTCCCACTAATATAGTACCGAGAGAGCTTATCAGAAACTACAACATGGCCCCGACTCCATTCACCAAATGGCAATATAGCAGCCTCGTTGTTGTGAACCTGCTGAAAGGACAAACCTCTTGGGAGTTATTCTATTGTTCAGCTCGTTGGAGTATCGGGCGGATAACGTCAGCCCAACTAAAACGTTTACATTTAGCACCTTCATTAATGATATGGCACCAAGTACAGAAAGAGAGCATAAGCAAGTCCGATTCAAATAACGCTCACACTTACCTGCCGACTCAGGGAACATAACATCGCTCAGGAAAATGAGAACCGAGGGACTAAGTAGGAAAAGCGAGAGTAACGGGCTGCCGAAAATACATTTACAGTTCGTTTTCTATTCCCCATTAGTTTGGTCGATCATAAAGATGGTAGCGATTTGTATGAAAAAAAAAACTAAATATGTTCTTAGTATAATTCTATTCTGGATTATTCTATGGAATTTGGTGATACGCTCACCCCCCATAGGTTGAAGCAGAAAGATAGAACAGGGGAGGGGCTGGCGGATGGGGATAGTGTTCTTAGCTTATTCTAGTCTTTACTTATTCTATCAATTGAATTATCAATAGAAATAAGATGGTTTTAATTTTAAAATCCTTTCCCACAACTAAAAACGAAAACGGCTACTTTATACCTCATGACTTCATATGAGAATATCAAAAACTAATCGCCATTTTGAAGACATATTAGTATGAAAATACTTAAGAGTTTTCCTCAGTAAAAGAAAATATTTCACTTAAAGTCGCATCTAGATATGTCTCGATCTTTTTCGAGACTTTCAGTCAAGCAAACAACTTTACTTCATTCTTACCAGTGCTCTGAAAACGAGTGAAACAGCTGTTGATGATTTATGTTAATTATTGTTTGATAGCAAAAAAATATTTTTCTAGACAGATATACAAAATGAAAGTAACGTCAATTTTAACCAATTTAATCCTCTTAACGGTATATAAATTCTAGAGCGAAATCATATGTAACACTTTAAAAAAAGATAACTGTTCCGCTCTCTTTGTTTTTAATGTTTCCACACATAATATGATGAGTTTCATTACACCAGTAATAAAAGTAAAACACTCATGAGAATATCTATAGATATAAAAATGGTCATTTTATAACCGAATAACAATATATGAAAATTAGACGATATTTCAGTAGCGATTCCAAAATAAACGTTTATGTCTGTAACGTTGTAAGGTAAATATATCTATCTATATATCTATCTTTCTCTCTATCTATCTATCTATCTATCTATCTCTCTCTCTCTCTCTCTCTCTCTCTCTCTATATATATATATATATATATATATATATATATATATATATATATGATTAGTTTTATTCACACATACATGTACAAAATCTGCGAACTGGCATGTTGATCTTATCGATAAAAAAATCTTATGAACTGAGATCTCATCATGGAGAGTTAAAATCCGATCTTTGCCTCAGATAAGAATGAAATGGGGAGAAAATAAAATAAATTTAATATTAAAATATGGAAAGTCACGTGGTAAGAATGGCAATCGTTAAAAATCAAAATAAAACATAATATAAAGTTAAAAATATAAAATATAAAATATAAAATGAAATAAAAAGAAAGAAGAAAAGAAAAAAGAAGACGAAAGTATAGAAATAGATAGATAGATAGATAGGAAATAATATGATATAGGAAAAATCATTTAGGATAGAGAAAAGGGAGGGGAGAAAGAAGTGGGTGAAAGAGAGGGCATGAGGTTAAAGAAATCGGAAAGGGAAGAAAGAGTTAAAAAAGACAAATGAAACTTATGTTTGAATGTTGATTGCTTATCAATATCAGTTTAGAGTTCTTGTTTGGACCGAGCGATAATTTACAGTCTGATCCTCAGTGTGGTTGGGAAATGATGATGATAGTGGTGGTAATGTGTGTGAGGATCGTTAACACCATAAGTCTGATTTTGTGTGTTTTTATTCTTAGTTTTTTTCTGTTTTTTTTTCATTTTTTATTTCATCTAATTGTCTTTAATTTGTCTATAAATGTATTTAGTTTAAACAATAAGTGGTAATAATAATAATAATAACAATAATAATAATAATAATAATAATAATAATAATAATAATAATAATGATAATGATAATGATAATGATAATAATAATAATAATAATGATAATAATAACAACAATAATGACAATAGTACTAATAGTTATACTGCCACTGCTCCCAACAATGATAATAACAAAGAAAAACTTAATAACGATTACAATGATAATAGTAATAATACTGATAATAATAAAAATACTTATATTGTCACTAGTACTACTACGAACAATAATAATTATAATAATAGTAGAAAAAACTAATACTACTACTACTACTACTACTAATAATAATAATAATGATCATAATAATAATAATATTCACTACAGTACTAATGTTAATACTACCAGTGCTCCCATCAATAATAATAATAGTTGTGAAAACTTAATAACAATAACAATTATGATAGTAATAATGTTAATAATAATAATGTTTATATTGCCACAACTGCTACTACGAACAATAATAATTATTATAATAGTAGAAAAACAAATACTACTACTACTACTACTAATTACAATAATAATACTAATAATAATAATAATAATAATAATATTAATAATAATGGTAATACTGCCACTGCTCCCATCAATAATAATGACAATATTAGTGAATACTTAATAACAATAACAATGATAATAGAAATAATGTTAATAATAATAATGGTTATATTGCCACTACTGCAACTATACACAATAATAATTAAAATAATAGTAGAAAAACATAATAATAATAATTATAATAATAATAATAACAATGACAACAGTATTAATTGTAATACTGTCAGTGCTCCCATCAATAATAATAACAATTATTGTGAAAACTTAATAACAATAAAATTATAAGAGGAATGATGTTAATGATAATGATAATTCTTATGTTGACGCTATTATAAACAATAATCATCATATTAATAGTAAAAAAATAATTATAATACTACTACTTCTACAACTGCTACTACTACTACTACTACTAATGCTACTACTACTACTACTACTACTACTAATAATAATAATAATAGTGGTAATAGTGCAAAAATGTAATGATATTGATAAATATTAATAATAATAATAATAATAATAATAATAATAATAATAATAATAATAATAATAATAATAATAATAGATAAGAAACAATAGTAGGATAATAAAAACGAAAATAAAATGATGAGAAAATAGTAAAAAATAATAATAATAACAATAGTAATACTAATACTACTACTAATAATAATAATAAAGAAGATAGCAATAATGTTAATCATAATAGTTGTAAATACGATAATAAAACTAATTTTATTGATGATAATGAAAATAGTCGTAACAATAACACTAATAATATTGAAAATAATATTAAAAATAATAATAATAATAATAATAATAATAATAATAATAATAATAATAATAATAATAATAATAATAATAATAATAATATTGCTTTTGCAGTTTGTAATATTGTTAATGGTTTTGATTGTAACAATTTGTGATGGATTCTAATTATAATTTTCATTTAATGGAAGATTGAATATAATAATTATATAACGCATAATTAAACATGGTATAAATGGATGGCTATGTTGTCTAATTTTTGTCTGTTGATTGGTGAAGTTCTTTTTACTAATGGGGTCCCTGGCATTTACATGCCTTAGGGAGTAATTAGTTCTTGGGTATTTAGTAGATACTATTGGATGTTAGATTCATGTACGGTTAAACATTTTTTTGTTCTTATCTTATTTTCACATGGTAATATCGGTTTGAGAGGTTATATATGAATTACTGAGAAAGTGTGATCTATTGTGCTTACAGTTAAATGAGTTATTATATTTTTTTTTGTTTAGGAGTTTACCCCTATCACAAAATCTAACTATATCCAAGTTTTCAGTTAGGCATAAGTAACATGGTGAGTTCAGGGAACTGCAGGTACTGGTTTTTCTAATGGTGTTCCAAGTCACTGTTGGTGATTGATTATTTCGGGTTAGTTCCCAGTAGTATATGGAGAGGTAGGTCTTTTTTATTGCCGGTATATCTTTCTTTGAAAGTATTATCAGCCATGCCGCTATGGTGTTTGGGTGGGTTGGGTTTTCTTTGGTAGACATTGTAGCGTGGTATGCTATTTGGGTTATTGGCAATTTTTTTGTTAAGTGCATTCTGTTTTGTTTGTACAGTTGCAAGCCTTAGTTTGTGTTGTTTTTCTTTCAATATTTTTGTTGCCATTTAGAATTTTATTGTTATGTTTTTAAATTTTTTTATAAATGTTCGCCACCACTGCAGCTTAATTTAAGGGTGTTGTTATTAAGGATTTTATGTAGTATATCATTAAGATAGAAGTGTTGGTTGATTAAATCTATGAATCGGTTACCAAGTTTAGTCCTAACCATGTGATTAAATGGGGGTGTAAACCATATAATTTTTCTCCTTCTATTTTTGTGTGTATTGTTGGGCTGTAGGTTAGGTATATTTAATTTGGGTGTTTTTGTATCTGCTCTCTTTTAGTGCTTTATTGTAAAAAGCCTTATGAGTGTTAAAGATTGCTTCATTAGAAGACTTATTCCTGATTCTATTTTCGATTGATTTGGGGATATGTTTGATTATTGTTTTCGGATAGTTAGAGAGTGGGTGGACATTAATTGGATTGTCATTATCTTTAGTATAGGATTCATACGTTTCTTTATTTAAGTTAAGTGTTACGTCTAAGAAGTTAACTAGCTTTATATATGATGTTCTTTTAACTTTAAGATTTAATCTTTTTATCTCTCTGAGGATAATTGTGTTCATCCTGTCACACTTTTCCCCATTTGATTGTTTACCACTAATAAGCCATCATGTCTACATAATCCTATGCATTCTATATATATACATATATACATATATATATATCTATATATATCTATATATATATATATATATATATATATGTATATATATATATATATATATATATATATATTATAAATAAACAAAGGAGTTATTTTCAAAATATATGTAATGTCAAATACTGCTTTTGGTTATAATAGTCGTTTTTCCTAGTGTCGGGACGGTTTATCTGAGTGGGTATCGGAAATCGGAAAGATCAGAACTTTTGGGGTATCCTAATCGGGATCAGAATCGATTAAATCTGAGCTTAATTTTCGATTACAAAACGAATCTTTAATTTTTTTAAAACCTTATTTGGAAATAAATTCTTTGGAGTAGAAGTATTATCCGGTGTCAGATTTGTCAGATTTGTCAGAAAGTCCCATCACACGAATAGACATTGATTTTATCTACAAGTTTACCAATGCGTATTGTTTTTCATAACTTATCGGTGAGATACAAACAACTCATACCTTCTTTTTTATAGATTATGTTCTATTGCAAAAGAAAACTGACGTAAACAAATTGTTAGTTAATTGTTTTAACATAACTTTGTTATGTTCAAATGTAAACCTCGTAAATAAGCGTTGGTCTTTTTAGGCTACATTTTCGATAAGAAACGCTCCAAATATCGGAAAATTCCTATATAAATGACCTTAAATCGACGCCAATTAATGAAATTTTCCGATAGGTTGGTCGGGAGTTTTGCAGGTGATATATTTTTTATGTTATTGCTGTGTTCTGTCGGACGTTTCCGTGATTGGAATAAAAATCGGTAATTGTATCGAAATCGGGAAAATATAAAAACCTTACAATCACAAGTGTTTACGAAGTTATTGCATTATTAAATGATATTTATTCTGCGGAGTTGAGTACAGAGAAAATTCACAAAGGAAAACATGAAACTCGTATAGTATTAGAAGCTGTTTCTACAAAGAGGGACAGTATTTTACTGACGTTCTTTTAAGCAATTTGCAAACGAAATTCTATATACAGATAACTCGAACGTTTACTTTGTGAAAGACGGATATGTTTTTAATCCACTAATTAACCCATATTATCTTACGAAAGTCACAGTGAAATTATGATGAAGTAAATGCACGAATTAATGTTGTAT
Organism: Sepiola atlantica; assembly: GCA_963556195.1. Taxonomy (NCBI): domain Eukaryota; kingdom Metazoa; phylum Mollusca; class Cephalopoda; order Sepiida; family Sepiolidae; genus Sepiola; species Sepiola atlantica. The sequence goes on from OY744523.1 coordinate 75,890,687, forward strand.
ATACAGGGTACTCGTACCTGAGTTTAAGGTGGAAAAGTAACATTCTGTGTGTCGGCTCGACTAATGCAATGGAACTTATAAACAGTGCAGATAATCGTTATTCGTGTCAAAAAGTTTATAGAACAAGTTAAGTGAATATACAAATATTGAAATATATACAGAGCGATATAAAAAGATTAATTGTTTTATTTTGCATGTGTAACGGTAACACAGAAAAGTAGGCAATTAGAGTTGTAATTTTCAACTTGTTTTGCTTACCAGAAAAGGAATATATATATATATATATATATATATATATATACAAATTCTTGATTTACATAGACTATACTTTACATATTTCAGAGGCGTACATGCAGATGGACTGACATTTTAAACGTTTGAAAATTATATATAGCCCATCAGCGACTTGAAATCAAAACACCAGGGAAGAATTGGCGTTTGAATTCACCGTTAAACGGTGCATTGCTCAAGCGTCCCTTTTGAATGAAAACACTGGGTCAAGGAGTCAGGATTATATTTTAATATATTGGTCTTAATCGTAAGAAAGTGTTATTTAAATAATTTGATTATTGATGATGCGCGTTGTCTGTTTTACCGCTTCAAAGGTGTGATTACTTTAAGGGATACTTGTGTGGCATAGTTAGTTGGTCGATAAATGGGTTAGGGTCTATTTTTTATTTTAACTTATATTTTATTTGTTAAGGTTTTATATGTTTATAGTTCGGCATTTTCTTTAAAAAGTATATCCATGGCGCTTTATATTTGTGTAGATTACATTCTATGTAGAGGCTGGATGCATTCGTCTCGAATTCTTGTATTTAGTTTATTCTGTTAGCTTTATATTATAATGTTTACAAGTCTATTGTAGAGGCTGTGTGAGACTGAAAGGGGTAGCTTTCAGTCATATATAGTATTTTTTATTTAATTTAATTTAATGGGGATTTATAGTTATATTTCTAGGCGTTTAACTAGAACGATTCATGTATTTATCATGTTTTGTATTTTAAGGATATGATGTGGTATCTAATGATTTAAGTTATATTTGTGATAGATGAGGGCAAATGTCATGCCAGTGTGGGATATGTTGGGGTTTGTAAGAGGGATGTAGTAGTGGAATGTGTAATATATCTGAGAACAGAGAAGGGTTATGTTGTATACAAGAAATCGATAAATGTTTGAAAGCTCTTGGGGTGAGTGGCTATATCATATATTTTCTGTGATGTAGAAATCATTGGTCTTATGGGGTTATTAGTGAATTATATATTTTCCTTACTAGTCCATTGAGCTAGTAGAAATGTTCTTTTGTAGGGACATTTTTGAAAGCCTAACTGTTAATATCCATACAGTTTATGGAACGGTTACTGATTGCTTGTTGAATTCTGAATTATGCAGTTGTGCATAGTGGGCAATTTCTGGCTACGATTTTGCTAATCGAGGATCCGATCTATTTTATAGAGAGTGTTGGAACTCTTAGGGGCCTATATTGTGGTCGCTAGAGTTGTGATGTGGTCTTTTCCTGGATATATGGACGTGTTATTGAGAGCGTAGAACCTTTGTTTTCCGAAGTAAATTTAGTTTTGCTATCAACACCGCATATTACATTGGCTTCATACACAATGAAACTGACGATGCAGCCTGATCCTAAGGGGGAAACTCTTTTGCATGGGCAGGGGAGGTTGGGGATGGATTGATGTTCAAAACGGACGCTTCAGCAAGGCACCGTTAAACGGTGAATTCAAACACTATTTCCTCCCTGCTGCTTTCATTTAGAGTCGTTGAAAGTTCTTTATGAGCTATAGACGATGTGTAAACAGTCTGAAATATGTAAACTATAGTTTTTTAAATAAATGATTTTTATTTAGCTCTCTTCTTTGCGATCGAGCACTTTTTAGATTTCTTTTAAACTCAACCTAACGCACATTATATATATATATATATATAAACCTACAACATTTTACTTTCACATTTTGGTAATTTGAAAGAAAACAACAAAACGATGATTGTCATGGTGCTATTTGATATATTCCAGTGTTGAGATTTGATTTTCTATTAACATAATTAATTCCTCATTACAAACTGGTTATATATTGAAAGGAATACAGGAAAAATCGTGGCGATTGTCAAGAATAACCAACAGACAAAAAATGGGTAATTAAAACAAATGATAAACAAATAACCGTTACCAAAGTCAATAATATTACTTTTTACCTATTTGCCTTTTTGTGTGTTTCAAAGTAGTTTAATGCGTTTTTATTGCATTTTAATAATTCGTCCAAACAGTTTCATTTTCAGGATAGCGTAAACGGACATTCTCAATATTTTTCGTATTTTGGAGTGAAAAAAAACAAACAAATCGTCAAGAAAAACTGTTCGAAAGTTCTAAAAATTAACTTTTCTACCTAATTGAAAGTGGAAAATATTTTTATAAATCATCAGACTTTGTACACGGTCGGACAAACGACTGCCAACTATCTTTGTTTTTCAGTCTAACGTATTTTTTAACAAACTTTTTAATTGAAATTTAAAAAAATAAACCCTTTAAAATACTTTAAAACACAAAAAGAAAACTACTTTTTCTGTTCTTTGGTAACATTTATTTATTGGCTATTCATTTTTTTGTGCACTTGTTCTTTCTATTAGTTATTATCGTCAATCGGCTAATGTGGATCGTCAATTAGTTAACTCAAACAATTATATCTGCTTGAGTAATTTTAAATAGTCATTTTGTGTTTTTCGCATGTATTATTATAACAGAAATATGAAATAAAACATAATGATGTTTTTTAAATATGATTTATATATATTGTAATCTAAAAATCTGTGAGAAAAGGTACGACTTTTTCTGTATTCGTTTTTTCTTTCATAGCAAATCCATACGTTGTCATCGTCATCATCATCATCATCATCATCATCATCATCATCATCATCATCATCATCATCATCATCATCATCATCATCATCATCTTTGTCGTTATTGTCACGGGTGTTAAACACAACGACAACAAACATGGAAGTCATCTTTTGACTTTGAATTTTGTATGTTAAATGTTTTTAATTAAATCGTTGCAATTAATATTGCTACAATAAAAATAATAATATATATATAAAACTATAACATATGTATAGGAAATTTGTAGAAAAAAACGTAGAAATCGATTGTGCAGGATATTAATTTAATAGAGAGTGTTTATAAAGTCATTATGCTAATACACCATCGTGATAAGTGTGTTTCCACAGTGTTCCGTTGAGTATATATAATGTATTTTAAAATATTTAAGTGTAAAATTGATATAAATAAACTTTACGTGTATTGATATAAATATAGTGGGGATAAATAAAAAATGATTGCATCTATTCATTTGTATATATATATATATATATATATATATATATATACATATATACATATATATATATATATATAGCGTGTGTGTTTGTGTGCCAAATTATATTGAAAAATAATCAATAAAATGCTCGATCGTAGAAGTTTGAGAGCTAAACACACATAATTTATTACAAAACTATACAAACACGATTCTGAAATATGTCATTTTAGTTTGTAAATAGATTATATATATATATATATATATATATATATATATATATATGTAGATATATGTATATATATATATATATGTATATATATATATATATATATATATATATAGTATTGAATGAAGTGAAATAATAAAATAAGGTGCGAATCAAATTTTATTAGAATAGAATGCATACACCTTGGATACATTTTTCACTGTCATTTACTGCATCGATTGCTAACAGATTTCCCGCCTGGATAACTTTTTCGTTTTTGGACTACCACTCACCACCTGGATAACTTTTCAATCAACCTCCTTGGTATCTTTCCTGAATATGTTTTAAATGTTATGACTTGGATGAACTGTACAGCTTTAACAAAAAAGTATGTTTTGGGCTGATATATTTGACGTTTTATATACTTTTATGTATTTTTATATATATTTTTTATATATTTTCAAAGTTTAATTTATCAGCTGCAGTAATGTTATTGCGGTAATGGTCCTCTGAGGAGAAGAATTTTCTTTGAAAACTCATGAGTTAAGGACTTTAAGGTACTTTGCCTAAACATTGAATTCTAATAAAATTTGATTCGCACCTTATTTTATTATTTTACTTCATATAATGCTCTTAATGCTCTATCCAGTATATTGAGCTTCAGTTTTATCCGGATGTTCACTAATTAAACATATTAGTTGCCTCTTATATCTTTTGTTGGATTAACTTCATATATATATATATATATATATATATATATATATATATATATATATATATATATATATATATATGAAGTTCAAAGTGCGTTGCAGAATTCCAAATTTTAAAACTATACCAATACGATTCTAAAATATGTAATTTTAGTTTCAACTTCTGAAAAACTACTCTCATTCTAGGTCCACGAAAGTATTTTAAAATGGCCCGAATTCTCAAAATTACTTCCGAATAAGTGCGTTCCACCTACGATTTAACTAAACATCTTTCTATTGTATTTACTTCATTCTTGAACATTTTCAATGCTGCCTTCACGAACCCCCGTCTTTTCCATCTTTAAATCAGCTCTCACTGGACACCTTATCAACGAACATTTACCAACTGGGCAGACCCTATATCTTTTATACGAACATTCTCACTCTTCATTACTTATTATTTCTCCAAATTTTGAATGTTGGCTTTTCCACTGCCGACATATCTATCTATGTAATTCCTCTGATGATGATATTTTAAGCTCGATCTCGTATATTGAGCTTAAACCATTTCACTATAGGTTCTATCTACTAAATGTATCCTTTTAGTTTCATATTATATATATATATATATATATATATATATATATATATATATATATATAAATATATATATATATATATATATATATATATATATATATATATATATATATATATATATATATATAAAGTTCAAAGTGCGTTTCAGAATTCGTAGGCATAAGTAGTTATTATTTGACAGGGATTGCGACGTTAACAATTCTACCTTGATCTACATTGTTATTGACACACGCACACTTACTCGTTTATAATAAGCTATTATTTTCTATTTATAGCAAGAAAAAGAAGTGGAAAATTACTATTAAAATTAGATAATTTTCTATCTCATATGTATATATAATATTCGATTATATTTTTTTAATATCTAACCTACGTTCGACGTCGTTTCGAGCTCACGGCTCAAATGAGAGCAGCGAAATAACAATGTCAGACGGTTACAGGGAGCGAATCCGGTTCACGGAGACACCTTGAATCTGTAAGCGTTCACTTAGTCTTTGGGGTCACGAAGGATTGTTACGTGATTAAGAAAAAAATTGAAAGATATTAACACTGAGCGACGTGTATAAATATCTAGACATACTATAGAGCTCAACGACACTGTCAGAGTATTCCTCTGAAGCCTAAAGTGAATGTCTATTTTTAATTTATCGGATAGTGCTCTAGTTTCAATTTTTACTTGAAAAGAGTTTCTTATAATATTATTATAATAATGTGCTTATATATATAGTTTATCTTATTTGATTCTGTATTTATTACAGATTACTATATTATCCATGTAACGCTGCTGTTTGGTGCATACGCTTTTAACAGGCTATTGCGTTTCCTGGTTACTGAAACCTGTACCAATTTTTTCTTTGTGACTTTTCTATATTCCTAGTTCTTGGGATAAATGACCGTTTATTCAAGAACAGTTTCATTTCCGGACACACACATGTTCTATATATTTGTTCTAATTATCTTGTCAGAAATATTATATACACATATTACTTACTGTATCATTAATACGAGTTGGAATTTCGGGCACCTGAAATTGATGCACAGTGATGATTGGTTTGATTGTTTTCTTAAAACAAGGTTTGCTATGTTAATAACCTAACCAATCATACACAATGTAAATTCTGACTGAAAGGCATTGTTCATTTCGTGATTCAATATGGATAACAAATTTTTGAATTTTTCTATCGTATTTTACAAACTAATAAAAGAGTTTGCTGATATTTAGATATCAGCAAACTCTTTTATTAGTTGTGATGCAAAATTTTTATTTTAATTATTACTGTGCGTTCAAACTATATTTAGTTAATACCAGCAGATACCCGGCCATTGCTCGAGAGTATTAGACCTAGTTGCAGCTTAGGACCCCGTATTACCATGTTCTTATTTTGTATTTCCAATTGTCAAGTTATAAATTAAATGAAACGTTTTCTCCTTTGATTATAGATGCCTAGTATGAATATATATCCCACAATTTGATTGTAAACCCTTCCAAATAAAACAATCACTACCACAGTCTGATTGTTCACAATTTCATTTTCGTTATGTTGTAAGGCTTTGTTTTAAATTGCATACACATACAGAGAGAGAGAGAGAGAGAGAGAGAGAGAGAGAGAGAGAGAGAGAGAGAGAGAGAGAGAGAGAGCGCGAATATAGCACACATTTTCCATTTTGAAATGTCATATCACTTCATTTTGCTTTGTTTACTTCCTCCTATCCTATCTCAGGCTGATCATTAATATAATGATGGTCTTGCGAATTATTCCTGCTCACGTTTCATTCTTTTCATTTGTTCATCACGTTTCGTCTCTGCTTGTTTTTTCCCTCGTTCTTCCCCACTGAATATGCCGAGGTACCGTTTAGCTGACGGTGAAGATGAAAAACAAAATAAAACTAAGCTAAATGCAACTGGGGACGTTATACACATGGGAGCAGCTTTCAGCTAATTACACACTCCCACAAAAAAGTCGGACGCCAACGTAGATTGATAAAATTCTCGAGAGAATAAAAATAAAATATTAATATTGCTTGGCAATGGCAGAGTTTCATACGAAGTAAGTTAAAGCCTTCAGCGATCCTTGTTGCATTCTTTTTAATTCTTAAGAACTTTATTGGAACGTTATCTCTTTCATTATACATTTATCGAGATGGCGTTCTATCATTTTATATCGATCACAACGTGTGATTGCCATTGATTATAGGTTTCAATGTCGGATTCGAAGTTTGCAAATATAGTCAAACGAATAGAACTATAGTCACACTTGCTCACGTGACATACTTAGCAAGTATTTGAAATGGATCTATGATTGTTATTTTACCTGTTTTTATTTCTCTCTCTCTCTTGAATATATATATATATATATATATATATATATATATATATATATATATATATATATATATATATTATATATGTATGTATAATATATCTTTATATATCTCTATTAACATACTTAGATATGTGTATATGTTTATATTTTTCTACGTACGGAACTCATAACTAAACTAACTAACATACCATTATGAATTTTGGAACACAACTGCATGGCGTAAGGGGTCGTAATGTGGGTTATATTTTATTTTATTTAATTTTAAGCACAGGGTGTACAAAATGTGGACACCCTTCGTGAGAATTCAGGTACCTACGATTTTCATTTAGTATTAACAATAGTTATTAGCCATCAATTAATCAATATTCCTCATGAACTGTTTTGAAGCGTTTTCAGAAAGGGGATAATATATAGGCAACCCCTATTTGAAGATTAAAATAGTTCAGATTTCCATGATATGTTATCGATATTCATTAGGGGCCGATTAAGCAAGATTACCTGGATTGTTATGTCCTCTTAAGACCCATTAAGCTTAAGCTTTAAATGTTAGACATATTATACATATTATACAATCCAAATGTAATTGATTTTAGTCAAATTGGTATATGAATATTATTATATAATAATAGTATCGCTTAATTTTCATTTTAATCTTCTTTAGGTGATAATATCAACATTTTAAGATGCACATCAATCATAGACTTTTGTACACATCTTGATGACACACAAATACATAACACAATTAACTATTTTTATACCATTGCGGAAATATTTATATGTATATATATAAAAATATAGCTATATTGTTTCCAGTTCGGTCTACTACATCTTCTTTCTACGAATCATTATTCGTGTTTCTGATATTTCTATTGTTTTATTTGTGGATTACGGCAATCTAATTTCTAGTTCTCTACTTTTAAACAAGGGTGACAGATGAAAACAACGATAACAATTTTACAAAGTGTTTAAGAATTCCTTTGAGATATCAAGTGTAGTGGATTTTTGTACACGAAAATTACATAAGAATAAATCCACGACCTCAATATTTACAAAGTAATCTTGTTTAATGTGTTGTCATCTTTTCCAAATACTATATTTTCTACGTTAACGCATATCAGGTCCAATTGTATCTGTATATATTTTAACATAACTTTAGTAAAGTGAAATTAAATGTAAGTTCGTGAATAAAACCCACACCCACCTTTTTGAAACATGTCCTTATAAAACTTAATATTATGTAATTTATTTTTAAATATTGTATTTTCGAATTGATTCCCGACATATTTATGAAGAAAAATTCTTGTTACTTTATAATTATTATGAAAGCCAAGGCAGATGGAGTGAAACGCGAGAAAAGAAATTATCTCTCTTGAATATCATTATCATGGCGGCGATATTTTGTATTAAAACGTAACATAGAATATAAAATATACTATCTTTTAGGTCTATTTGTTTTATAGCATGAATACTTTTCCGTTTTCGTTCGATGATACATGTTCATCGATGACCTCTTATATTCGAATTGTATCTACTTCGATTCTGAATATGTAACGTTTAATAAAGCAATCACCTTGATACAACACATTTAAGTAAAACTACGTACATATCGATGTGGTTGTCCACATACTACAAACTTTTGAAAAGTATACCTAAATAAATGAACACCTTATCTCATCTTAACAAGAATATATTTGCATTTGATAGAAAATTTTTGAAAATATTGCGTTGCTAAGGAAATAAAAAAGAAATGCTAAATAGAAAGGGAGATGGAAAATATGAAAAGCTCTGATTGGTCAAGCACAATCACGTCGGAACAGAAAGATGTTATTTTTAAGTTGTTAAGGTAATAGGCGAGAGACACTAAGCCAAGTAAAAATGACCTTCATCTAAGTCAGCTGCAAAAGGAGATTTAGGTGTATAAAATACTAGGAATTTATAAAGCTGCTCACAATTTTGTTTATTATTATATGTAGAATAAGTATTCATCATATTCTATGTTGTATATGCAGCATGCAGTATGATCCCTACAAAAGCCTAAATAGAATTATTCACCAAAAACCGGTTGCTCACCTGAATTATTCTAGTACCATATGAAACCGCTTAGTAGGGACTCAAACTACAAGATATTTCAACTAAAACTGTTATAAACTTCTGATAATTTTAAACAGACCCATTTATTTTATTTGTAGAATTTACTTTCATTAAGTAATCAAAAATGACCTTTATTCAATTTTACGAACTGTACGGAAGAATTCTAAATTTTAGATGTACATAAAATGCCACCTGACAGATAGATAATTAAAAATCGTTTTCGTTGTTTGCACACTTATCAACGCATATCATTTTAAGTAAAAAATTGAACTTTGTCTCAGATGCATTTTTGTGATAGTCACACCTGAGCCTCGACTTAATGGACTAGAATTGACATAAAATAAAACATGCCTCAGATGTTCTCATTAATTACACTTACTTTGCTAATGTCACCTCGTCTAAAATTCATACACGTAGATGATTTTTATAAACATTTTTATAGAATGTTGAAACCGTATTAATATTTTTGCAAAAGTCACAAAACACACAGATGCATATCTGCGCGCATGCATGTGTAAAAATTCCATTTAAAAACATTGATCATCTGTAAAGTTCTCTGATAAAAAATGAAAAGGAAACCGATTTCTTATGGGAGATAAAAAATACCACTTCGTAATGACAACTTGATAATGTTTTTATTCTCAATTTTATCAACAGAAAAAGCGTATCAAAGACACATTCAACATATATGTAAACGTATACATATATATATATATATATATATATATATATATATATATATATATATATATATATATATATATATATATATACTTTGACTTTGCTAAAACGAGATTATATATACATGTGTATGCATACTTTCTATATTCTATTATACAAAGTGCAGTTTTCTGTATGTATGCCCGTATATCTGCAAAAGATTCTAAAATACGCATGATTTTAGTATGTTCTTGACCGCCGTTCTCCCGGAAATTATATGTCAAGATTAAAACATACTAAGACAGTAAACTGATCACGTTTTTGTAAGAGGATAGTCAAATTTCTTCATTTTTTTGTTATTTGTTAGATCTACGCCTGCGCAATTTTTTGACTACTTCCGTTTATTCAACAAAACAACTAAATTTTGTTTTACGACAGAGACTGTCTTACGACTAAACTTCTTAGGATTTTAAAAGTAACACTAACCAAGTTAAAAGAATGTTACTTACATATAAATAGCATTTTAAATGTAATATAAGCACAGCAAAAAAATATTATTTTGTTTTAATATCCTAAAATAAACTTACGTAACTCGCTGCTGACATAGGTACAACCGACTATATTCGTTTGTTAAAGCCGATAACAGTAAACAACTATTGCTGCCTATCTCATACTGACAAGTTTACAAAAATCTACATTTTTTACAACTTTTAGCTGACGTTTAAAATAAATAAATACACACTTTTTGTTTACATATGATAAACAAAATAAATCCTTCGTTCTCACTTACATACAATAAACCAAAAAAACACCTGTTTTAAAATAAATTTACAAACTTTTTTACTGTGAGCAAAATGTTTAAAGAAACGAACCATCAATACCTTTCCTATCGACGGTCAGTGAAGGAGAAATCTTTACAGACTGATGCAATTTTAATTATCTTATTTAGCAGAGAGAATGTGTGGACGCTTAAACCGTACACAACTGTTTTTTTTTGTTCTTGCGTCTTCTCCCATCACTTTCTTTATCTAGTCTTAGCAGTAGTAGCCGACTTGCGGTTAAAAAGATTATATATTTCTTTTTGAATTATTATCTGTAAGTAAAATATTTTAAATGGTGTGACGTGGAAGTCATAATCAAAACTGTACAATTTTCTGAAATGGACCACTTATTTATCACGATTAACAAACACATAACACACTAGTAATAAGTTTTATTAGATTGTGCAAAAATGCATATCTTCGCATCAACACTTATATTTGGTAAGTGAGGCGAGGGGGGGGGGGGGTAACATAACCTTTTGTGCTACTCGGAGTAGTCCGGGAGCATTAAATAGAAATTACAGTATTACATTAACCTCTCTTTAGACGATTTTCATTAGCAATATCATTTCTATTATGAAAGCGGGTGGGGAAAACATAATTACCCGACATCACGAATTGCATTGTGTTTTGTTCTATTCGGCGTTGTACAGGAGCAATACATGTAAGATTACTGTCTTACATTTAAAAGGGATAGCTCCGGTGAATTAATTATATCATTTATTATTTTTGTCAACGCACTAAAACAGAAGAGAGGAATGGGCTAGGCAGTGCAAGAAATGGATTAGGGATATAAACGGAAAATGGGGAGAGGGTAACAGAGAAATACTCCTTGTCGATGTAAAACGTTCTTTGAACCTTATTTAAAATTAAGAGTACGTAGACATAACAGTGGACAAATGTTGCGACAGTTTTAGCGTTCCCTTTTCCAGTCGATCGAGCAACTACATTTCAAATCAAATCATCGTACGTTCTTTGAAGAGAAACATTTATCCTTTAGAAATAGATAAAAATATGTCATGCATGTTCACTGATATCTTTTTACTTGAATAAGAATATTTACATTTTATATTTATATTTATTTATTTTAAACAATTTAACTATTTTACATCTATGACGATAGGTATGATATCGTATGCCTAACTTATATGTAAGTGGCTTGAAAAGACAGTATATTTTCGATAGATTGACAGCGTTGTGTTTAAACTGTTCGCCTTTAGTTTTAATTATTTATGTTATCGTGGGGTTAAATATCACACTAGAACATTTTGCAGTTATTTCCTATTTGATATCGATCATCATATTTTATAAAATAATAAATAGATGAGAAATATTTGATCGATGTTTTTAACTTCAATCTTGGATATAAATTCAATAAAAGTTTAGGCACCAGGCATAGACGGGTACTTTAGCTGGTGTATAAATGAACTGCATGTGTATTGTTAGTAAGTCGTTAAAAAAAATACTCAAATATTTTAACTCCCAAATCTGACTGACAATCATTACTACGTCACGACGGAATAAAGTTAAACCTCTGAAAGCGTGCTTACAATATAAGCATTTCCAATTAATATTTACCCCCCCCCCCCACATTCTTCTCACTGATCAGATTCAACATTGCTGAACTGCAGTTATTCGTAAGAAACAATAACAACTAATCTATAATTATCAGCCTGTCCAATGTATATAATTCGCGTTATCCCTATTTATATAAAGTTAAGTACGTGTAGACGTTCATCTATATGTATGTATAAGATTTGTAAATTATTCAACTGATCATTATGACGTTTGAAACATCGCTGCTATTTGTAAGGAGTGGTAATGTAGGATATATTAAGTTTTCAATTAGTTTTATGCGAAGAGAGTAAAAATGAGGTGGAACTATTCGTGACAACTCAGATACTTTTGATTTTCGTGAAATTTTAAAAATAGATATTAAACATAAATTAATTAATATTCCTTAAATGTCAGGGTTTTCTAGTATTTAAGGAAGTTTTATGGGGCATAATACGGAGTAAATCGACTATTGAACAATTAAAATCTTTCATTTTTTTTATTTGATCTATAATCATTAGAAATCAATAAAGCAAGAGTCCTTCTATTTCAATTTCTTCATAAGCACCCTTAAGATTAAAGTCATTTTCTAGGATCAAAATCATGTAATGCATTTTTATCAAAATAAGGTTTTTAGACATAAGATATTTATTTTGATGTCAATCTACATAAAGTGACATAAAAGTGGTGCAAAACTGTTTTTATTCAAATCTAAAAGTAAGTAAGTCGAATGAACACCGGATAAATGATATATGTATTGAGGAATTTTAACTGTATCCTATAATTTTAAATAGAAAAATTAATAATTATAAATGTATCATTTTTTTTATCTAGGTCAATTAAAATTAATATCTGATTGAAAAAAAAAGTATAACAGATTCTAACTTAAAGAGATTTGTATTTCTATTTAAAACAATTCACCAATCATTTTATATGATAGAAATGTATAATTCAATGAAGCAATATTATTTAAATCATTTATTTTTTTTAAATTTCATATAGTTATTTTATAAATAAATCAAACTATTCATAATTCTAATTTTAAAATAGTCTCATGTAAATACTTTCTAACTTGCCATCACTGTCTTCATCCTGGATTATAAGCAAACGGATGAATGGAAATATTTTAAATTGTGTTTCATAAACTTTTTCTTTCTTCCTAATAAAAGCGAACTCAGGTGGTTTTTGATAAGGCTGTTATCATTGAAGCATGGTAACATTAGAACATCCGAGAGAGCTATAAAAATTCTAATAAGAGTAACAATTTTCTCATGTCATCTAGTAAGGGGACGTGCCTCATACCAGTGATGCGTACCTATCTGTATTTATTCTGAGCACGACTTTATAAGAGCTTACTCAATAGAGTTTGTGTTAGAATATAACTTATGAAATACCTATTTCAGACATCCGGTCATATTGAAAATTTGGTATATCATTTTTAAGGATACATCAATGTGCTACTCAGCCAAAGAATTATAACATGTTTTTTTTAGATTTCTCTAAAACGTAATGTCTGTAAATAGTATGGCGGCGAGTACAAATATCATGCATTTGCTGATAAAAACACCACAGTTTCATGATGACTTCATAAGGTATACTTAACTTTATCTGTCCGACTAGCCACCTCAGAATCTAAGATGGCGACCATTTTCGAAGATGGCCGCCATCAGTATGTTCCGATAAATTGGTATCTATTCAAGCGATTGCAGTGCTCTTGGTGTCAAATTGTATGTTTTGGGGCATACTGGATTCATTTATGACACTCTAGAAGGCATTTGAGTACCACTTACATGACTATTAATAACATAAACCAACAATTACAACATCAACCCACATTTTATTAACGACATATCACATAAAAAATCAATAGAATGAATGATTATACAGTCAATCTGACTGAGATAGTTCAACATGAACATAACATTAACGATAAAAATAATACACAAATTATTCCTAATATTCTGTCTTCGGAATTTTTTAGATGAGGGTCGATAATTCGTAGAAGTTGGTATATTCAGCCTACTGGTCTCATCTTGGGTGTTATAATCACAACGTTTCAACTGCGTAACCTCTAACCTTATTCAGGTGTATTTTGTCGAACTCGGGAATCAGGACGGAATTTCAAACGGAACCCTTTATTTAATCCATGTCGGAAGCATGATCTCTTTCCGCAAGGACCCGTGGCGCAGTGGATATAGTACTATGTTAATTTAGTTCTAAGTGACAGTCATCTGAAGGTTGAAGGTTCAATCCTCAGTTCGAGCGATACGAAGAATTGCGAATTACTGAAGATGTCTTCCCAGTCATGGAAGATGGAACGAGAGCATGCCACCCTCGTGGATGAAATAAAGGGTTCCGTTCGAAATTCCGTCCAGATTTCCGAGTTCGACAAAGTAAACCCGAAGAAGGTTGGAGGTTACATCGACCGAAACGTTTTGATAAAAAACACCCAAGATGAGAACAGTAGTCCGAACATACCAAATTCTACGGATTCTGTCAAATGTTCGACAATTGAACTTTGTTCACTACGACACTACTGGTCAACACACAGCTTCCCATAGCGGTACAAGAAAGTACGAAGCAGTCTTTCTTCTCGCCGCATTTGGTTCGTTCCTAGCAAGATGCAACTATTGGTGGAAAAGTTATCCAATGTATTTTCTACGCATCTTCACTTTAAATCCAACCCCAGTCAGCAGGGGTGCTGGTTTCTTGATTTTAGGAAGTTGCCTGACCCCATATTACCCATACCTGGTAGGCCGTACGTTAAGCGTGCTCCATCAAGGCAGCTCTGAGTGGTGGAATCGCATCGTAAGTCATTTGCTTGCGTGCAAAGAGATCCAGCCTCGCATTGCTTACTCAGCTAGCTGCACTGGAGCGGTCGTACATTAGAACAATGAAGTTCTTCATTTACTGCAGGTCATCATCTAAAACACTTTGCAGACAGTTGCTGAGTTTCTTGAAAGTTTCAAAGTTTTTTAAAGATTTAAATCCGATATTCCATGTCTGCCATAGATATCTTTACCTTTGCAATGAAAACCAGAGATCACATCACACGCCGTGAAAGCAAGGAAGAACAGGATACCGGCAACCTTCTTCGGCCCTACTTAAGAAATCACTTTCTGAACTGGAATCCACCGAGCACTCGCTCCTTGTCCTAACGCTATCCACAAGTTTTCTAGCCCAAGCTCTTGTAAATATGATATGGTTGATACTGCTATAACGACGACATTAGTGTCATTTGCTTTAATCGCAATGGACTTGCTACCTTGCGACGTTGCATCCCTCACATGTACAAACACTCTGGTGTCAGCTTCCTCATAGGAGCACGTGACGACGACATCCAGATACTTGTTGATGACATTATCTCCCCCTGTCACGATGGTGGTTCTTGTTATGTCAGCATAACCCATTTTTTCTGCGAGGAAATAAATAGTTATGTCTTATTGCTATCATCTCGCAGAAATTGTCTCCAGTTTTGGGGCATCTTGGTAATTCCTGTTACTCTTCGTCTAATCCCTCGTCCTCTCTTGGTTCTGGTTTCAAACTTCAGGCTTAACTTCTTATATATATCATATACAACGTCAACCCTTACGTATTTGACGGCATAGAACTTCATCCCCAGAAGGATATTTTCTTTAGCATAGTCGTCCAATGACTTTGAGCTCCGTAGATGTGTGGCATTGCTGAAGGCTGAGCCATCAATGATGATCGCATCTCCTTCTGGTTCTCTTTCTGGCAGAGTAAGACTGGATTGGAGAATGTCAGTTAGCTGTGACTTTTGGCATGTCACTCAGTTAAACAGGAGCTGCTTGGTTGTCATGTTTGAAGAAGTCTTCCAAATTAAACTGTCTGACCTGACGCGAGATTAATAGTCTGGAAAACAGCTGGCACTCCTCTTTCATGACCTTTTCCTTGAAACTACTGGCGACCTTCTCATGTTTAAAAAAGGCCATCAACAAATGACAACAATTATTGTTTTCCTCTTTCTTGGCGTGCTCCAACAAGCCCCGCTAGCATTGGATCTGCAATGGTCTATGTGTCAAAAATCAGTAGTTATGCTGTTTCTCTTGGAAGCGATTACCCATTTCCTTCATCACTCTTAGCAGCGTCTCGAGGTTCTCCACGAATGTTCTCTGGGTACTTGCATTTTGCTCCTGATATTTGGTGGTGGATGAAATTGTCTCATATCCAGTAACTAGGCGACGCACTTCTGGTTTAGCTGCCATTCATATTTTCAGGGACCGAGGATCCTCTGTCAGTCCAACAGCTCTACCATCAATTGTGATGACTTCATTGTGTTGTTAATTAGCACGGCAGTAATTTTCGTTTTTACTTATGAATGACCAAGTTTCCCTTGTAAAATTCCCTGCCGATAGCTGGGGGTGTCTGATCAAAGGACATCATATCCTGCTAATGATTTGTAAACCAGCTGGCATAATTCATATTATTGTTTGCGATGAATTTTGGAATCAGCTCCGCTAGGTCTTTTAGGTAGAGTTCAAAGTCTCCTTCCTTTAACGAACGGATCAGGAGGAATATGATCAGCTCAATATCTAGAACGATATTCAAAAACTTAAACTGTGGACTGTCACTCAGTTTTCAAAGTAAATAGGAGAGTTGCCTGACATCCCACAATCAGAACAATAGTCACGGTAAGCTTCCTTTATCAGTGTTAACAGGCTGCACGCTGTGATCTGATGGGCAAGGCTTGTCCTCGTAAAACTTGACACAGTAAGGAATGTATCTGCTGTACCAGATGATGCCAATAACTTCATTTAATTAAAATGTAATTATTTAATCATGGGAAAGTATGTACAGTAATCGTGCAAATGGTGATACAAGCACCACACTCGACGTGATGAATCTATAAGATATATATACTAAACATTTATGACATTTATAAATTTAGAATGTGATATGTCGTAAAGGGAGAGATTCATCTTCCAGGAGTGATTAAAAACCCTGAAGGTGATGGTGGATAGTGATGTTGTTAATAAAATGTGTTTTGATGTTGTAGTTTTGGTTTATTTTATTAATAGTAATGTAAGTGGTGCTCAAATGCTTTCTAAAGTGTCATGAATGAATCCAGCATGCCCCGAAACATACAATTTGACACCAAGATCACTACAATTGGTTGAATAGAAACCGATTTATAAGAAATATCGTTATCGCGGGCTCCTAATTGTGGCCATCCTAAAAAGCTGACCGCTATCGTAGTTAATTCCGGTGGCCAATCGGACAGATAATGGTAGCTATACCTAATAGAGCTATCATGCCAATTGTGGTGCTTGTATCACCATTTTCACGATTATATTGCATTTTTGCATTTACACGACCCAGTAATTGTCAGGTATGTTTGAGCATAGCATTAGGTAATAGGAATTTATAATTAAATTCAGCAATAATCTTTGAAGAATTTATTTTTTATAAATCCGTTTGGGCTACTTGAAAAGCAAGGGCAATTCAAAATTATGTGATCAGATTGAAAACTAAATAACTGATACGAGATTTTCTTAATAGATTAAACATGTACTATTTTTTATTTAAACCAAATATTTCGTTATATTCAGTGCTTACAGCGATTTTTTTATCTTGTTTTTCGTTGTTCAGAACTCTGGATCGGCGACGCTGAATAGAGATCACGAAATCTCCCGATCGTAACGGAGTGTGTTTTCTTTTAGTACTTCCGAGAGTAGCATTCACGCTGACACGTGGCAGTTTAATAAATCCGTTTGAGCTACTTGAAAATCATCAACAAGTTAAAATTATGTAATCCGATTAAAAAGCAGATAAGCGATGCGATATTTATAATAAATAAAACCTTTATTAATTTCTTATTTAAATTAAATATTTCGATGTAAAATGTCTGTAAACACTAAAGATTACATGTTTATGTCGAAATATTTGATTTAAATAAAAAACGGTTTTATTTATTAAAAGATATCGCACTGTTTATCTGTTTTTTAATCTGATTATAATTTTCACTTGTCGATGCTTTTCAAGTAGACCAAACGGATTTATTAAACTGTAACGTGCAAGCGTGAATACTACTCTCGGACTTACCAAAAGTAAACACTCCATTGCCATCGGGAGATTTCGTGATCTCTGTTCGGTAACACCAAACGGGAGATCTCGACAAAGAAAAAGACAAAAAAGGAAAAAATGTTTGTAAACACTGAAGATAATATGTTATTTCGAAATATTTGATTTAAATAAAAAAAAAAAAAATGTTACATTTATTAAGAATATCTCACATCGGTTATCTGGTTTTAAATCTGATTGCATAAGTTATTTATTAATTTAAATTTTATCAACGAATTTAAACTATGCATAATTCTCATTTCAATAATGTTTTATATAAATATGCTTTACTTTCCAACCACCCACCATTGCCTTCATATTCGATTATAAGCAAAGAGATCAATGCCACACTTTTCTATTGTGAAAATTTCGTCGCATCCTTGTTTAGTAATATGAGGAATACTACATACGATAGCCTTGTAATTATATATGCGTATTTAGTAACCGTTCACCATTGTAAATTTAAGATAAGTGAACTAATAAGTGTTATACATGTTCATTAGTTTATATACCGTACTGAATAACTTCGATAATTTGAGCATATGATTTGTCTTATTCTCAAACTTGACAAGTACATATACATCTTCTGTTCGTGAAGGGTATCCACATGTAACTTACTTTATAGCTTGACAATTTCGTATGTTTTATTTACAATCCCCATCATTCTCATTTTCTCAGAAATAACTAATAGTTCTAACGAATGAATACTACTTTAAGACAACATATTTAAGACAATACCTGCAGTGAATTCATATTGGTATGAGACAAAGTTGTTAACTATTGTATATCAATCATTTAGAATCGAAACTTAATTAAAATCATACCTTATTCTTCGTCGATTGACTTCTTGGTTCCGATGCGTCCCTCGAAGACTTTATTCTTGCTCGAATTATAATTTGATTAATCAATTTAACAAGTTTCTACACTTATTCGACAGTGTTCATCTTTATATTCTGCTAACTTAACCAGTCGTTTGATACTCTGAACAATACGCTTGCTCGATCCGATGCTTACATCCAGACTCATCATTCAGTCTAAGCTCCCAATTACTCTACTAACGTAGGTTTCGCTAACCTCCTCAACGCATCGTTGGCACATCGTTTGCTTGATATTTCCTGCCCACTTGTCTATAATAAATTCTATTTATGGCTTACAATTGCATGGATATATCTTAACTAATATATCTACTAGTTCATATATTCAATCACATCCCACATTAAAAAAGTAAATTTGGCTAAATTCATTATTATATTCACTATTCAACATGCTCATTGGTTAATAGTTAATCGTATTCTGTTGTATTCTGTGTTCTTCACAATGCGTTATGGTATTATCTAGTCTTGCTTGCAGAAACGCATTTGAATAGTTTTAGCATAAAAACGTGATGTTTAAACTAATCTTGTGTTCCAATTACCCCCTCTATTTATTTAACTGTAACTAATTATTTTTCCATTTTATAACAATTAAATAAAATGCATATTCATATTAATTTGTTTATTATTTGTGCGTTTTCATTGACACCTGGTAGACTTTAAAGACATAACTACGACACATTCGAATGGACTAGGCTTCGTCTTCTCTTCTACATGCTGTATTACTTTTGAATATTGATTTCTTTTAATTGTATCTGTTGGGCTTACACAGTTATTTTATTCTTGACAGGCGCCAGAAAAGGGGCATTCAGTCACGCCTGTCTGAATAGCAAGCTCGTTTCATATCACCCGAAGGCTTACAGCTGAAACGATCACATTTCGTTTGGTGACAATTGTCCATCCAGTGTTTCGCTCTATTTGTTGCACGCGATTAATGAGCACCTTGAGTTTTACGCAAATAACCAGAGCTGCCATTCTGACAACTTCCGGCTTTGGCGAATGAAATATAACCAAAACAGCAAAACCACATTTCGATCATTAGAAACATGAAGAAAGTATATCTCTTTAATTCATTAATTAACGTAAATTTAGAAAAATGCTCATATTATTACCTAATAAAATGAGTGGGAAGCATGCCATTTTGTAATCAGGAACAAAATCAATATTGAGGGAATACAGCTGGTCTAATGGATACCACAGCGGATTATGGAATCGGCCAAGACTATTTCAAATCCATTCGCCTCAATTATATTCATGTATCTTGAGATATAATTGTGGATTGTATGAATACACTTCTCCGGATATGAATAAAATATCAACTTCTTGACAGAGTATATATATATATATATATATATATATATATATATATATATATATATATATATATATATATATATATATATATATATATATATATATTAATCTAGGAAATATTTGTATCATCACGTTAAAATCTAAAGAATCTTTACTGCGTTTATATATTACTCTATAATAAATAGAGCTATATATAAATATTAAACGTGTTATTTATACAAACATACGGCTACGCATCTAGACATGTTTCAACCGAAGCTTTGGTATGTTCAGTATCTTGAGGCTGGAAAATATGTATCTGCTATATACGTTTTTATTTTAAAGAAAACATTGGTATTACATAGTTATTTGATCTTTACAGACGCCCGAAAAATGACGTCACGTCGGTCTGATTAATAAGCTAATTGCGGTTGGGCACAGTCTGTTGGTAATCTAATTTGTCATTTATTGCTCTAACCAACTTAATTTCGTTCACCTCTGATTAGAGTTAGGCATTTGTTGCATGCCCCTCTTTTCACAAAAGGTTAAGATCTGTACTATGTGAATGTGATACGTTTTAAATCTTTGTAAATCTTTGTAACCTCTTCCATACAATATGTTGAAGTCGATATATTTTGTCCTGCTTTTTAGCATATCCACCAACCTTTTCACCGAACGCCGGACGCGACGCAAGGTAGAGCCTAAAACTGAAGTAGGCCACTAACCCCCGAATTTAAGGTTTGCTTGTCACCACGAAATAAATAAATACTTTCATTGGTTGCTTGTTATATTTCATTAAAATACACACAATTATGCACAAGGCCATGGATTCTTTGGGAATGAGCGCCTATTGATCTTTACTGTGTCTATAACTTATCTTAACAAACTAGGCATGAAGAGAATGAGTTGTATCCTCTTTTATCTACATTATGGTCTCATTACTGTGTATACGTTATAAGCTATCAGATTTTTTGAGGTTATTTTATCTTCTTCATTCTATGATTATTTAAAGTCGGTATCCTGTCTTGTGTCAATCTAACGATATCAGCACTCAAACGCCATGCGACACAAGGTCAAGCGTCAATGTAAGGCAGGTAATGAGGCCTAAATCACACATTTTCTTGCTTGTCATCAAAAAATCATATCTGTTTAATTCGTTAATTAACGTAAATTTAGTAAAATGCTCACCATAATTACCTAATAAAATTAGAGGGAAATTCCAGCCTAATCAGATCACTTTTTATTTATTTACGTTTCCATGGCAAAACCTCTGGAATACTTCATACAATATTGAGACGTAAGGTTCAGATAAGACGTTGGCCCTTTGTTATCTTTCAGGCGAGACTGACTGACTTATGTTCTTGGTTTAATTTCATTTACTTAATGATATATATTTTGCCTGTACGAATATATAAAAAGATGAGTACAAGAATTAAGGTTTGGTTGGTTTGGCTTGGTGTTGTTTGGTTTGTACTTTTTTGGGAAAAAATAACCCATTTATGCATCAGTTAAACACAATACTTATTTTCGTTTATTAGTTGAACATACGTCTCTAGTTTACCTATGACATCTGGGAAGAATATTTCAGTTAATAAATTTCACACAGTAATGAATACCAAATTACACACATAGATCTGATTGGACTTTAACTCATTATAAACCACCCCATACTTCAAGACGAGATTTAATAGATAAATAATGCTCTACCGAATAATTAATGAATAATAAATAGTATATTCAATATTGCTACAACGTTGGAAATATTTTTAATGCACTTTAATGTATCACACTTGCTGGCTAATGTACTAGAATATTTCAATAATGAGAACAACTAGATTTATTCACTTAACTAAGCTTAGTACGTGCTCATTTTAATATTATTTTAAGAAAATACGACAATGTTTGCCTGCGCAGAAATTTAAACCGACAATTTCATTGTCTTTCGTAAAGTGTTTAAAGTTGGTTCAGTACACTGCCATATTCGTCTGTATTTAGGCGAATCAAATTAAGAATACTGAAGTCGATACAATCTCTTGTTTTAAAATCGATTTAATAGAAAGGCACACACCTAATTTTTCATGAGTCAGGAGAAAAATATTCATTACGGAATGCTTAGCAGTGAATTATTATTCATACAATTGTTATCAAAGCAACCTAAAAAGGATAGGCAGCTTTTGACTTTTTTCATAGAATACTGATCGATGATGAATACGCCGTCTTAATGAACACAAAAGTGTCTCTTTTCTGCAGTTTGAGAAAAAAATACGAAGCAAAAACAAACTAAAACACAAGATAATTAATAACGGAGTATAGTCAAAGTTTGTGAAAAGACACATTTTACTTTTAACCTTCTTTTCTTCAGGGAGGGTAGTTTCTTTGATCTTTCAGGATTTTATTTAATGTTTTGCTTCACTTTTCAAACATTGAGTAGTGGTGACAAAACAATAGCCCTTTCTTTTGTGCAACAGTCCATAGTTGGGATTTTAAGCCTCTTATTTTCCATTTTGTGTTGCTGTATTTGATGGAGATAGGGGCCAGGCCCTATAGTCTGAAGGCATGATGGCTAATCCTGGTTGACCTTTGTTATGGCTGGAGCACCATTTCCAGAAACAGGAAGGTTCACACCATTGCTTATATCTTCCCGCCTTGTGTATTAACGGGTTGATGGGCCCTTTTTATTCTGGATGCCGGCCTGCCAGTATTTATTTTTTTGTTTTTATCTATATTTCTTATAAATTTCTAATTGTTAACGGCTTTGAATTTATTATTTGAAGCCGCCCTCTAATTATAGAGGGGGTGCCCCGTCCGCAATTCGGGAGACGTGCTGGATGTCTTGATGAGACAGCGCACCATTTTTAAAATATTTGATCATGGTTTACTTCAAATAAAACGTATCCTCATGACAAACCCCTTTACAAAGAAACCGAAGACACCAGAGGGTGGTGTCTAGTAGGTAATTCAAACTCTTCTAAACTTTCTTAGGATGTAGACTGATGTGAAAATTTACATTTAGAAGTAAACAAATATTTTTAACATAAACTTGTGATGGAAATGGCGATACTTTGTCCTCATCAGCTGCCAAACAAGCGCGATAACACTGTTTCGGATGCTAAGGCAGTACTGACACCTATTGCATATGTTGCTACTCGGCAAACTATAAAAACACTCAAAGTATTGTCATCTTTGCATTTTCATAATGTATAATTGAGATGTGTTATTTTGCCCAATTTTTGTAATTAAGCGTTTTAGAGTTCCGCTTTGCACCATTTAGTAAACAGTAAAGTATATGCAAATGGTTGTACAATTTAATGCACACGAGAGGCAGTTTTATGATGAATATTCGGAAAGTGTTAACGAAATTATCTTTGTTTAATATACATATGAAATCATCGATATAAACTGTACGAAATTCACGACATATCTTAATACTAGTAACTATGGAAACGTACATATATATCCAATTCGTTTAAAATGCACTCTATTTAAGAATAACACTCTTTCTTCATGGACAAGAAAGTACTCATGTTTTTTAAACATGGAAAATATGTATTGCCACATGTTTTGAGTATGCCAAAATAGTAGGGCAAACCAGATATATTTTTATAATTTCTCTGTAAGAATTTATAAAGTAAAATAACAATTATTTTTGAACTTTTAAAGACATGTTCCATCAGTGTTAAGTTATATAAATACAATGAAGTACCGATGAAATAGTAAATACATTTTCTATTGCTATTAAATAAAGAAATATTTATTATCAAAAAGGCGTTTAAATGTATTTTTAATAATGTAACATACATTTTTAATTATTTAGATGTTGTTTTCAATTGTAAAATTAGTTGAGTAAATTTTGGAAGAGTTTTATTGCAACATTGAAAATCCAAAATGAAGTTTAATTGATTTATTTTTTAGAGATTTTAACGGACAAATTTAAATGAAATGAAATTTTGATAATGTATTTCAATAATGTAACCTACATTTTTAATTATTTAAATGTTGTTTTCAATTGTAAAATTAGTATACGTATAATCTAAAATTATTTCAGTACATTTTAGAAGATTTTTGTTTCAACATTGAAAATACAAAATGAAGTTTAATTGATTTATTTTTTAGATCTTTTAACGGAAAAATTAAAATAAAATAAAGTTTGTATAATATATTTTAATAATGTAACTTACTTTTTAAAGTTTAAAATGTTGTTTTCAATTGTAAAATTAGTATACGTATAATCTAAAGTTTAAAGAATCCAGCGTTGAAGATGCATTTAATAAAACTCTCTTTCGACTGTCATTTACTTTTTCCAAGAAATATGAAGAATAATACATAGAGTTATATCATGTGCAAGTTTCAGTTAGGGTTAGAGTTATGATTAAGGTTAGGTGTTGGAGTATTTTACTTAATCTTAGTTAATGCCATGTTAACAAAGTTCCTTCCAGTACACTCAAAACCATGTTCACGGGTCTTTTGTCGTGTTCAAGTAATTTCTATGACGAAGGCCGTAGAATACAGCCCATATTCCCTTACTTCGCGAAGAGAGTGGAGTTATACACAAGGTCGTTTTATGTGGAGAAATTACAACTCCCACAAAATGTGAACTGTGGACGGGGCAAACATTAAAATTGCCTCAGGCTACAAGGACCCCTTCTTCATTGATCGATGATTTAAAAAGATAAAATGTAACACCAGAACAGATATCACACACACCTACTAGCGAAAAGGTCAATGGAAATATAAATAAAAACAATACCCTATCTCGGAAATATCGTTACATAATACATGTGTTTACTATTTGAGTCTCATTAGTGTCGTCTGAGTTCAGAGATGCGAGTCTAAGGTGATAGTCCGTTAGCCAAGAATTATGTGAAGGTGTATTGAAACAATAATGTAACAAGATGCCAACGATATAATTTCGAGACTAGCAAGATTATGCATCATAAAACATGTGAGAATATAACGTACTAATTTGTAGAACTATAACATAGTTTTGGTTACAAACACGCAGCTATACATTCTTTATTATAACTGGCAGGTTTATAAAAAATAGATATTTGGAACCTGGAATGAGTTAAAAACTTCAGCACCTAATATATATATATATATATATATATATATATATATATATATATATATATATATATATATATATATATATATATATATATATAGTCTCGGAAGTTCTTTTAACCTTCAAAACAAAAAAAAAAATATATATATATTTTTTCGTTGTAAGATTTTAGTCTAGTAAGTAGAACAATCTACTGCAATCACTATTTTAGTTTACTTCCAAGAATTTACTCTAATATAAATATATATTTATATATATTTTTTATATAAGGGATTGTCAGTTGTTTACCATGAAAACTGTTTCGAGATTTTAAAAACAAAACAGTATTTCTTTATCATGGCATCCCAGCAGTGTTGATCAGACACCACCTCCCTATTTAATAATTATTTTTTAATTTAAAAAGTTTTCAAATATTTGATTTAGTTTTGCCTCCAGATTTGTTTTTCTAAAGTTTTAAAATATAGTTTCTCCTTACCTGTGTTGTTCCTTTCAAAGTGAGTATTTACTATTTTACAGAACATCTATTTTATAGAGTTAGATGATTCCGTTATAATAACCGGGGTTATTTTCTTTGTCTAGAAATGTTTTAAAATTAAAAATATATATTTATAAAAATATTTCATATATACATATATATATATATATATATATATATATATATATATATATATATATATATACATTTATTTATTTCATCATGGACTATTTACATCTGTTATACATTTTAATAGTAGAGTTTTGGATTTCTTTTATCAATTTCTTTTGATTTATTTCATATAATTTAAAAGCGTTAGGATAGCGTGTCCTTGTCTTATTTTATTGTCTAAATATTTTATTTTGATCTCTACCTTGTTTAAGCATTCTTATTACTAATGAAGTGACTGGAGGTATAAAATCCATTAATCTTAAAGTAACGCGGGCTATTCTTAGAAATTCGGATATTATACTCCCATAAAATATATACATAGGACAGGTACTACTTTAATGCGGCATACGAACGATATGAAAGGGAAAATAATTTATTTTATCAAACATTTTATAAATAAATCTACCATCCTCAATTTTTATATCTAAATCTAGAAAAGTAGCATGTATTCCTGTATGTTCCCAATTTAATTTTAATTCCCCAGGATATATTTAATGTTTTGTATTTTAAAACTCCTCTCTATCATTTATACAGACCAGGTCATGAATAAACCTCCTGCAGCCGTGGTAACTATACGTTCTAGATATATCCTTTTTTATTAATGATGATATATATATATATATATATTCATATCTATGTAAATAGAGATTTGCCCAAAAGGGGGCAGGGTCCAAACCCATAGGAATGCCTATTGTTTGTATTAGTGTTTTATCTCCTATTTTAAAATAACTTTCTTTAATCAGGTAACTTATAAGTATTTTAAGGCCATTTTTTGAAGTACTAGTTTTACTGTTTTTAATCTTACACCAAAAGGCTTTAGATTTTGAAAAATCTATGTATTTACCTTTACCTCCGGCAAAAGCTAAATCCATAATGTTACCTAATTCTTTAATTAGTTCATTATGTGGTATTTTTGTATATAAAGTACTAAAATTATTGTAGAAATTGATTTTGCCTTTTTACGGGAATTCATATGATCTAGGTTTTCTTTTATGTGATATGAATTATTTACTACCCAAAATAGGTTTATATTACTATAAAACTTTCTTTTATTATGAAAATTATTTATCTGATTAATTATTAATTTAAACACATTTTATATAGCCTTACTCAAGGGTTTAGTAATACACATTTTGGAGGCAACAATAAAACGGGCTCCAACTGGGTGTTTTATGCATTTTAAGTATTCAATACATACATGGAAGTTTATTATTTTTCTCATCTAATTTTAGTCCTACTTTTTCACAAATAATGGTGTTATTTAGAATAATACTTTCTTTTTCACAATGACTTACTTTATAAGTATCTGATTCTATACCTATAATTCATACTTCTAACAATAAGCGTTGTATGTAATATTTTTTACATATACAAGCTATATTATTTGCTGCCTTATCAATAGGAACTATTACAAATTTATTTTGAAGTATTTGAAGTTCCATAATTATTTGTGAATTTCTAAGGAGAGGATTCGTCTTTTTAGGATGTTTAAAGATTTTTACAGGTTCGACCTTTTTATTTACGAATCTGAGTATATTATTTTCCCATGCGTCAAATGTGGAATGTAATATTTTGTGATTTTTTGCCATGGATACACTATAGGTTACTAATGCTTTATTTATTTCTTTTATACATTTTGTATAATTTAAACATTAAGGTTCTCTGTAGTTTGGACCTTTTGTAAGGAACTTTCTCAACTTAGGATTTTTTACTATCGCTAAATTACCGGTAATTACATGCCCTATGTCATTATTACACAAAGGGGAGGACTTACATTCGCATTCTGGAATATTTTCACCCTTATAATCATTTGTATTTATATTTTCTTCTGTTTTTTTATAATTGAAAATTTTATTTCGTATGGTTTGTCCAAGTTTATATGTTACTATTGGAGTTTGTCCCTCCATTTTAAGTTCAGTGGGTAGTAATTGTAGGACTTCTGGATTATTTAAAATTTTTGGCAGATTTATATCATCTAATCCTTTATTTTCATACAGAACTACACACACATTTCTAGGTTTATTTTTTTATATAGAACAGGTGGTTTATATAGTTTAGTATCGATTATATCCATTATATTTTCATACCATTGAGTTAGTTTTTCTTTTTTGTACATCATATCCGGTTGTAGTAATATTTTAGATGCAATAAACGTATGTACCTTCTTTTTTGTTTGATTTAGAAGTTTTCTAATGTAATTGAAAGAACTGGAAATATTATTAATAATACTATCTTTAGTTATTTCAAAGAATTTCTCGCATGAAATGGCAGATTCTATGCTGTTTCTATTTACATATGACCTATCTCTAGTACTGTAGCGAGGTAAAGCTTGATATTATCGCCCTACATTTTCTAATTCATCGTGTAAGTTATTTTTCTTTACTTTACTATTTAGACCATAAGGATAAATTACTCGTAATTTTTTAATTGTTTCATCTTCTTTATTTTGACGTATTTTTAGTATATTATTATCTACTTCTCCAAAACTATTATATCCGTTATTTTAAAATTTTTCAATAATTTGTATTGAAATGGACGATTCACTACAGTTTTCTTTAAAATGTTTAATAACATGGAGACATCCTTTAGTGCTAGTTCTATGTATATTCATGCGTTTGTTTAAAGGAAGTACGGTTTCGCCTACGTATTGTAAATTACAATTTTTACATGATAACAAATAAATTAGATTTTGAGACTTACATAACAAATCTTACCCCGAATGATTTACTATTTTATACATTCTGTCTGTGTGTGTAACATTTGATTTATATTCTTCAGATGTTATTAGAATATTACAGGTTTTACATAATGAAGCTCCGCAATGAGCAACTTTAAAACTTATTTCGGCCGGACAAGTCCCATTTGCCATTTCGTACGAAGGAGTTCCTACTTCTATGTTACTAGTGACAACAGCTTTACCCTGTCGAGATATGCCCGACCTCCTTGGGTGGTGAGCCCTAGGGGAACTCACTAGTTCGGAGGGCTGCCCAAACCTAGCTTGTGATCGTGTTTAAATGACCATAGTTATTACTATTATATATTATTTATTTTTTTAGTTTTTCAGGGTTTAAAAAAAAACTAAAGTACCTATGGTACCACGAAGTATTCGAATAAGAGGAAGGAATTCTAGCCATACATATTCAAATACCACATATATAGTCTCAGAAGTTCTTTTAACCTTCAAAACTGAAAAATAGAATATATATGTATTTTTTCGTTGAAAGATTTTAGTCTAGTAAGTCAATCAATCTACTGCAATCACTATTTTAGTTTACTTCCAAGAATTTACTCTAATATAAATATATTTTTATATATGTTTTTTTTATATAAGGGATCGTCAGTTGTTTACCATGAAAACTGTTTCGGGATTTTAAAAACAAAACAGTATTTCTTTATCATGGCATCCCAGCAGTGTTGATCAGACACCACCTCCCTATTTAATAATTATTTTTTAATTTAAAAAGTTTACAAATATTTGATTTAGTTTTGCGTATATATATATATAGTAAAAGAGTAAGAAAGTAGACATGTCACAACTGAAGTTATGTGTTGAGATATCTTAAATTGTCGTGTAATTAATATCTCATCACGGGTTCTTTAAGTCTCAAAATGTGGTAAAATGTGCATAATCAATACCGGAGATACATAAAACAGAAGTAGAGGCAGAGGTTAGGGGTAAGGTTAGAGGTACGAGAAATTGAAAGAATCATATTGCATAGAATACAAATGCGTGAAGAGATAAGTAATTCTTATTCAGGAGGATTCTATTCCAGAGGTAAAGGGTAATTTTTCAAAGGTTTGCATGAATTTCTTTCACTTTAGAGAAGTAAACAAAATATATACTGTCATGGGAACTTAAATATTTCTAATTAGACGCATCACTCTCCATGGGGTAAATGTTTGCATTAATGCAAGTTTTATTCAGAAAAAAAATCTGTCCTCGAAAAGGAGGTAAGTAAATTGTATTGGGGGAGCATTTCTCTGGATCTGGCCGAGTACCATTTACAATAAATCAATAATAATCACACTCTTAGGGAGGACATGAATTAATATTGGGGTGTCATTCTCTAATGAGGGAAATTGGGGGGATATTTACTTGAAATAACAATGATTTAATATAAACGAATTGCCCCCCAAAATACATAGTCATTTCATCTGTGCGGTTGACACTTTTGATAAGAAGAAAACGATACCTTCTTGAGCATATAAATAATTACTAGTGGAGTCATTCTATATAGGGAGTATTCTACGAGGTTGATTTTATCATCTGAAAGTTCAGAAAAAGAAAATGAGATTCCTTTTTCAGAAATATCTCTCGCTATTACGAACTATTTTTTTTCTTCAGTTATTAATTCATTCATTAAGAAATATTGTTTCTCCGCGATACATTTATTACAAATACTCAATACACTACGCTGTTACATAGTTTCCATATACTTTTAAATACAACAGGTAGCGTATAGTTAAGCACATGCTGTTAATGTTTATTATTAATTAATAAATACACAAAAACTAGTTATTTGGAGTAGTTACACTTCATAAGATGGCGCCATTCCCGCCTGTTCATCCAATTTGGCTGTAATTGACTAATTTAAACCTAATGTTCTATACTTCTTCAGATATCAGGTCTGTTTGCATACATCGATGATTATGTCTCTCCATTCTTTTAAATAGTTCGTGTCACCATAATGTTCTTTGCAAAGAGGTTACCTATAGTTGGTTGCAATTATCTTCTAGAGGGGCAGTACTCTTACAGAGCAGGGAGTCTAAGTAAACATCAGTATCATCTTCCTAACACGAAACGAAGGGTTGATCAGTTTCTAAAATCCACTAGGCTGCTTAACCCTCCATTCATATCCTGCCTGCCATGAATTCATGTACCCTGATAAGGGGGCTAAGTGGGTACTCGACCTTGCTTAAGGGTCTCCCACAGACTAGCGAAGGGAAGGAGGCGCCTTACTGCTCCTGTTGGTGGAAATGTTACCACCTCACTACCCCAATGTTACGTTTACGTTACTTAATGTTAAGTTTGTTTAAAAAATGTTTAAAATGTATATATTAGTAACCAGAAAACAGTATTCTACATAGACATGCTTTTAAATATACGTAATCTAAAAAGTGTTTTATTTAAAATTAATAAAAATATCACTAGACACATTGAATTACTACTGATTTTGTCAGGGTAGAAACAATACAGATGTCGATCTTCTGGTCGCGTTGATGTCGCCTCTTTCAGCTAGCATTTTATCATAATGATTTCTACTATCTATTTAAAGTATGACACAGAAAAATTTAGTCCACTCAAATTTCATTTGAAATATTATATTATGATAGTGACGCTTTCAAATACTAAAAATGAGAACGTATTATTTTACTCCGAATCAGGAAAGTAAAACAAGCAGGCATTAAAAAAGGGATTTTTTCTTCTTAATAATAAAATTGAAATAACATGTAATGTGTATAATATTTTTCATAATTTTTGGTCTGTCGTATCATATAGATTTATAATCTCTTCGTCTATTTCGCGTGTATATATGAAGAAATCCTCGTAATCATAACATTTATTTAAAATGAAATTGATCTTATAAGTGACTTGGCTTTGCTTTTATTTTTGGTTTTACAGTTAGCTGATAACTTTTACATTCTTATGATATGACGTAACATCCGATTCTATTATAACATATCCGTCTTAACGTCCGTTTCCTTGATGTCACTTTCGTGAATTAAAAACGTTAATAAATTAGCCTGATAAAGGATTGAGAAGAGTATCTTTTCAGCATGACCGGTTTTTTTCTGTTAAGCATAACAAACTTTATGTGTTTTCATTCAGATCAGATTTTCGAATTTTTAACACATAATCATTTATTATTCCCATATAACATACTATAAATTACACGATACTCATGTGAACTACGTAAGCTTAAACTCATTATAAAGACGAAATATGATATTCCTATTGTGTTTGAATTCAACACCATTAAAATAGTGGCGTTCTTTCTCATATCACTTTTACGCGATTATCTAGTTATTTGCACGGCGTATTAAACAAGTCATAAACCAATACAGACTGCAAAACGATATGTTTTATAACTGTGTTTTATTTACATTCACGGGGAATTTGTCACCTTTATTTTGATTCTATGTTGTATTAGTGAAGCAGCATAGCAAACCTATTGTACATTTTGTGATATAAGCACTAAATTTGGCACAAATGTACATTGACATATGGCGAACATTTTCAGATATTGAGCCACTCGGAATTCTCTCTTCATGTCTACCATATTTGGAATTAAAAATAGCCACCATTTGAAATCTACATTTGCGCTTATCTGTGGATCTGAAATTGCTATCGACTCGATTCTGGTGCCTAAATGTCGGTTTTTGGGGCCAACGAATTCAATGATAACAATATGTATTGAGTATTTTTTACCACCTAGCCGCCATATTGGAATTCAAAATGGCCGCTATTTGAAATCTTCATTTTCGATTATCAGTGGGTCTAATGCTACTTTTGACTCGATTCTGGTGTTTAAATGTATGATTGGGAAGGCAAGAAATCCAATGGTAACAAGCTGCATTGCGCATCTTTGTAAATTTTGCTGCCATATTGAATGACCCGGAAAAGGATCAGTTGGTGCCAAACTCTATTTCGGGTAAAAATGACACATAATAAGGTATAATAAATATTACCATTTCTGGGTCAGATCTGACCTTTTCTGTGTAACATCTAACTCTATTCCGAGTCATGTTTAATCCAGAATGGAGTTTGGACCTAATTTATCCTTTACAGGTCTGTTACAGAATTTTTAAGAGTGTTGTTGTAGTAGCAGTTTTCATGGCATTTATGATTACAGAAATGCTACATTGTGTCTTTTCAGGTCCATCGTGATGTATGCATGCCTGTAGACTGACGTTGCTGGTTGTTCTTCAGAAGACATTAGATCACCATGCCCAAGAGGTTCACACTAGCTTATGTTGAGCGAACTTCATCAACATCACAACACCTCACCACAACTGAGTAGAGGTTTTGCATGTCAAGAGAACAAGGTGGAGACATTGACCAAACCTGAACAATCTAGGAGAAAAGCCATTGGTTGTGGATACAGTTCACTCGCAGAGAACTTGATCAAGTTTAATGAACTTGGAGAGCTTCCAGGATCACTCCAATTGGAAAGATTTGATGATGACCATGGTATTGGAGCTGCGATGCTGGCACACAGCTTACAATACCACCATACGTGCAAGCTCCAGTACAACAACACCAAACTAGAGAAAGCACAGAAGAGAGACTTCAAGAAAGAAGGAAGAGCGATGAAGAACAATCTTTATGCAAACGCACCAGGGTACATTCATGTTCGAGTACAGAGAAGATTCCAGAAACTTGCGGGGACTAATAGTTTTCGGAAAGCTGCAACATTCGAAATCAACAGACGTGTCCCTGCCTGTGCAAACCTTTTTGGTGATACAGAACTGCTTGACGGTCTCAGGTGTGGGGGCATGATTGCATTGGACTTCCAGTAGCACCTGCAGTGCTTGATAGGACTTGACGACCGCGCGAGATCAGTCTAATCAACAGGACCACAGGACTCCGACCAAGTGAGCGTAATGTCAGCAGTAGTTCGTGCCTAACTCGTCCTCTACATTGAAGAAACAAGACAAGATGAAGAGACAGCACCGCTATTGAGATTGCCCGATCTTGCTCACCTATATCAGTCAAGAATGGAACAGCTCGGAGTGCAGCTCAATACGAGTCTACTAAACACGACTCAAACAGAGACTGCTATCTCAGTTTCTTGACATGCGAGCACACACCAAGGGAAGACACATATTGATGACATATGAAGAATATATCCATGCTACTTTTCACAAAGCCTGCGAACTAGACAGTGATAGTGATGTAGTTCATCTTGCACATGCTGCACACATTGCTCGCCATCATATGTTTGGAGAAACCAAGCCCTTCACAGGATTCTCTGAAGGATATCAAGAAGAATCCGTGCCACCGTTGCAGCATGATTCTCGACGGACGGAGCATCAAAGACCAAACGGAAGACACTAACCCTGCAGCAATTACCGCAGCTCATATACTGTAAGCCAACAGCGTCAACACAAGCAAACTCGTAGCACCACATCGTCCACCTGTGTCAGGCACAGTGCTGCACAAGAGACCCCACTTTCAAAATATATAGGGATGATGTTGCATGCTCATACACACAAGAAAGAATAAGTCGACAGACTTTCACACCTTGGCTTAAGTGTTTCGTATGACAGAGTGGTCCAGCTCTCAGTACAAATGGCCAATCGTGTCAACAAACAGTTTCACCGAGAACAAGTGGGCTGCCCTCCAAAGTTGCGTAGCGATGTTTACAACTGCCGCTGTAGACAACATAGACTACAACCCCAGTGCAACAACATCAAAAGACTCCTTCCATGGTACCGGTATTTCTTTAATACAACATACTTCTTACACTGGTGAAGGAGTGAATCGGAGCATCGTCGTTGCCGGAGAATAAAGAGATGAAAGAAGACCGCATTGGCAGTTTGGACAGTACTGCCAGAGTTAACTGAGGCGCTGATGCAGCTGTTTTCCGAACCAAGTGACATACAAAATGATGCAATGTGCATCATGGAGAGGTTCGTGATCCTGTTGTATAATCGGACATTGACAAGGCTAGGAGAAAACTCTTCGCAAGGAAGAACAATGTGCAGCTAATCCCTCCAACGAAAGCAGCTTCAGAGGAACATGTCAAGAGGGCAGTATATCATGGTGGACATGTGTGGGGTCAGAGACTTCTCCTACCACCAGAACTCCCACCACCAACCAACTGGGGTTGGTCAATGACTGGACGACAATACACACCATACTGTACCAGGCTACCTGAGGCAGCTTACACCTGCATTGAGCTGGTTTCTTGCAAGTGCCAGAAAGGGTGTGGAGACGCTGCAAGTGCTAGAAGACTGCCCTTAAGTGCACATCCCTCTGTGTGTGAAAGGTGCTGCACATGAAGATGAGCCCACAACATTCATTTACTAGTGGTAGTGCTGAAGTGGTTAACATGACACTGTGTATGTACTCTTATCTTCAGTACCAATGTATACCTAGCCTCAAATACCATACCGTTGTAGAATTTCAGTACACACCCAACCTCATATATTACGCCATAGATGTCAAAATCTTGACTTAGATATTTAATGACTTAAGACATTTATCAAAATTATACAACTCAAAATTAGTAGTTGAAGTAAATTGATAGTTTTATTTAGAGTTATACAGAGAAAGCTAGTTTTGAGAAGTTTACATTGTTTTGTGTTAATGTTCACACTATTTTTGTGGATATTCAGACGTAACCACTAATTGTTTATTTTGTGATATTGATTAAAGGAATAGAGAAAACTAATCAACCAAATCTCTTATGAACGATGCCATATCAAACCTAGAAAAACTCAGAATCTAATCAAAACTGAAATTTGTCAAAACAATTTTTACTTCACAGACTTTAATTATGTCTTGTCAAAAATACATGGTGATGAATATTCATATCTCATGAATTAAGTGGAGTACTGTAATAAAGTATGTCATTTTTTTAAAATAGATTTGTTATTTGTTATGTACTATAGAAATATTTGACCAAGAGGTAATCGCACATGTAGAATTCAAGTGGCGACTATTTTGAATTCAAATATGGTAGCTAATTCATAAAGATATAAAATGTAGATTGTAACCATCGAATTCCTTTCCTCCCAAAACATATATTTAGACACCAGAATCGAGTCAATAGCAGCATTAGACGCAAAGATAATGTAAAATGTAGGTCTAAAACAACGGACATTTTAAAATCAAATATGGCGGCTCATTGGTACAAAATATGCGATGCACCTTGTTACTATGATATTTCTTAGGCCCCAAAACATACATTTAGACACACAAATCGAATCAATAGCAGCATTAGACCCAACGATATTCGACAATGTAGATTTCAAATGGCGGCCATTTTGAATTTCAAATATGGTAGACATGAAGAGAGAAGTCGGAGTAGTCAAAATCTGAAAATGTTCACAATATATCAATGTACATTTGTGCCAAAATTGATGCTTGTATCACAAAATGCACATTCCTTTTAGAATTTCGAGTTAAACCGCCCCACTAAAGGAACAGGTCTACTTTTTATTTCATCATCTTTCCCGTGTGTTTGGATGTAACACGTCTGACTTTCGGCCATATGTGTGCATATACATTTTGAATATACATCATGAATATGATGTAATTTATATAATTTTGGTAAACCATTTTTTTTAATCTGAGATATATCGCCTATTATGGAACAATATAGAATCCCCGAACTTGATGGTGTAGCAGTTACCTCCTCCTTTCAAAACATAACTACACCGGTTGGCCGTTAGGTGTCGCTTTTTCACCGACAGGTGGCGCTGTAAAGCGACACCAGAGTTATCTGCCCTTCGGACTATAAAACCAGGTGCAAACGGAAATTCTCCCTATTCTTCACCGACCAGCCTCGGCAGAACAACGCTGGCACCAGCGCTCCGTTTCACTCGCTTTTTCCTACTCAATTGGCCTCGACAGAACGACGCTGACACTAGCGTTCCGTTTCACTCTTCTCTTCTGGTCAATTGGCCTCGGTAGAACGACGCTAATACACTAGCGTTTCGCATCACGCTTTTCTCTTGAACTGGTCTCGGCATAACAACTACCAACAAACGTTTCTTCCGTCAGCACGTGGTCAAACAACGGTAAGAGTTCTCAACACATTTTCATTGTGTACGGCTTTCAAAGACTTTCCTCACGCCGGATTCATTTCTTCTTATACCTTTTTCAAGAACTGTTTTTCCTATCGACACACATGCATACATCACACACTTCATCATTCCACGTACACACACGTTCAATAAACGTTATTATAACTACCTCATCTTGTTTGTTAATTATTACTCTGTCTTTGCATGCAACATTGCTTGATTTACTGAACACGTATATAATCGGGGGAACACGACCCTCGATCCTAACAATGGCAATGTTGTAACTTCGATACAAACTAATAAAACCAAAAAGATTATTCCTTATAAAAAGAAGTTATTCGTTACTACCAGTTTTATTAAAATGAATAGGTTATTAGTTACAATCGATATTATTATTATTATTATTATTATTATTATTATTATTATTATTATTATTATTATTATTATTATTATTATTATTATTATTATTATTTTCCATCACTATTCTTAAAATAAAAGGTTATTCTTTACCATCGAGTTTATGGTCATAAAAAGAAGAGGTTATTCCCTACCATCGCTGTTATTTAAAGAAAAATGAACTGAGAGAAATGACAAATCACAAGTGGCTTCTCACTCTGATTACTAGGTTATGCTTGTACACACTTGTAGCATTTCCATCTGCGTCATTACTTTTGTTCAGTATTTTACCCGTCAACTAACCACACTAGTCGCACGGGCGACGAAAGCGTATGTTATTATCGCATGAGCTCATAACTATCATCTCGTTAAATATTGAGCATTTGTTATGTTTAACATAGACACAAAAAATTCAAGTATTTGAATGTAATTTTCGCGAACCTAACGTTTCGCTTTGTGACCCCATTCTAAGAAGCGCTGATGTATGCGAATATCTCAATAATCACCACCTTTATGGGTCATTTACGTTCACGCATTCTAAACTTAATCCTTTTACTCACAATTCACTATTGGACAAAACGAGTTTAATTTGGATGAGGCGTAAATAACAGAACTGATGTATGTCTGGTATTTCAATCTCTGCCCTATAATTCCTATAAAATTTCTTCAGTAAAAAAGGATACATGCGAAATACTATCGCCGGAAACAATAGCAAACCTCTTTCTTCGCTAATTTCGCTAATTAATAAACACTGTATGTGTCAAGTTTGGTCAGGATATTGCTTAATTTCCTATATTATAACTGAGTCTTATGTATTTGTCTGTTGATCAATTATAGGCTCCAAAACTGCACAACATACTTGCGCATATCTTTGCATAAAGCATCCTGATGATCATACTGTAAAAATAACTAAAAAATAAAACCTATAACATCACGAAGATGTTCATAAGAATGGATTTAATAGCAAGAAATGTCGATGAAACACCAACGATGTTCAGTTATATATTTCCTGTGTCATGTAATTACAAAATAACTGGTTAGGATAGGGCAAGCTCTTTCATATGACAAACAGTGCAACACTGAATGGATAAAAGTATAATGAAATCATAGAGTAGGAAATATATTTCATTCATCTTTGAAGTATAAATACAAAAACTGCGTATTTAATTATTGCTCAAAACATACAAAATAAAGAGACCTGCTTTCCATCATCACTTGTCCCTATAAACTACGTTTCGTCTGGATAATTATCCAGCCTTCTTTTGGTGTATTTTGTCGTAGTCCGTCACTGGACACCGTATTGGTGGTTAAATGCATCGACAAAAGTGTTTAAGCTAATAACTATCAAATCAGAACGCAATTTCTGCAAGTTAAGTACTTGTGACAGAGGGGAAATAAATTTATTATTTACAATAAGTTGCTTTTTTATTGAAATTCTTTTCTATTTTTTATGTGGAATATTTTATGTGGTTGGTTTTGGTATGTGCTCTCAGAATTCTCTTCACTAATGAAACTAAAATACATGAACAACACAAATCAACCTTATCGGTTATACGTGCAGTAAAATTTAAGTGGATACGTTCATTATGAAAGCAAATTTGTTTTCTTTAAAGTATTTCAAATATTTTCATTCCACATTTCATTTATTTAATTAATTAAGCCATAACCGAACGTTTTTCAATTATATTTCTAAACATTTAAATCGATATGAAATACACTCTCGAAATGCTATAAACATTCCACAATTTTTAATTAACAACCAAGAAATTCACAATTTAAATTGCTATTTTACACTCCCTTTTATATGCAAAAATAAATTTACGTTTTCCCGTGAAAAATTATGAATAAAATGAATGGAATAACAATTTAAATGACATTGATTGTTTTTCGTTTGCTTACTCAATCATCGTCATTGTATATAATAATAATAATAATAATAAAAATAATAATAATAATAATAATAATAATAATAATAATAATAATAATAATAATAATAATGAATCAAAATATAATAAAGTTAACTTTTCCCCAATTCATTAACCAATTCGAACCAAGACTTTTATATAGTAATCCATTCCGCCATAAACCAAAGCTATTCCTGATGTGTTTCATGAAAATGTTCGTACGTTTTAAAATTTCTCACATTTTTTCTGTGCAAGCTGTTTCTTTCAACGCATTCATTTACAGTAGAAGTCGCAGACATTTTCTCCCTCGCGCTAATATCCAATTCTACTGCTCAGTATCACCGGCGAACTGCTCTTAATAGGATACCACTTTTTCTAAATCGGCGCTGTGATGTAATGTTTTCCTCTTACTATCGTCTATATACTTCACTAGATGTTTAATCTAAATACCTTTCTAATTTCTGAATGTTGTTTAGAATAATGGAATACAGTAATAGCGGTTCAGCATTAGAAAAACACACAGCAATCTTATATTTGTTATATTAAAATTACTTATTGATTTGTTTCAGATTTACAACATGTTATAGTTCATATCACAACAACAATTACATTCTCGCATCACATTAGATATATTATTTTACATTTGTTTATCTTTCTTCTCGATGTCAACTTATTTACTAACATCACGGATCAGTATCATTGAAAAATACCAAGAATATAATGTACGAATATATAACAAACTATAACAAAATAAAACGCGTCTATGCAACATAGCCGGTAATTTTTTTTTGATTCTCTCTGTAATTACTATATTTCATTATTTTTCTCTTCTTTCCAAAATCTATTTTTAGTTCGAAGATTAACTCCACTGATAAAAGAAAAACAACTGACATATTTATTATTTCGTCAGAAACTACAAAGTACACGTATCTGTTTACAACTGGCTGGGTGTAGCGCTCGTTCACACACAACCTCGCTTCCCTTTTCACCGTTAACATAATCTTTATAGAATCACTGCATTCTCTAATTCGGACTTTTCGCGTTTTTTTTTCTATTTTTCTTCGTTGTTGCTTTTTTAGACATGCTCTTTATTTTCTATTATTTTTACTTTGTTAACGCAACCTTGTAAAGGCCAATTTGTTTAACTATAAAAACAATTAAGTACATCCCCACCCAAAAACGCGGTTTCTCCGTTCGTTCCAGATAACAAGAAACATAACAAAAACAAATAAATAAATTTTCTTGTTCATTTATTTTTTCGTTTTCTTTTTTATTTAGGTACACCTGACTTTTATCGGTCCCACGTCTTTTTTTAATCAGAAAATTCCCTCCGTAAAGCTTACTACTAACCTAAACTTTTGGTTAGCAATTAACCTTCCTGATAAGTCAGGACTATCACATTAACTTCTTGGGTTTACGTTCCCACGAGACAACCGTATGTAGTAAATAATTCAATTGATCGACGTAGCGGTTGGACTTTCTTGAGTCAATATACTTTCCCGAGCAACTCCGTGACACGGGACCTAATAATAATAATAATAATAATAATAATAATAATAATAATAATAATAATAATAATAATAATAATAATAATAATAACAGACACGACTGTGTGGGACAGCAGCACACCTAGAATTTGTAAGAGGTTGAATTTTAAACATACAGGTAAATGGTTAAGACACACACCGAACGCAGTATAGGAAAATAAAGCACAACATCGCCCGGTACATGTAAGTACAAACATAAAAACTCATCAAAGTAAGGAGACAAGATGTGATAATATTCAATACGAGAGAAAAGCACCGTCCAAATCCGTGATTTCGCCGTCCCAGCAGATAAGATAGTTAAGCTCAAGCTGATTGAAAAAAATATAGGACGTGCCAAAGAACAGAAATGGCATATAGAACATAAACAACGTTAGTAGAAAACTAATAATTGTAAGAGCACTAGGAATAATCTCAGGCAAAAATTGGGGAACAAACTGGAAAAATCAA
This sequence comes from Sepiola atlantica, assembly GCA_963556195.1. NCBI lineage: Eukaryota > Metazoa > Mollusca > Cephalopoda > Sepiida > Sepiolidae > Sepiola > Sepiola atlantica. The sequence goes on from OY744523.1 coordinate 75,931,966, forward strand.
ATGAAAACGAAGAATGAGATCATACAATTGATGAAAACATCCGAAATCTTGAGAAACAATCTTGAATGCGGAAACAAACGAACATAAATTACGAAACCTAATCAGCTACACGAAAGTTGAAATAAAAATTAAGCAAATATATAGAAAGAAAACATATATGCAAATAGAAGTGAAACAACCACATATCTAATAAAATGACCTCAACGAAGCAAACAAAAATTAATTAAAATAACAATAATAAACGAAAAAAACTATAGATGTATCAACATAACAGACGTACCAGAATGGATAAGCAAACGAAGTTAATACCGAAAGACCTAAAAAAGGGAACGAGCCCATGCCATTATACGCCATTAACCTGTTTAACAACCATGATGAAAATTCTAATAGTACAACTAAGAGTACAGATCTACCACTCGATTAACAATCGAGGACTACTTTTCGGGGCACAAATAGGATGTGGGAAAGATAAGGGCGTATACCCTGGTGTATATTGATCAAAAGATCACGAAGGAAGTAAAAAAGCAGAAACAATAACATAGCCATGTCATGTATTGACTAGAAGAAAGCCTTCGACAGAATCTTCAATTTATGGATAATTGAACGCTTAAGAATGTACAAGATACCCGACAAGATTAATATTAAGAAAGGAATGGGAACATGGAGAGTGAAACTGACATATGGAGGACAACACCTGACTGAGATAAAAATACAGAGAGGCATCTTCCAAGGAAACACTCTTTCACGACTACTGTTTATCATAGCCATGATACCACTCAACTACATACTTAAGAAATGTGATGCCGGACACAAATTTACACACAGAGAATAAACCGCCTTGGCGTCGTGAAGCTATTTGTAAAATACAACAAAAAACAGACCAACGAAAAAAGCTGATAAACACGACCAGTATATTCAGTTTGGACATTCAGATTAAATTCGAAATGTAAAAGTGTGCACTGTTAGAGATAAAAAAAAGAGAAACGTGAGATATCGGAGGGTATTAAACTGCCTAACCAATAGATGAGGGCGCTTGGCCAACATGATACCTGAAAATAGTTTGGGTGTTCATGAAGCAGACATCATAGAAATGAAAGAAAAATATGGAAATGAAAAGCTGAGAACAAAAAAGAAACACTTAGAATCCAAATTATATAGTAGAAATCTAGTAAAAGGAATAAACGTATATGTAGTATAACTAGTATGATACTCTAGACTATTCATAGACTGGACTAAAGAACTTAAGTACCTAGACTAGAAGACAAGGAAACTAATGCCCATGCACAATGCATTATACAAGAAGGATGCTACTGAAAGAATGTACATGAAAAGAGACGAAGAGGACTGTAAATAATAGCAGATTGTGTGGAAAAAAAAAACCTAAAAAGAATTAGAAATATACACCGGAAAAATTCATAAAGCAGCAAAAACAAAAACAAAAAAACAAGAATAGAATAGTGGGAAGAGAAACAGCTACATTGCCGATTCATAAGAATAACAAGAGAATAGACGTACGAAAATACCTGGATATGACTAAGAAAAGGACACGATCAGAGAAACGGAATCGCTACTGATAGCCGCACAGAACAATGCGATTAGACGTAACTATATCAAAGGTAAAGTAGATCAAAACCAAGAAAATACTAAATGTTGACTATATAAACAAAAAAGACAAATGAGCAAATGCGGAAACTAGCCGAAAATAATACAAGAACTTCGTGATGAAAGAAATAAACTGTGAACTATGAAAACGACTTTATTTTAAACACGAAGACAAATGCTACAGACATAAACCGGAGACAGTGCTTAAAAATGCAAATCACCTAATTCTTTGGGGCATAGAGGTACAAAGACAACAGGGTGAAAATTAAAGAGACGGAACAAAAAACAAATACACGGAACTTGCCACAGAACTGAAGGGAAAAATGAAACATGAAGAACGCCAATATTATACCAATAATCGTAGGAGCACGAGGAAGAGTTCCGTAAAAAATGGAAAAAAAGACCAGGAAAAATTGGAATGAATAGAGAAGAATGAGTCTATACAGTTGACGGCATCTTAAGGAAAAACCTCTAATGTGGAAACCAACCCACATAAATTACGAACACAAACGAACCCATGGAAGTTGCAGTAGAAATAACACAGGAAACATGGACGGAACATCGCGTAAATCCGAGGGAACTGACGTTGCAAGTAATCTTATAAATTGTCCCTCAACCCCCAAAAGTATGGCATCTGCCGTGGCTGATACCACACAAAATAGTTGTGAAAAGGTATAGAAGGATGGAAAGACTGAGTAAGAAGAGAACTTCACTGGAAGAGTGAGAAGAGTAATGGGATTTGGAGAGGCTTACTGCCACCCATATCCCAGAGAAGACTTATGGTCATTGCTAGCGAGAAATTAATCGTAAGCGACTTTTTCAATAACGCAAGGTTATCGAAAGAAGTGGAGACTACTGAAAATCTAGGAAGACTTGTTGTCACTCAGACACCCCGGGAACACCACCGGTTATTATTAGTCAGCAATCACTCATGATGAGCTATGTGAAAATAATAATAAAAATAATGAAATCCCGGTTGGTACTAGAGAAAATGGTTATGAAGGTTCTAAGATGATGGAAACTTGGAGTAACTATTACAATCAAAGCTCAATTGAAAGAGCATAGAGAGTGCAGGAATCTCGAGGGTGCTTATTGTCACTCAAAAGTCAATGATTGGAGAGACCTACAAGAAAGCCTACGACAGAATCCCTCAAGAATAGAGACCTGAATGCTTAAAAATGTACACGATACCTGACATGATTATTAATCTTATTAAGAAAGCAATAGGAACATGGAGACAAGAACTGACAGCTGGAAGACTATGTCTGACTGTGATAAACAATGTAGAGACGTATTTTCCACGGAGACTCCTTATCACCACTACTGTTTATCATAGTCATTGTTCCACTCAACTACATACTCATGAAATGTGATGCCGGATTCAAATTTACAGACACAGAACTAAGAATACACCACCTGATGTACATAGACTACCTGAAACTATTGGCAAAAAGCAAAAGGAAACTGGAACAGCTCATAAATACAACCTAAATCTCAAGCCGGGGCATTTAAAAATAACAAAATTATCTGCCAGAGAACTTAAAGCAATATAGATCATGAAGAAAATTAATATAAGAGAAAAGATTAAGAGAAATTGGAATCAATGGGATCACTGAGACGATACAAAGAACGGCAATGATGAAAATGCGGACACCAACCGGTATAAGCATCGAAGCTACAATAGGAAGAAAACAAAACCACGAGGGGAACACTATCATATGAACCCAAAGAAAGGAATTTTCATAAACTGGCCCCCTTAAGTGATGGCACCAGCCTCGACTGATACCACCCACACGTGTTGTGTAAAGTACAAGAGGATTGGAAGACCGAGAAGAATGCGAAGAGTTCTAGGACATTGCCGTCGAAATCACAGAGAAGACCAAAGGTCGTTATTAGTCATTTGCAATGCTTATCAGTAAAAGTGGAGAGTACTAGAAATCTAAAGAGAGGGTTGTTGTCAATAAGACTCAATTGAACACTACCGGTTATTATCAGTGAGCAATCACTGACGATTACTGTTGTGAGAACTCCTAGTGAGTACAAATAATGATAATAATTTTATTGATAACAATAAGTATTGGTGGTAGAGTGAATACAGGATTTCCCTTGCGTGACGTGTCTCTGAATGGCTGGTCAATTAATGATTGAGTCAGATTTAGCGCAGGTGTTAATTAAAAGTGGAATTATACCTGTGTCATGTGAGGCGCGGGTAAAGAAAACTATTTGAATGAGAAACGACCAATCAGCACTCACGTTACATTCGATACCGATTATTGCCGATTTCATTATCATAAATACTCCCAGAAGAACGCCTACGTGTACGTACGGTCAAACAATCAAATTATAGGGCACAGGAACAAAAATAAAATAAAAATAGCTGGCATAAATAATGTATAAAGAGAAAGTGAGTCCGACTTTTTTGCGTCACGCCTAAATAGCATGGCATCTGACGAATCTACATTTGATTGCAACTAGTCAATGTGTCTTCTTCCTTCTATGATTTTCTCTGTAAAAAAGTAATGCATTCGCTTAGATTTCTTTCAAATATATTCATTTCTGCTAGGAAGATTATTAGAATTGATTATTTGAATCGATGCATATAACTTAAATGGCGATAAAACTGAATTGTTTACAAGTGTCCGATTTCAGATAAATACTTTTTAAAAGTTACTTGACTAAAGTAGGCAAACTAATTTAGCTCATAACAGTTAATTAAGTTGTTTCAAATAATGTTGCACGCTTGTTTACTTATTACTCATATTTTTCATTAAGAAAATCAATTTAAAGTGTAAAAATATTTACTAACAAAAACAGACTACGCTAATAATTACCTTTATTTCTGTGATACGAAAGTGTTCTGGGGAAAATTTAACATTACGAATACAAATAAAAAAGCATCTAATTGTCTTCATGCACTGTTTTAAAACGCTATTTTCTCGCTAGTTTTCTTATGTTATCTCATAAAAAAAGAGGTAGACTGTAAAACGTGTTAATGATAATAAGAACTCTGATTAATACGATCATTTGTTATTACGAACGTGTTCTTAAGACATCTCTACATTGCGGATGAAAAATCTCATTTTTCAGAACACTTAATATTTCTTTAACGACAAAAAAGAATGAAACAAATAGAAAGGTAGATAGATAGATAGATAATAAATAGGGAAATACGTAAATATAGCGATATATTATTATAAAAGCTTCTTAAATTGTAAAATTATTTTCTGGAATTTTTCTTAAGACATTTTTACATTACAGATACAAATTTCATAAAAAAACTTTTGGCATCTTTTTGTTTTTTCATAATCCTTTGTATCTTTCCGACATTATCTAATTAAATGGATTATTGTCAGTCAGTTTAGAGAAAGGTTGATAGAGAGAAAGAACACGGAAATAAAATGAGATAGATTAGAGGAAGTAAACATGTGTTTTTTCTTTTTTTTCTAGTATATTGAGAGAAACATGCTTTACTTATATACAACTAATATACACATATTTCCCAAATAAAAAAATGTACGATACCTTCCTATTTACATCACGTAACTCATTCTGAGTTAAATATAATTATGTATCTCTCGTGTGTCTTATTAATTGTTCTGAATAGCTGTATTTTACAAACAAATCATCACGTGACTAATCTCTTCGAAATTTTCTATCGACACTTTTCACCATCTTTCACCGTATGTTGTTCGCGCTCTTATTCTCTACGTAGTCTATTACTCTTAAGTTCGTTACTCTTTCTCTAACTCCCTATTTATTAAAGTTCTATTAATTTCAAAAGAAACAGCAAATCAGTTTAATATGAGTATATCACAAGTACTGCTATTATTCAACTAACCTGTACATGAAGAGAAAAAGTGAATTATATATATATATATATATATATATATATATATATATATAGTGAGCAGATAGAGGCGAATTTTGAATTATTTATTTTATTTTCTTATATTTAACAGTCTTTGCCAGACTCACTTTTCCTAATCCAAACAATCAAAACAGAGCTCAATAGGTAACTTAGACGTTCATATTTTCCAGTTATAATTGAACCATATGTGTATGCATTCATTTATATGTTGTCGGAAAATCTGAAAATTTTAAAGCGGCAGTTATTATCGTCAAAGGTTTATTACATAGCCACACTTGTTTAGTCATTTGGAAAATTTCACCTGTTCATGATTAAACAGACACCTATATGTTCGTACCACGTAAGATAGGAATCTAATGAACATTCATTTCTTTACCAATGAAAATAAATCAACGGTCTGTAATAACGTTAATGCGGATTTTATGCCTTTTGAATCTTGTGAAAATAACAGATTAAACTTTACTCTAGTCGTTAAATTAAGATTGACGACTCAGTTATTATTTCTATTCATCACAATAATTGATCTTTAAGTCTTTATTCATATTTTAACATTGTATTCAGACTGTTTACTTCATCTTGATAGTTGTAGTGTCACAACGTTTCGAACGTTGTACACGCTGTATAATTAACTAAGAGTTCGATACACTTTTATATATTGAGTATCAGTATACGTTATTTCACCACATAGTGTACTCATACTTTCTAAAAAGAATTCATCCAATAATGTCTAAATGACTTTATCCACTTATTCATGAGTTTAAAATCTACAATTTGGACCGACAATACCCGGATGCGAAATCAGACTGGAAACCCAGATTACCAAATTTCTAAAAGAAGCTAAGACTGTAAACAGGGTGAAAGAGAATAGGAAAGGATGGAAAAGCAGAATATGATGTAAAAGGAAAGACTGAATACAAAACATGAAGAATTAAAACAAACGATAGCAGCAACAGACGGAAGACTGATATGATATAGATACAAATCTGAACAGCAAAAACAAAACATGACC
>OY744523.1:75943444-75993444 GCA_963556195.1 Sepiola atlantica
AAGAAAATCGAAATCACATGTCACAAAATTATAAAATTAGGATACTTAAACAACTTCTTCTTCTTCTTTCGTGTGAATCAGATGATTCTGGTGTTGGCATTAGTTTCCCCGATGCTTTTCCAGTTAGAAATCTTTGTGGAAATACATGGGGTACTTACGGGAAGGACCACGAGTGAAACTGGTACTGTGGAACCGACTGGATTCGAACTTGGAACACCCATGTCGTCAGTCCGTGTCGATATCCACTTAACCACCGTCACCTCCCATACTTAAACTGAAAATATTTAAATAATATCGAGTCAAGATTCCCAAAGACATTCAAATATTTTTAAAGACACTTTTGTTGGTAATAATTTTGCTAATTGTGTATACTATTTTATAAATTTATATTGCTATTAACATATGACGTACTCATGTATTATCAGTGTATATATAATACAAACAATCAAATCATGTTTACAATTTGAACTAAAGTAAAAGTACCAATTGTGTATGTGCATGAATACGGTATGTGCCTTTTAAACGCCCCAAATTATTTACTAACAGTGAAAATTGAAGCACAATCGAAATCAAATCTCACAAAATGATAAATGTAGGATTATTTAAATGAAAATCAGTTAGGTACATTTAAACTAAGAACTTCACGTAAGTAAACATATATTTTCTCAAAGACACTTACGGCTATTTAAAAACAACTTTGTTGGTAATAGTAATGTCAATAGTGTGTAAATGATATTGAATCGCTTTTGCCGTCAAGACATTACAGCTATACCCAAATCATTTTAAAATAGCATTCTACTAATAATATATACGATCGAAGAATGTTTATCTCTAATTTTGTAATTGCTTCCAGTATTCTTGAATCTAAAAAGAACTTACGGAAAAGTGTCAATTGGCCATATGTCTCGTTTTTAAGCTGAAGATAAAATAAAAGTCAAGAATAATTCAAGATTAAATGAATTAGGAAGTTTGCTTTTATTTAATATTTTAGCTTGAAATGTCATACTTTTTTCTAATAAGTCAATATTAGCTTTTATTAAATATCTATAAGCTTTTTATTATAAATTTAATATAGACCCACCATTTTAGCGTTAGGCTGTTTGAGGATATAGAGATGACTCTTGAATAACAACGGAATTAATATTATAGTCTAGATGTAAATATGTACACGCAGACTTATATTATATCAGATTCCGATTAATAGTTTTCATAAAAGTGCCCTGTATCTGAAATCCTCATTACAACGATGGTGGTATATGGATTTATAGACGCAGATGACATGTATTTACTTGAAGTTAAGGGAACATGTCGACATGGATTAATAACTAGCACACCTGATATATAACAGTAGCCGATCAATAATTTAATCTTAAGTGACAAGAATACAGTTTAAAATCTTAGTTTGAAAAAAGTTTGTAAAATATACATTATTGAACTAACATCTACATTAAAAGTTAAGAGGGTGTGTCCGCCCAGATTGGTGGCTTGAAGAAGAGGAAGTGGGAGGCGAGGAACGAAGAAGGTGAAAAGGAGTAAGCAAAGTAGCGAAGGCTGCTGATGGTGCTTTCTATAAACCTTGATATCGGTCAACAATTCAAAATTATATTTCTTAAATTTTTAGATGAGGATTGATAATTTGTATCATTTTGATTATTCGGACTACATTTCTCATCTTGAGTTTTATCATCACAACGTTTAGGCCGCTGTAATCTCCGGCCTTCTTCACGTGTATCTATTCGAATTCGGGAATATTTCTGTCGAACTCTGAAATCTGAACTGAATTTCGAACAGAACTCTTTATTCAATCCACGGGGGTAGCATGCTCTTCTTTCGCCAGCCATGATTGGAGAAGTCTTCAGCAATTAGCAATACTTCGTATCGCCCGCTCTGAGGATTGAACCTTCAATCTTCAGATGACTATCACTTAGAACTGAATTTTACTTAGTACTATATCCACTGCGTCACGGGTTCCGTTCTAAATTCCGTCCAGATCATCGCGTTCGACAGAAATATTCTCGAGTTTGAAGAGATACACATGAAGAAGGTCGGACGTTACAGCGGCGGAAGCGTTGTGATGATAACACTCAGTTTTAGATTTCGGCATTGGATGTTGCTGCTTATGCTTCGAATACTGAAGATTTAAATGATAGGAGAGATAGACTTGAGTTTGAGGTAGCAATAGCAGTAATTATTCCCTCTCTTCCTTGTTTCCCTCTATTGATTTAAACTAGTTAAAATAATAAAATTGCGAAGCGATAGCCAGAGGATGAAGTGAAAAAGAACAATACTCTACATTATTCTAGCAAAATAGTAGAATATTAAATAAAATAAGAGTCGAATCTTAAACTTTTGATAGCGTAAGAATTAATAAAGACATGATATTCAATAGAACTTAAAATAGTAGAATTTTTTTTCTATCGTACAATTTACATTTTCTTAAACGCATGTGATGAAATGAAATAGAGATATTAATCGTGATGGTTTATATGTGATCGACCGACATCAAAATCTGGAGCTGAATTCTTAAAACCATGTATGTGAAGTCTTATTAAGAGTTGCAATCTGATTAATAGCAATTTTCAAATTCTAAAAACTCAATGTAATAATATTTAACTGCAACTGGAAACTTTATTAACGCAAAATCTTAGTTTCTAGGCAAAGAATTAATTGTTTAGAAAAACTCGAACAGTCTTCATACATCTTTAACAGATCTCTCTTTTTTATTTTTGCTCTCTCGTTTTTATATTGATAAAGTTTTGTTTTCTTCTATTTTATTTAACACACTTTCGTTTTTTAAAGGATTAGTCTACAAGCGACCTTTCGGGTTTACTTTTATTTCATTTAACTTTACCTCCACGTATAAAATCAATTATAAACGTTGTTTTTATCCACAGAATGTCTTTATGAAGCCTTCAGCTTCTGCTAATCACTTTTGTTTCGATTGATTTTACATTACGCGTGTTTCATAACTGTTCAATATAAGCTGGGTATATTATTTTATAGACGGTCGAGTCTATGTAGTGGGTGAGGCCTTCGGGAGAGAATATATTATACACAACGGAGCTAAGTTGGACGAGGCCATTCTTGGTTAAGGGAGGATAGGTAGTACAAAAACCTATATCTAGGTTCTGCCTTTTCTCATTCAGAGCGAACTCAGAGCGAACAGTGCCATCAGAGGGCGGACAGTGACACCATTACCAGACTCTTTTACGAGTCGGCCATTTCAAATTCAGTTTTTCTACTTACAGTAGTGGATATGGACAGACTTTTACGATGCTGAAGTAACTTCGACACTAAGGAGTTCATTCGCATTCACACGTCAACCCCTTAACGTGATCGACAGACACTCTAACGAGCGGGTAGGCATTTGCACGACATAGGCATACACTATTACGAGTCGGCATCAATAGTACGACTTTGCTCCAATCAGAGACCCTGTTGGGTGGGTCACTGATGGAGCAATTTTTTTAGCAAAATTTCCCCCGCTTCCGACTACAGACTTGGCCCACTTCAGGGTACAGCGAGATACTTTTATGTTCGATAATTTTGTATAATGTACATATAAGTTTTTTTTTTCTCTCCTAACAACATAAATAATTCCAAAACCACCTTTAGATAATACCTGTAAAGCATGAACGTTATAAATCATGCATAAATCCCGTATAAAATCACATAAAAAATGTGTTCTAAGTATTTTCTTTAGGGACGTATGCCTGTGCATATTGATATATACATGAAAACAATTACGGTAATCCAGCTCCAGTTCCGAGCAAAATAACTAACACAAAGTATCTATTTCTGGGTCAATACATTTTTGTAAACACAGTTATTGAACCGTGATTACAAAAATAGAGAGAACTTTTATACACTAGATTTGATAGCAGCACTGATTTATTTTATTTCTTAAGGTAACGTTATTTCACTCAGAATATTATTTTTTTATTACCTATGTATAACACACTTACGATATTATTTTAATTTTTATTACCCTTGGGCAACGCCAATACCTGTTTTTGTATACAAAATCATAAAAAACAACACAGTGAAGTTTTTTTTATTATTAAACACACCTGCTATATATATTGTATTGGACACTTTCAAATAAGATATACTACTCAATACTATATAATTATTTTATGTCACGCTAATACTTTTCTTGTATACAGCATCATAAACAAAATGCTGACTCATTTCATGTTTTGAATTATATCAGCGATTTCTTTAGATGGCGGTCAGTGACGAACAGTGGCTGGTAGTTTCGGACAGCGTTTACTAAAATTTAAAATGAAGAAAAATGCTGACTCATTTCCTGTTTTGAATGATGAGTTTGCGATTTCTTTACATGCAGACAGTGGCAGGCATTGGCTGACAGTGGCGGCTAGTGACTTGCAGTGTGAGCTAAAATTACAAATTAAAAAAATTCTGACTCATTTCCTGTTTTGAATTACTAAACTTTAAAATAAAATATATAATCACTTATTTCCTGTTTTAAATTATGAGTTGGCTATTTCTTTACGTGGCGGACAGTGGCGGGTAATGGCGGACAGCGTCCACTAAATGTAAAATGTAAAAAATGCTGACTCATTTATTGTTTTTTATAATGAGTTGGCGATTTATTTACATTGCGCACAATGGTGGGCATTAGTAGATAGTACAGGTAATAGCGGGCAGCGTCTGATAAAAATTAAAATTTAAAAATGCTGGCTTTTTAATAATGAGTTGGCATTTCTATAAATGGGTGGCAGTGGCGGGAAGTGTCTATTAAAATCTTTGATTTAAAAAATGCTGACTCATTTCCTGTTTTGAATTATGAGTTGGCGATTACTTTACATGGCGGATAGTGGCAGGCATAAATGGGTCAGCGGCGAGATGGGGCAGGCAGTGGTGGGTAGTGGCAGGCAGTGTCTACTAAAATTTTAAATGTAAAAAATGCTTACTCATTTCCTGTTTGAAATCATTAGTTTGCGATTTCATTACATGGCGGACAGTAGCGGGCAGTGGCGGACAGTGGCGGGTAGTGGCAAGCTGTGTCTACTAACATTTAAAATTTAATTAAATTTGTAATTTCTTACCATTTCCACCCGCCTCGCTCTGATGTTATTTCCGGTTTGATTATGGATCCTGTATAAAAGAAAGAAGTGCTTTATCCTGTTCAAACCCACCTGCTTTATCTAGGATAATAAGACTTTTTTAAACTAAGGAGGCCATCACATCACTACTAAAAGAAACTTTCTCCCACCCCCTCCGCTATCTTTTGTAGAGAAATGCCCTTTCTTGATAAAAAAAATAATGAATAAACATAAACCTCAGAGTGCCTCCAGAGCACTACTTAAATCACTCAAAAAAAAGGAAGCATACAAATCACCAACAAAAAGAAGAATAGTAGAAGAAGAAGAAAAAACAAAGAAGAACAAAAATAATAAGATAAAAAAGAAGACAGAAAAAAGACGAAGAAGAAGAACAAGAAGAAGAAGAAGAAAAGAAGATATGAATTAAGAAGAAGAAAAAAGACGAAGAAAAAACAAGAACAAAGAATTTAGACAAAATATAATTTAATTTATTATTCAAACCCTGAAAATACGAACAACTGCTACGGCAATTATATCAGAAATTATCTTGCAAATTACATGATTGAATTTTTGGCTACGATCACAGTGTAGTATCTGTTTTGATAAATGTTACACTCTGTAGACTTGTACCGTCAAGGCCATCTTTATCTTGGCCTGTTCGCTAAGATCAATATGTAGTATCTGTTCTTGGAGGTCTACCCTCCCAGGCTTTACTCTCTGTTTCAGAAGGGGTTAGTCTATTGTTGAATGCCTGAGGCACCCCTACCGAGGAATGTTGACAGGGCTGTTCAGGCATTTTTAGTAGTCTGCAATGCGCTAATCCTAGTGTGCCGGCTAACCACACATGACCTTGTGTCTAGTCTCCTGGAGAAAAGTCAAATAAAATTACTTTGGCCTTGTATCAAACCTCCTAGAGGTAAATGAGTTGGCCTTTTGTCTAAGATCACACTGTAGTATTTGGTATGTGCTAACCAAAATCAGAATTTAATTCTCAACATTTAGGATGTTAAATTATTCTAATGCCCTCTCTCTTAGTCTTTACCGTGATATCTGGGGGTGCCCTACCGGTGAATGCTGACGCCCTCCCAGGCTTTACTTTACGAGCGAATGGTGACACTCTCCCAGTCTTTATTGTTTTCGCCTTAATTACCTATGCGCATTTATGTTGACACACTCCCAGTCTTTAACTTATTCACCTGAGGTGCCGCTACCGGCGAATATTGACACCCTCCCAGTCTTTATATTATTCGTCTGAGGCGTCCCTAGCGTGTAATGCCGACGACCTCCCAGTCTTTATATTATTCGTCTGAGGCGTCCCTAGCGTGTAATGCCGACGACCTCCCAGTCTTTACCGTGATCTCCAGAGACGCCCTTACAGGCGAATGCCGACACGCCTCGAGACATTACCTTATTCGCCTGAGGCGCCTCTACTGGTGAATGATGACACCCTACCAGTCTGTTGACGTTCAAAATTAAATTTAGAAGGCGTTTAGAACTCTATAATAATGGGAATTGAATTCACCCTCCATTTAAATTGAAGACAATAGTCTGAATAGAAACGACTATGATTCACTACCCACTCTTGTTCAGTAGAGGTTCTGCAGTTGATTGAGTAAGCGTTGCCTTACTACAGACTTATGGTCAGAAGAGGTTCGGGTGGGATTGAGCAAATATTGCCTCACTACACACACTTGTTGAGAAAAAGTGAGACTAGATTGAGCAACCTTGCCTCTCAACACACTTTTGTTCAGAGGAGGTGCGGCTGTTGATTGAACAACCCTTGGCTCACTAAACTCTTCTTCAGAAGTGGTGAGTCGGGGAATTGAGTAAATCTTACTTTACTACAGACTCTTGTCCCAGAAGATGTGCTGCTCGAGATTTTGCAACTCTTGCCTCACGAAAGAGTCTTGTTTAGAAAAGGGAATGAAAATGCTGGGAATGGGCAACCGTTGCCTCACTACAGAGTCTTGTGCAGAAGAAGTGCGGCTGGGGACTGTGAAAACTATGCATCAAACACACTCATCTTTAGAAGAAGTGCGACTAGATAATTGAGCAACCCTTGCCTCACAACACATTCTTGTGCAGAAGAGGTGCGTGTGTGAATTAAGCAACTCTTTTCGCACTGTCTTGGATTGACCAACCCTTGCATTACTACACACTGTAGTTCAGAAGAGGTTCGGTTGTCGATTGAGCAACCCTAGCCTCATTACAGGATTGAACAACCATTGCTTAACTATACTAACACTTGCCTCACTACAGATTTATGTTCAGAAGAGGTGCGTCTGGGATTGACTAACCCTTGACTCATAACAGCGTCGTGTGCAGAAGAGGTGCGGCTAGAATTGATGAACCATTAGCCTGCGGCCTGGGATTGAGCAAGCCTTGCCTCACTACTAATATGCGGCCGGGATTGAGCTTGACTTTGATTGTGCAGCACCTGGTCCTCTCCAAATCGTCATCCATTTAGTACTGGCCAGTTGCTTAAATATGAGTCAGCAGTCCGTCTACCTATCATTATGACGTTATGTGCGCAAGAATAAGTCCGCTAAATGATTACATAATTACATTGATTTATATTAACATTACTACATAATAAAGTTAGGCAAAAAGATGAGAAACGTTGCTCCCCTCCTTACAAAGTCCGACCTAGTTAATCCTCGAAGCTGGTCTAGGTGACACTAAATTAATGGGACTTTGTTGAGTAGTTCGGGAGCTTTAGCTGGGCATACGCACATACATACATACACGCAGACGTTTGCCCTTTATATAGGAGACTAGCAGAGGTACCCGGCGTTACCCAGGGCTCTTCATACGCCCGTTCCCCCTCTCTCCCTCTCTCTTTCTCTCTCTGCAGCCTTGCCCATTTATTGTCTCTGGACATACGCACAGACAACTCTCATTGAGAATTAAGTCGGTATTTTATTTCTGAATTAGAACATAAACCACATTGAAATGTATATCCGATGTTGCCCAGGGTCATTGAATCATAAAATAAAATAAAATAAAGAGGTTAAAACGTGTGAGTAACATTTTTCTATTAAAATTCGTATCTCAATCTTTGTCTCTTCCCCGTCGTTCCATATGCGATATGCAGTTAGGACGTGGATTATCATTACCTTTGGTAGCTCGGAACACTGATCCCCATCTTAAATAATTGTTTCGTTTTTACCATCAAGTTTCTCAGTCTGTACGTGTAATAGCCTACAAAATGTAGAATCTTAATGATGAAATAATATCTATTTTTGATTACACAGTATGAAAAATGCGCAAGATTTGTTTCCCCCCTCTCCAACAAATAAATACACACGCACAATTTATTTTCCTTTAAAAACATATTCGGTTTCATGTCCTTAAAAACGCTATCTGGCCCGGTAATGGGTCATTAATTGTATATGTAAAAATGATCCCACACACATTTTGTAGTTTTCTTTTCTTTACCCTTTCTTACGTATCTAAACAACGTAGTTATTTTTTATGACACTCTACTGGTAAACTTTGATGATGGAATATTATTCCGAAATTGATAAGATTAAAGTTTTAAAAAACATTAATTAATCTCGCATTGATAAGGCTTCTATTTTAAATTTTAATAATTCTGACTCACCAATACTTTTAAATGAACGACCTATTTTTCTAACTACCGGCGTGCCAATGCGTCTTCGTTCGACAACTAGAATGTGAATTCATAACCACCAAGAATATCATTGCGGATAACACCAATTACAAGGACATTATATCAAAAAACATGAAAAAGTTTGTTTATTTTTATTTTTGGAAAAAATGACCCAATACTGGTAAACTCTAATGATGGAATATTATTCTTAAATTAATAAGATTAAAGTAAATAAATAAAAAATAATTAATATTGCATTAATAAAAACTTCTATTTTCAATTTTAATAATTGTAATTCACCAATGCTTTTTAATTAACGACCTATCTTTCTCAATATATATCATATTTTTTCATTTTTCATATCATTTTATATTTCTCCCTATATTGTTTACGTTTTACATCCGAATGTCCAAAATGTGGTATGTCCGCTCCATGTGCGTTTATCTTTCATCTAGCGTAATTATAATTTATTGTTAACCATCGATAAAAACACTCTTTAAAATTTACACAAACTTTTTTACAAACCGTCGTTGTATAGGCTGATGAAGTTAGGTTTTAGCAAAAATATATAAATAAAACATAATATGAACTGAAATTATGCCTTCAAATGAATGTATTATGAAGGTGTTAAAAAATAAAACTAACGATTAAAGTAAAATCAGATATAAAGAGGAATTTAATATCGACTAAAGAGGAGGCTATAACTGAATGCTGATTGATCTATCGAGAAAAATGATCGCTGATGAAACACACAATAAACATACGAAACTAAAACCTCAATAAAATTAATTAATGCATTAATAAATAAATAAATAATACATTATTTGGTACTCTTATAACTCACGCACCATGTTTCCGTGACTTCACGTCGTTAATGTTCAAGCAGGTCTCGAAACCGCTCGAAAGTTGACGAAACT
The DNA here is from genome assembly GCA_963556195.1 of Sepiola atlantica. NCBI lineage: Eukaryota > Metazoa > Mollusca > Cephalopoda > Sepiida > Sepiolidae > Sepiola > Sepiola atlantica. Next base: position 75,953,044 of record OY744523.1, read on the forward strand.
ATTAACTAAGACACATTTGCTTATAAACAGTTTGTTTTCGTTCAAATTAAACAAACATTGCTTGAAAACTTTTGTTGCGGTGTTTATGTTAGCAAGAAATAAATTGACAAAAATGCAAAAAAAACATTGAAAAAAGTTTTTAAAAAACAATAACATTTGCTTTACAAATAAAACAAAATCATCTTTTGAAACTTTCCGGTGCACAAACAAAATAACATTTTATTCAAAAACATTCGATTAACAATGGTTCTTTTGACAATAAAGAACAAAAATAAACATCTAATTAATAACGGTTGTTTAGCTATGGTTCGTTCGGTCTTTATTTGTATACATGTGTTTTAGTTTGGTTTTCTTCGTCGTAATTTAGCGTTTGTTAGCTTTCGCCTCGTCAACGTTCGGGCGCTTTCGTAACCTGCCCGAACGTTAACGACACCAAGTCAAAGAAACTTGCTGCGTCAGCTATAAGAGTACCATTTATATGATTCTATTATTTTATGAATTTTAGAATAATAGGTGCAATAAAATACAAAGAATTAATCGTATTCATATGAAATGTCTGTTTACAATTCAGACGGAAGTTCTTTAGGCGCGTGACAAAAAAGAAACACGAGGAGCCAATACACTCTAGATGTACTTTGAAGCACACATGAAAGAGAAGTCAAAATGAAGAACTAGAAGGATGAACAAAGTAACGACTCAACCCTAACTAAACGACAGTTAGTGAAAGTGCTTATCTTTTGTTTGTGTAAATTTTGAACGTTTTTTTTTAATCGATACTTAACAACAAAGTATAATTACGCCGGATGACAGCTAAACGCACATGGCATGGACATACCACGATTTCGACATTCAGATGTAAAACGTTAACAGACACTTTCTCTTATAAAAATTTGAGCAGACAGTGAAAAGTATATGAAAAAGGAAAAAGTTATAATGTATGAAAATAGTATACGTAAAAACAAAAAATAAAAAATAAATGAATGTTAAAGGCACATCAACTTTTTCCAGCCTAGTGGGTGAACATTTTATAAGCACTGATGAAGCCCTTTTCAAGAAAATTAATATTTCGTATATTTTGAACATTATGTATATCCTGAAGATGTATATATCTGAGATAGACTGAAACAACAGTATGTAAATAAAAACTGCCTTTGATGAATTTATATAAATGTGTTCCTTGCATTTGCCGATATTATATATTATTAATCAGAATGAGCTCTAGTTCCTGACTATCGAGCTATTATCAAGAAAAAATTTGTTTTATAAAAAATATATTTAACAATTATAAATATAAATATGCATATATATATATATATATATATATGTATAATCACGCTAATATCAGCTACGCCTATGAGTTGTAAAACAGCGAAACAGGTGTCTGTGGATAATTATATTTTATAAATATCGACGCTCCCCATTTGGATGCATCACACTAGTGAAAAGGGAATAACATTTCCGCCTTGCCATTTAGGTAATGCTTCCTTGTTAAATGATATTTGAATATGTTCATTTGTAAATATCGAAAAATAGCAAGAAACAAAATGATAACATTTATTTGCGATATATCCTTTATCTACCGCTAGCTAGTTTTCGTGGCCAAGGGGTATAGGTGCTGCATTGCAACCACTGTGGCTCCAGTTTCGAATCTCGCTAGAAAAAAAGACAGCGAACCACGTAACAAGATCACACCGTAAAACGATCGCATTTTTCTAATATGTAATTCCAGAGTAATTATGAATTGAAACAATTTCCGCCCAAAAGAAGTCAAATCAAGCCAAATGTGCTATAATAAAAAATAACGTCCGTTTTCTAATATTTATATAATCAGATCATTGGTTATTAAAAGGCCTGAATAGTATAGACATATGACTGACGGCCATTATTATTTGATTAAAACCTATCTGTCGTTTGATACGAGATTTTGTTTCTGTCGAAACTGTTATAGAGAAGGAAAGAAAGAAAAATTGTGTGAGCGAGAAAAATAGAAAGAGAAATTAAAAGAGAGAGAGAGTACAGACATTAACGCCAAGTGGTAAGTTTTAAGAAATTTCCACTCTAATTAAATAGAAACAAAATGGCCTGATAACCCACTCCACGTCAGCATCGCTGCATGGATAGATAAAAACGATTCCAGGCAAAGTATTTTTTTGCAAAAAATTTAGACGACGAAATTTTTTTCAACATTGACGCTATTAAAACTAGTTTTTCCTTTCTTTTTCCGAACAAGATTTTTATAATTGATTAGCTATATCGATTTGAGCAGGTGCAGATCTCGTGCAAGAAAATAGCATTTTTTCCTTTTTTCCCCGTCTTTTGATCTTTTAAAAAACACTTTCTTTTCATTTTGCTTCTTTAATCATTCTCGACATTTTGGAAATAGTTTCCACACCGTACAGTAGTTTCATCGTTAATTTATTTAACATTTCCACACAGGGGGTCGATTTCAAAATTGTCTACAACATAGTTCGAATAGTGTCAACATTTTGCAAATATATCAGAGTTGTTATGCAATTATTTATTTGAGGTAGCATTTCACTAAAATCATACATTCTTAATTGAAAATAGTCAAACAGATAAAAGAGGAGCATTTAAAAAATATGCAACCAAAAATATTTTAATTTTACTATCTAGAAGCCATATTTGTCCACGTTCATGGATGACTATATTCGTCGTTTTATTTATGTATTTCCAGCACTATATATATATATATATATATATATATATATATATATATATAGAGAGAGAGAGAGAGAGAGAGAGAGAAAGAGAGAGATGGGGGTACAGAGAGAGAGAGAGAGAGAATAAGAAAGATATTTGTCGTAAATTGAGTCTTTTAAATGGCAACAACTTTTTTCTAGAAATCGCTTAAAGTGAAACTGATGTACTTGTATATATCAGGTACTCTTATAGATGACGCACCACGCTTCCGTGACTTTGAGTCGTAAACGTCCGGCCAGGTTTCAGAAACGTCGAGAGTTGATGAGGCGAAAACTGCAAAACACTAAATTGAAGACTGGACGCCGATAAATTACAACAAAGAAAATCAAACTAAAATACATCAAAAAAATAAAGAACGCACAAACTATAGCTAAACAACTGGTATTAATTAGATGTTTATTTTTGTTTGTTTCTGTCAAAGGAGCTATAGTTCACCAAATGCTTTTAAATAAAATGTTGTTATTGTTTGTGCATCGGAAAGTTTCAAAAGATTATTTTGTTTGATTAACAAATAAAACAAAATCATCTTTTGAAACTTTCCCATGTAAAATGTTGTTTTTTTAGCTTTGTTTTATTGTTTATTTTCCAATTTTTTCCAATAACCCAATTAGTCCTTCGAGAGATTCAACGAGTTGACAGAGATTATAGAAATTCATTTTTTTATTGAACGCGATCAATTTCTTCCAAAAGTTATTGGCTGCTTGTTTAATAGTTTCGTCAACGATCGGGCGCCTCCGTAGACGTGTGTAGACACATTATTCTAAACCATTGTTTCGTAATTGTATTATATTTTTTTGGAAAAAAACATAACAATGTGTAGTGTTAAAATAAATAAAATTTATTTTATCTGTACTTTCGAGAAATAACATTCTCTTGTCAAAGCAGTGTTTTCCTTTCTGTTTTCTATTCATCGTCCGATGGCAATGGACTTTGTGTCATAAAATCACGTTATGTCTGTATAAGCGCGGTTACGCCGATTTGAACAAGTAGGGGTGTGTAGACATATTTTTAAACCATTGTTTCGTAATAGTATTATATTTTTTAAACCATAATAATGTGTAGTGTTTAAATAAATACATTTTATTTTAATCAAAGCTTTCGAGAAATAACATTCTCCTTGTGAAAGCGATTTTTTTTCTTTATATATATATATATTTTTTTCTTTCTTTATATATATATATATATATATATATGTGAGTGTGTGTGTGTGTGTGTGTGTGTATGTGTGTATAGTATTCTTTGAAAGCCACACCATATACCAATGTGTTTTTGGCAAGTAAACCCCGGAACAATATATTAAGTCGTAATTATATTATTAAACGATATTTCGTAGTAAAGCCATTAAAAAAATATTTGTAGCCAATGTTTTTTTATATCCTATTTTTTCTTAATTTTTATATATCTATATTTTCCCTAAATATTGTCCCGCAAAATGATATCAATTAACTTTGATTTCTTTGTCAATTTTGAGACAGTTGTCTGACGTTTTCTGAATTAATTCTGTTAAATATTCTATAAATATTAATTAGCAACCCGTTCAAGAAGCATGACACGTCATTCACGATGGATCACAGTTAAACATATATGCTTTTCATCATAAGCAGGACTTTTCCTTCAATCACTTTTGTATTTTCATCGCTTTACTCAAGATTTAGCTTAGTCTTATCCGGAAATAAAACCCTGTTTCAGAATAGTTTCGCTCATCTCCCTTGAATATTCTAATCTGGCTTTCTGATTCTTCCTTTTGATGAGTAGTTTTCATCTTGTGATAGGGGGCTATGTTTCTGATCTGGAAATCCTCTTTGAAATGTTGGTTATGAAGCATTTCCTCATGCACTGTGGAATTTGCAAGTGATGCAACTAACTGTTGGGAGTTTTCGCCACAGCCATCACAAAGTCTCTGCTATCGACAATCTGTTTTTTGTTTTGGATGACCCGTTTACATCCCCTATTTACTTGTCTTTCCACTATTGAAAAACTGACACACGGTTGTTTCTTGATGTGTGCATATTAAGTTTCCCAACACGTAGTATTCGGTGTGAGCCAAAAAATAAAGATTTCCTCATTCGAGAAAGATCTCTTTTTCTGAACGAGACTAAAACAGACACTATACATTTAATTCAGCAATAATGCATTGTGTGATATCTGCTACCCAACACATAAGTGAGCTCTTTATTTACACGATATGCCACAATCTCGTGTTTGTCAAATGGCTCTGATCGATTTATGTTCTTCTCTCAGTTTTAAATAAACTTTTCTTTCTCAAATTAGCATTTCTATAAACTTTGTGGATGTAAACGTACATGCAGACTTTGAGCTGAAACATAAGTCTAAAACAAAAAGTAGTTATTCAAGGATATTAGATGTTAAAACAATCGATCTAAAAACAACACATAGACAACAAAATAGATGCTAGTTAATTGTTCCTCTAGTTTTGAAATTTTAGAAAAGTGGTTGTTTCAAAAGACACGTGGGATGTGCTAAATCGATTAACATATCTAACTGTAAATACCAGGAAATAAGAGCTGAAATGTTTGATTATTATCATATAATCATCTTTTTGATCTTAAATGTAAATGTATTCACTGAACATCACAACAAATGTGAATTGATCTGGTTTCAATATTATTCAATATATATATATATATATATATATATATATATATATATATATATATATATATATATATTTGTGTGTGTGTGTTGTTAAGTCATATGTATATGTACATATATTTATGTATGTGCGTTCGTGTACACACACACACATATATATATATATGTATATATATATGTGTGTGTGTATATATATATATATATATATATATATATATATATATATATATATATATTAGGGGAGGTCGATTTTGAAACTGTAAATAATCGCACTCGAAGAAAGTTGCCAAATAATGTCAAAAGTTACCACAAGAAATATTTTTCTTCAAAACTTTGTATTTATTTGAGAATTGCAACTTTAAGATCAAATAAATCGAGATTTTTTATCACTGCCTAGATTTCACCGGCAGATGTGTCGCCTTAAATTAAACCCGGGTTTTAACAAAAAAAAGTAATACATTACTTAATAATAAATATTTTAAAGTTCATTATTCCTTTTCTTAAGAAATTAAATGTACATATTCAAATTAAAAAGGAATAAAACACTATAATATTTAATGTTATATATAAATAATTATTTATTTACATAGGCGTTTCATTTATTGGATATTTTTTATGGTATTCACCGGTTGAAAATTCAACGGGCGAATTTGAGTTCCCGTGTTGATTCTGTGTTTTGTAAACACTGTTTACACATTTAATTATCACAAATATATATTGAATTGTCGAGCGCTGGCTTATCTAATCCCACTTTCCCGACCTTTTGTCACACCTTACCTTGTGGGAGTTAGATAAATAAAAACTAGTTCAGCCAGGGGGTTTTACCCCACCAAATAAACCGGTATCGTCCGGGCCTTTGGGTCTGAACTCACGCCCGTCTATTGGGGCTTGTCCGTCCTGTGCAGTTCTAAGAGGTGCAACTCCCAGGTTTTGCCTTCCCTCTTTGGGGAGGAGTAAGTTTATTGCTTACTGTCTGAGGCGGCCCTACCGGGGAATGCCGACGAAGCTGCCCAGGCAATTTTTAAATGGCCAGAGTGCTCACCTCTCGTGCACTGGCTTTCTCATCCCACTTTCCTGACCTTGTGTCAATCTTAACTTGCTGGGGGTAGATAAATAAAATCAAGTTCAGCCAGGGGTTTTTACCCCACCAAATAAATCGGTATCGTCCGGGCCTTTGGGTCTGGATTTACGCCCGTCTATTGGGGCTTGTCCGTCCTGTGCAATTCTAGGAGGTGCACCCTCCCAGGCTTTGCCTTCCCTCTTTGGGGAGGAGTAAGTTTATTGCTAACTGTCTGAGGCGCCCCTACAGGGGAATGCCGACGGGGCTGCCCAGTCAATTTTTTAATGGCAGAGTGCTCACCTCTATAGCGCAGGCTTATCTAATCCCACTTTCCTGACCTTGTGTCACATCTTACCTTGTTGGAGGTAGATAAATAAAACTATTTCAGCCAGGGGTGTTTACCCCACCTAAAATATATGTATTGGAGTTGATGGGAGAATGGATGAGGACACATTGATGTATAAGGAAATTGTGGATGAAAATAGACAGAGAATTATGAAAAAAACTAAGGGACCAGAACACCATTGAACTTTTACAAAAGAAACACCATGTGAAAGTAAATATCTGACACATAGAGTTCTTCCTAATAGTGGTGCAACAGGTGCTGTTCATGCAGATCAAGTGGTGGATGTTTTGCATGAATTCCACAGTGAGAACAGTATCAAGGCTATACTTGTTGACAACACTAATACCAACACAGGTTGCGAAGGTGGAATGGTTGCAATTTTAGAAAAAAAACTTTTTAAAATTCTTCACACAATTGGTTGCTCTTTGCATCATAATGAACTAACTTCGAGAGCCCTTTTAAAAAACATAGATAGTTGCGCAAAGGGCCCTACAACATTCAGTAGCCCTCTGGGGAAATTATGCTCAAATGATTGCCATGATTTACCCCAAATATCATTTTCCACTATTAGCAATCCTCTAGAGTCAATTTTTAAAATTGATGAAATACATGATCTTAGTTCTGACCAAAGACTCCTTTATGAATACACAGTAGGTATTTCTAGAGGTAAGGTTGACTCTAGATATGCCTCCTGGAAAATTGGTCCTTTAAACCAAGCAAGATGGTTAACTTTGGCCATCAGGCTCATGTGTTTATGGACTCGTGGTGCATACCCACAAAGGCACACAACAAAACTACACTATGTAGTAAATTTTATTGTAAATGTGTATGCCACTTCTTGGTTTGAAATTAAAAGAAATAGTAGATTCCACAATCAGTAAGTGCACATTTTTAATATGATCCAGAGGATTAAGGAGCAGCCTCAGGAAATCCAAGATATCACATTTAGAAATATACAAGGTAATACATTTTGTTTACTGCCTGAAAACTTTCTGTATTACATGGTTAAATCTGAGGAGATTGAAGTAAGAGAAGAAACTTTAAAAAGTATTTTGGCCATTAGGTAAGTAATATTTATTCATATATCTCTGACTCAATTATTTATTCCAATTTATAGAATGATTTTTAAAGATTTTATCTAATTTCACCATAATTATTAAAGCAGTACATATTTGGAATTTTTTAATAATTCAATTAATTTGTTCTTTCATGAGTGAGGAGTCAACCAGAAAAAGATTAAAAAGAATACTACCTATCAATTTTAATGCCACACATTGGACACAATTAATAGATTTAAAATTATGCGGCATTTTTGAACCACCAATGACGGAAGATTTTACTGAATCTGAACTTCGAGAATCGTTGTCGAATGGAACCAAGCTTGACTTGCCAGATTTGCCCTCACATTCTCAGGGTGTGGAACGGGCAGTTAAGTTAATAACAGAAGCTTCACAAACTGTATATGGTTTTGAAGCAAGGCATCAACACATTACAGCCAAAGTTTTGAGTCAGAAATTGAGACCAGCATTTTTGTCTAAGGGGTCTTATATGGAGCAATTTGACTCTCTATATTAAGCTCCATTAAAATAGTGTTAGGATTTTCCTTATTTCTTTGCTTGTTATATTTTCACTTATAACAGAAAAAAATCATTTTTTTAGGTATTCAAATATTACTGTTTAATTCATAACGTTTAAAGGTAGTTTACAAAAGCAGATACTGAAAATGAGGGGGGGGGGCAAATTTTCAATTTGAAGATTTCTTTCATTCATATCATTTTTATAAAATAAAAGGGCATTCCCTGATTTTAAATGCTAAAATTATTTGGTTTTCACACCAATATTCAAGCAAATCTTGCAAAAACGAGGAATTTTCAGTATATTCTTGTCTACGATCTTTGATACCAAACGCTCAAAAAACCGCTGAAGTTTTTGATCTAATTTTTTGCATGAGTATTTAATAGGTCTATATACAACTTTCGGTGCGTGCCTTTTTTCAATATTTAAAAAAAAGTGTAAAATCGACCTACCCTAATATATATATATATATATATATATATATATATATATAATATGTGAAACCTACAGAACATATATTATTGTTTGATATCAATACAAAAAAGGCAATCAGAAAAATTCAAATACTAAAAAAAAGTATAATCTAACAAACGAATTCTGTTATTTGTAACAATGTTTACATAAATGAGAAAATGCTGCCGAAATACACACAAATTTACACCGGGCTCATAAAAATGACTCAATATCAAATAGAGCTTTTATATATGTGATAATGTTTATTTATACTAAATTCTCTCTGATGAGATATCAGTGTGTAACAGCCTGCAGATTGATAAAATCGATATGCCAGTGTCGCAGAGTTTGTACATGTCTGTATAAATAAAAATAATCATATATATATATATATATATATATATATATATATATATATATATATATATATAAACTGTAAACAATAGCGAATAAAGTAAATTGGTTAAAATAAACACATCTTCGAGCATCCTTCAGCCATCATAAAATAGACAAAGGTGAATAATAATGTTTTGCACGTAGAATTAAATAAACGCTGTTCCGCAAAATAATTGAATACTCTTCAACGATGAGTATCATGATTAAAAATATAAATAAATAAATAAATAAATTACATCATTAATAGTTTTTGGCTCAGTCGGTCGAGCGCCGGATGTCAACCCCTTGGGATCCTGGTTTAGAATCTCCTAGATCTAGCCTTACACAGGCCGAAATACATATCTATGGACACACACACACACACACATATATATATATATATAGACTCTCATATAAATAGAGCTCTCTGGTGAAGGAAATGCACTTAGCATAAAGACAACGCTGTTCTTTAAAATAATTGTCTAAAATTCATGGCTTAAGCTTATGGTGTCTTCGGAAGCAATAACATTCAGGGAGGCTTGCTTAATCGGTGACTATGAGTCAGATTTAATGCCAATCAGAAATATTGAAATTTACAAACACATTTTTGTCATTAGTATCTATCCTTTAAAACGTTTAAAAATCCCATTGAAATAGGGAGTATTTATTAATTAATATCTAATACCCACTGTTATTATTAAAATTTCACAATAATCAAAGGTATCTAAAGATTCACGAAGGGCTTTACCCATTTTATTTTTTTTCATAAAACTAAATATACCCCACATTATCACCCTTCATACGTAGCAGTTAATTTTTAAAATTCATAAGAATCGGTTAATTAGTTTATTAGTAGATCTTGTATATACAAATATATAAACATAAACACATTCTTAACTTTATACATATATATATATATATATATATATATATATATATATATATATATATATATATATGATATATACGTGTGTGCAGATGTGCGTGTGTTATCTGTGTGTTCACATATGCTTTCATACATTATTCCCTTAGGTTGCATCAGTTTTGATAGGTAAACGTGTTTACAGCATCTCGTATTTATCAATGTGTGACTGTTAGTGAGATATATAAATGTAAAATATTTTCGTTAAAAAAGCCTCAAGCATCCAAGTGATACAGGAATACAACTTCATCAAGTACGGCTTTTCTCCTCGGATTCGGATTCGTACAGATGGATACATAAATAATACAAAATCTCCGAAAAAATTCCATATGCAATTATTTTAAAAAGTAGATAAAAGAATAACGAAAAGTGCCAAGATTACTGAGTTCATTAATGAAGAAGAAGGAGAGGGGGAAGAGGAGGAAGAGGAGGAGGCGATTCGTCTACTCAACTAAATATGACTATTAAATGTCATCAAGTTTAACAATGGTTACCTCCCATTACTGTAATTGTCATATTAACTTGATTCAAATGTGAGCAGCCATTCGTTAGTTGCATAATGCTTAGGATTTACAAAAAAAGTAAATGCTGACGGGGATATTTCAATAAGAAGACGTAATTTTAACACGATTGTTCTTCTCTTGCTTATGTTAATATATACATATATATGATGGTTATAAAGATGTTTATTCATACAACAATTATTTAGCTACACATTTGCACACATATTTCAGTTTTAGCTGATCGTCGTCGAGCCACTTTCTTCGTATGAAGGAAGAAATAAAAAAAGGTATAACATGTTAGCTTTTAATTGCTAATTACTTACATAGAATCGTAAACAATTGTATTGTTCTTTTTACTCTCATGCACACTCGCTGTATTGATATAGGTAGTTCTTGGAAGGAAGGTATGCAAAATAATTGGAAATTTAATTGTCTCCAGAGCTTTAAAAACTAGCCTCCTTAAACATATTTATTCTTACTTTCAGGTTTCTATCCATTTGAAATGCTGGTTAGTCAGTTTCGACTATGGGTATGATAAGACTATGTTCTCTTTAAAATGAAGGCCTGTAAAGTATTTAAAGTGACTTAAAACCTATAATTAAAAAGATACTTAATATTTACATTCATTTATTAATTGATCATTTCTAAAAATGTTATTATATTTAATATTTTTCTGATTACATTTACATCAATTACCTGTTTCTATGTCTATACTATTAATATGTGTCTAGTTGCGAACTTTCAACTAAACATTTACATGATGTTAAACCTTATCATCATATATCATATTTGAAAAAGGGATCCGAATAATAGTGATTCAAACATAAAGAGACAGTAATGTGCAATCGTGGGTTACTGTGCCCTTGTGGATATAACTGTTGCTATGATTATTGAAGTTAATCAGAATGATGAACTATGAAAATGTAGAAAATGGGTACAATAATAATTTTCAAACTGATATAATCGTGACGACAGCATTTGTTTGTCGTCCTAAAATAATGGGGAAAGCGTTCACTCTGGGTGTATTTCCTATGACGCAGGATAATGTCAATCAAAACAAACGATATTTACTTTAAAGTAGAGAATGTCTCGTCAAAGGTTTCGTGAGGGTATTGCAGAAATTAATTGTGAAATTTGATTTACACTCATTTGAAGATTATATTGGGTTCATAGATTATAGATGTATCGTTGAAATAAAAAGATATACCATGATTTAAATATAAGCATGCTTTTGAAATCGGCGTTTTTATCAAATTTATTTTAATAAGTATATTTCTTAAATTATTCTAATTTATTGATTCGATCACCAGAGACAGACACTAGTTTGATGCATCATTTTACTATAGTAATGCACATTTAATGCACCATTAGATGCACATTTAATGCACATTTGATGCATCATTTTACTATAGTTATGCACATTTATTTCTATTTGTGTATTATAGCTTGAGTGTATGTACGCGTTCTTTTAGTATTAATGCATATTAAAAAAGTAGATATTATATTGAGCTGGTGTCAAGGTTCAGGCTCTAAATAACGTTATGTCATGTCTGCTCTTCGTGTGGGTTCGGACATACCACTACATATCTTTAGCAGTCTTCCTGCTTTGTGGAGTAAACTTCAGTTATTTTTGAACTAGTCCGAAGCGTCGCTAGGCATTTCATGGCGCTCCATCCTCACATGGTAAGTAACGTTCTGTCGCGTTTTCCCTTCGCGAAAAAGAAGATATATATTCATGGATTTTCCTATTACGGAACATTTCTAAAAGCTTGACCCATTCCTGACAAACTTCACTCTTTTGGCGCCGAAGTGACTGCAGTCATTTTTAAAAATAAGTCCCTGAGAAAGTGCCACATTTTTCTACGGTATGAAACAAGGTAAACCCCATTACGTATGAATACTATTTTGCATTCAGCCTATTTCAAAACATGTTATCACATGCAGAGCGGCGTTATCCACATTACAACGACATAGCTTAGTATGTTCTCTGTCCTAGCGTTGCACGTAAATAACAATACGTTATCAAATGCTTATGTGCTGCGAATGCTATTAGTGTCCAGTTACAAGCGGCGTTAAACATTATTTAGGCGTGCCAAACGAACTGTCGTTATTTTTGATAACTGCCCCTGATTGCTAAAAGAACGCCGTAAAAATGACCCGTAACATTGTGTCCCTTGTTGCTAGTATGATAAATTAATGTAAACGCAATTAGTATGTATATAGAAATTTCGATTTTTATTTGGATTAAATACCCACAGTATGGTCCACGTGAAAGTTATAAATATCCCTAGTGAAAATGGTGCTCGGATGCTGGTAATACCTGACCACATAGCACTGTGTCGACAATCCGCGCAGATATTAAAGTCATAACCACCAAGATGACTATATAAATACGAATACGTATTAATAATAGAATAAAAGAAGACATTTCGAATACACTATTTTAAAAAATTGAGAAATTACATGATATATTTCACAAAAGTGACGATCTCATCATCATAATTACATTTATTTATTTCATTACACGGATTGTTTTCTTTTGTGTAATTTAGCCGCCTCTAATATTGATAAATGTGTGCCTTTGTTGTAAGACTTGTAGTGTCACATATGATATTCACATATATTTGTGATTCTAGCGATTAACTAAATAATAGACGTAGAATGATCTTTTTAATGTGTGCATCAATGACAAAATGTGTAATATACCCTAAAGGGGTTCCACATAATCTGTAGTATAGCTAGGAAGTGTTAGTTGATGTATTTTCTAACAGGACATTTAAAAACGTACAATGTTTTCCAAGCTAGAAAAAATTTACTCTAAGTTGATCTGTGCCTTTTAGAAATAATTTAAACAAAATGTGTTTAAACGGGTACTCAAATCTTTATTGTACATTTAAATCAGTGATTCTGTTATGAATTGTATATGACATTTTCATATATATATATATATATATATATATATATATATATACATAATTTCACCCCATCCCCTCAAATCATATTTTCAATCTCCCTTATATATCTAATTTAATTTTAAACTGTAATTGTTAATTGCCACCCTGTTACGACTCACTCACCATTTAAACTATAGATTATAACACTGACACTGCACTCAAGTTTAAATTGAACCAACCTAATCCCACCCCATTACTTGTAATCGAAACAAACTGTTTCAAACAATCTATCCTTATCCCTTACACTGTTCCCCTCTCCTTAATTTCAATATATCTGAGTAGGAGAGACCTGATCTTTAATTTAACTAACTCTTTTCCCATTAATTTATTTCCCCCTCTTTTCTCCTTGGTCATTGAATGTCCCTTCTAATTATTCATATAACCCTTAATTTGGTTTTAAAATAAATTAAAAAAAATTTTTAAAATTAACTACTCCCTAGCTCCTTTTAAATTTTTAATTTTAATTTTTAATTTTTTAATCTTTTTAATTTTTTTAATTTTAATCATTCACTCTCTCTCATACCTCTATTTATTTTACCATGCTTTTAACTAATTCTATTTTAACCCTTTTTAAACCCCCAGAAACCCTTACCGGTAACTACATTTAATTCGTTTTAGCTGCTTCACTTGTCACCTATGAAATGTTAGAAGCTCACTCATTCGATTTCTATTTTTAGAATACAATCTAGACACTCCTATCCCGCTTCAGATTAATCCCACCCTCCAAAACATATATCCTACCGCCCGCCCACACCCTCAATCACCCTGTCACTTTAACTTCATCCCCATACCAGCTTTCCTCCTGTTCCTTTGCCTTCTTTTTTATTTCCTCCCAACTCTCAAAGCGGCTATTTAAACAATCCCGTACCTCATAAACCCTCCCCCTAACCCCAACTCTTTAACCATTTGCCTTTTTGTTTCATTTGGATTTAAACTTGGAACGAGATATCATCTGTCTTATTTGGTCCTGGAAGTATTTAAAAATGGCCTATTTCTCCCTTTTCAATCCCCTTTAAGTGCGTCTGGACTCACCTATATTTTGAGCACTTTCTCCACACTGCTCCCACGCAAAGAGTTTTTCTTCACATTCTACAATTCATTTGACTTCTTTTCAACGGAAATTTACCACCCGGACAATCTGCATATATTTTTCACGGAATTTTTCTTTTCATTCACTGCGTGTTTGTAATAAAAATTTCTTTTAATAATAATTTTCATATTTTTCAAATATTTGAACTTTGGTTTTTGCGAAAGCCAACTTATCCATCTGTATTTCTCCTCTGATGATAAGATTTCGATCTTTGAAAAGCCTTGGCTTCAGGAAAGAATAATAAACACTATTTTATTACTTAATACACCTTGCATTGAACAATTGAAATTTGAAATAAATTTGAACAATCGCCGCATTTTTATCACTCTTTTTTCTTCTATCTCTCTCTCTCTCTCTCTCTCTCTCTATATATATATATATATATATATATATAGCAATGTTATTTGTTGAATAGTCTCTGCTTTCAATATTTAAAAAAAATTTACAATAGCAGTATACACAACTCTTTTGAGTTCTGTGGTAATATTTAAAGTTATAACATTTTACATTTTTCTCTAACTCACTTACTATAAATGAATGGCATCACTCTTTCTCAAATTATTAATGGAAAACATTTTTAATACTTTATATATATATATATATATATATATATATATATATATATATATATATATATAACACGAATAGATAACTGTCTACTTTGCAATCCACCCTTTGACACATACCTGAAAATGTTTTTCTTGCCATAGAGTTATTTTATCGAATACTTGATATTCGTGTTTTTATGTAGTCATAGATAGTCTGAAGACATGGGTTGCATATAATGATGTATTTTATGTGTAAAAGTGTGCAAGACAAAATCCACATAGAATTCATGCGTAGACTAACTGTAATATTTATTTTAAGTACTTGTATTAAGAGTCACAGTATAGCTCATGTCCACCAAGAAAGTGTATATGTAGGACTGAGCTGTAATGGGACGTCTATAATCTTAAAATACAACATTTGGAACATGTACAAAATATTGGATTTTCCTAATTTTGTTTCTCATCTGAAAACGATACAGAATTATATGTTCTCCTGTTTAACCTCGTAATTTTCTGACTTGTAATGAATATGTTATTGTATTTAGCAATCAGTGTAGACCTATATCGTATTCTGCCTTAATGCAAATTTATACAGCAATAAATCTCACACAGTATGCACGACAAGCTACCACTAATTATGTTTATCCGATTCTTGAACAGTTTTGAAAATCGTGCTTGAACTTAATTAAAATTAAATTGACTTGTTTTCATCATGTAAATAGATTACATGTTTGTAAGTGCGTGTGTTATTTAGTCTATGTGATCGTATGATGTTAAACCATAGCAATTCGAACTTCAAATTACTCCTAAACATATACATACACGCATTATTGCTAAGTGTTTCCCTATTATTCAAGTTGTGTTTTTATCTCACCAACAACAACAACTAATATAATAAGCACATACAGATATTCGTGACACTCCATCAAATTACACTGAGGTTCCTTACCGATTCTCGGGAAATGAAAGTCTTTGAACTTTCTAAATTATTCGGCTAATCACATATAGCAATTGCATTTTCTTGTCTTCCGTCTGAATAGAGTGCCAGTTTCAATTATTTTGATAATCTTATTTTCTTTTAAGGGGAGTATTCATAATAATTATTTATAACATAGACGTGATTGTCGCAATAACAGAGTTTGTAATGAAAGGTTCAAACTTTACCGTTGTGAAGATAAAAAAAACCCAGATACATTATTGATTTAAAAATAATTTCCATAGAATTAATAATCTATACACCTTACATAACATGCCCAGTACTTTTCTATTTAGGACATCAAATTGACACATTCAGTGTTTCCTTTTCCCAAATAGATTCCTGTGCTGGCTTAAAAGCAGACACCTTGTACTATTTTGGTACTTATGTCCGGGAAGGAGAAATAGAATACGAGTATAATAGTACACAAGCCAAATAAAAACAAATATATTTTATGGTCAAGCAATCAGAATCGAGCGTATGTATAAAAAAAAAGAAGAGAAACAAATCAGAATAGTTTTTCTCCGACACGAGACAGATCTGATTTGAAAATCCAGGTTATCCGTCTTTATCTTAATACACACCGACTGATATAGATTAATGGGCAATGAAATGATTTACTGAATTCGAGTGATACTGTAAGCTTATATGGAGAGGTGATATTTCACAAGTTTAATCGGTTAAGCTTATCCTATTGTAGTTCTGACGTAAGCTGATTACCTAATTATTTGGAGTGGTTCCTCACGCTAAGATGGGCATCTAAATCACTGTTATCTCTATGCTCCAGCGATATTTTTGTTTTCTGACTTACTTGTAGTTCGACTATCATGTCCGATTGAACTATTATTTTTATTTATTATACCTATATCTGTTTCATGCAACCTGTCCTCTGTGACTGGCAGGGATCTCTTTCTTTTAGCTAATTTTAGGAATCTAATTTTTCGGCTCCCATTGTCGTAAAGCGAAAAGGAACTAGAGAGATTACATGAATAAAACGGCAATTGAACTGATGTCTACCAGCGAACAAGCTTATCAGTTTATGCATTTTCTTTAACACTAGTCCAGTCTATAACACTAAACCTGTAGTGAAAATGATGGTATAGGCGTAAAATATAAAATATAGATTTGAATAAGTTAAGTAACAGAGAGGCCTGTAAATGTGTTAAATAAAAAACACAAAATAAGAACATATTTTTTGTGAAGTTAAAATAAAGTAGGAACTAAGAGATAAACAGTGTGACAAGTATTAAATAAAGACGAAAATGATAAGGTATTAAGCTATATACAGAGAAAGAGAGAAAGAGTGAAAGAGAGAAAGAGAAAATAGCACAAAAATTCGACGATCAAGCGGATTCCATTCCAGACATGATAGCTAAAATAGAAGAGGCAGCCTCGAATAGATCCAAGGCACAATGGAGATGAGTTAAGGTGGAAGGTGAGACAAGCACTCGAGAATTCAAAGCCTCCAAAACCTAACATCTCAAGGGAAGAAGTATTGGCTATCAAGTCACTACGCAGTGATGATGATAGTGTAATACTACCAGCAGACGAAGGAAATCTTACAGTGTTAATCGATAGAGCGAAATATTCCAAAAATATTGCAGATCTTACAGGACTTCCTCTGTCGGCGTGACGGACTCGTAAACCCCATTAAGTAATCTATCGAGGAGAGAAAAATCTGATATCAAAACTGTGCTACTGACTACCCACGTCTTAGCAGAAATCGTTGGAGAGGGACACCTCCTTTGTCGTGATAGACAACATTCTTAGAGCTGAAGTCTTGAACAAAATATTTGGTTTGCAATACCTAACATGTCTTAAGGAGTAGATGGGCTCTGTCTATAGACCGGCCTTTGCACTCTATCTTTGTATATTAGCTAGCCGCAGAGGTACTAGCGCAGGGTCACTTCAAAGACACCCAGTGCTTGGCCTTGGTACCTGACTAGCACAATAAAAGTCGTCTCCCTTTCTCTCTATCTGAGCAACTTGGGGAAACATTTGTGTCACTAAGTCTCACATAAGTAGTCTGGATCGCTATTTTTCCGGCAGGTTGAGGGTACAGGTTAGACAGCTTGTCCAGCTGCTGTTTTCGACTGTTAGTACAGGAGCCCAAACTTTTAGGTAGCGCTTAGAACGGCTGATCCATCAACAGTTTTATAATATCGTGGGTAGCTGTACGTGTCATGTCACGCATGGAAAGGTACGCTACAGTTATCCTGTATGAGATTTCCATTCCTACTCTATCTTAAAACCAAAATGACAATAAAAATAAAAAGAAACACGCTTAAACCAGACACACACTAAAATCATCTTCGCCATCGTCCTCGAGGCTTGTATTCACGAATATCCGGAGTCTAGTACTATTCTAAATAAAAACATCATTAAGATCACCTACTTCACAATGCCGCATTTGGCCCAGACTATAATAACCACTAAAAATGAGAAAATTAAAAATTAAACAAGCCCAATCAATAACTACTCCCTCCAGCCCCACTAATAATTGTAATTGCCATAACCCGCATCTATGTTCACCCAATAATTACTGCATACATAAAGATGTGGTCTATGAATGTACTGTAACCAAATTATCCCAGCTAACCTCTAATCTAAACAATACCAATGAATCTCCATCTTTCCAACAATTATCACTATCTAACACCAGAAACACGTACCCACACAATCCCCATAACACCACAACACCAAACGACAGAGATAATTTGATTACTAATAAAACAAATAGATCTGATATATACACCTACGTAGGCTCTACGTCGCAATCAATAAATAGCCGCATCTTCTCCCACATGTATTCATTCAACAACAACACCAATAATAAAACCTCCCTAACAAACATAGTCAAATATTTTAAATCAAATAATATCCGATTCTCTCTAAAATGGTCAATCCTAAAAATTATTCCTACCTTTATACTTCTGAAGCACTAATGATAAGCACCAGTGCAAGACAGAAGAATATCGTTAACTAAAGAAACGAGATAATTTCATACTATCGCCATGAACGAAAATTTAAATACGTCCAATTTACAACCCCAATAGACAACCCATAATTTTGAACTAGTATACATATATGCGTCTTGCATCTCTAATCAGTGTGTATATATGTAATATATGTATGTATGGGTATATGCATATGTATATGTATGTATGTGTGTGTGAATATGTGTTGTATATCCGTGAGAAATGTAGGATCTGTTCTTGTGTATGTGTATATATGTGTGTATATATGTATATATATATATGTATGTTTATGTGTGTGTATGTAAGTTTATGTGCATGTGTGTATACGTAAATTCTGCTCTATGTAATCATAAAAAAACGAGATTCATAGAATGTTCTACTCCAAACTCTTAATTTACCTTAAACTATTACATAATCCCGTAACCTCCACTAATTGATACTAACTCTGCTTGTCCATCTGCCTATGCATGTATATCACCACCTAATCTTTACTTAAATATACGCCCGATGGAGGGAGCATATCTGTGCGCATATATATACATACGTAGACTTTCTCTGGTATCTGTGTATGCGTGTATGAGAGGGGAGGTATGTATGTGTTTTTCTATGTAGGTGTAGATATCAATATGTATTTGTATGTGTATGTGTATGTGTATGTATATATATATATTTATATATATATATATATATCTATATGTATATGTATATAAGTATATATATATGTATGTGTGTGTATGTATGAATATAGTACTGAATGCATGTATGAATGTGTGTACGTATGTGTATATAGATGTATATATGTTTTGTATGTGTGTATTTGTATATATGTGCGACTGTGTATATATGCATACCTGCCATGTGTCAGAGAGTGTCTGACATGACACACCTATGTGTATGTATCTACGTGCATGAGTGTGGGACGTCTATATCGATCTTCACATATCAATCGCTCCATGAACATTTAGCTGTCTGGTGTATCTGATACTTGAATTCACGGTTAGTGCGACCATGGTCTGGTTTGTTGCCCCGCACAGGATATATTTGGTAAGCCTGCCTAAGCTATTAAGAACTCACAGACCCCAAATAGTATATATATTTGTAAATTAAAATTTCTTTAAATTAACTTATTTTTTTTAAAAAAATGTTCTTGGAGAAAATATTTTTTGAATATAATTATTTCCCTAAAATGATTTTGTTAATCTATTTTTCAAGATAATTTTAGCCCTTAACATCTAAAACGCCAAGACAAGCACTCATTTTCTTCAAATTCTCTTTATATTCTTCTAATATCCCCCGCCTTTATATAAACTTATTCACCTCGGCAAAATATAAACAACTTCCTTTCCCCTTACCATAAATGCCGTACAGCTTAACGCTGACCGCCTAAGTTTCAACTACTAATACCCTAACACTCATTCTGTTAGCTACTTTAAAAGAAAACGCAAGATATGTTGACACAGTAGTATATATGCGTATATTTAAAAAAAAGTATGTGTATATATGTATGTGTGTGTGTATGTGAAGATATATATATATATATATATATATATATATATATATATATATATATATGTAGGTATGTATAGATACCAGTCCACCCATCTTTGATTCCCTACACCCCTGTTGAGTCTGTTGCCCCCACTACCAACAGCTAATAGTCCTATCCTGGCAGGCAATTAGTTATTCTCGCTTACAAGCAACACTTTTAATCCGCTACAACATAAAAATATGAACGCTTAATCCATGTTATGTAACCTATTGATACACTGATCAACCAGGGAGCTAGAGATGTTCTTAATGCACTCTTTGATATATACCGAACTCTAACTGGCAAACTTCATTCTGAACACTGTGAAACGGATAATTCCAATACCAGACTACTGCACAGACAAGATAAGCTGGACTTTACCAATTGCCGTGTATAAATTAGCTTCTCACAAAAAAATTTAGATTCCTAAACAATTTGAGCATTACGTTTTTATAACATTCCTTTCCAATATAACAGCTGTTTTATTTTGACGTATTTTTTCACGGCGTTTACCATGACTCTACGCTCTCTGTTGCTTTTGGTCTTTATTTTATTTTATTTCATGTAAAATTTGCAAGGTTAAATGCTGCAAATAATAGTTATATTTACAATTACATTGTCGATTTTTTTTATCTATCCTCTGATGAAAATAGTTTATCTTTGAAAATCCATGGATTAAAGATATAAAGCGCCTTACTTTGAACTTGTGATGTTCTCATAAATATTGTATCTTTAGAATTTTTTACTCTCATCTTTTATCTCTAGAATTGATTGCTCTATTCAATATATTGAGCTTAATATTATCACGATAATTCAATTATCTTTAATTCAACATTTATATATATATATATATATATATATATATATATATATATATATATATATATATATACAATAGCCTTTGAAAATAAGTTTAACTATACAATAGCGTCATATGTAATGAATCCACGTTGTACTTGATGGCCGTTATTCGGAGCAACATGGCATAAATGATGATGCACCCAGAGATCTATTCGTTGACCTCTACTGCTCTTGATTTTCATAAATGACCTCCCTGATGCCATTGCGACTGAGATCGGAATATTTGCTGACGACACCACGCTTGTGGGCAAAACCGACACGCACATATCTGAGACAATGGCTGAATCCTTAGAAAATGACCTCCAGTCTGTAGTGGAATGGGGTAAAAAATGGATGGTAACTTTTAATGCCGCAAAGACCAAGCTAATTTCCTTCAATAACTACAAGAAACCTCTTCAACTACCGATTGTCATGGCAAATAGCACCCTGCCTGAGAGTTCATGATTCAACCTCCTCGGCCTAATTTCACATATAACATGAATTGGAATAAATGCATTGAAAACATTGCCAGGGCTGCTGCAAAGAAGGTGGGCTCCATCTACCGTGTCAGTAAACTACTCACACCTGACATAATCTTATATCTCTACAAAGCCACCACCCGCTCTTGTATAGAGTATTGTTGCCACATCTGGGCTTGGGCATCATCGGCTAGTCCCTCCCTCTTGGACAAGGTCCACAAAAGAGTTGCCAACTTGATAGGTCCTTTACTATCCACCAAGCTCCAGCTTCTGTCCCATCGCTGCAATGTTGCTTCAATGGATTGTACTCTGATGAGCTTGCTGCTCTGGTACCCCCACGATGTAAATTCGCTAGACGAACCCGACAATCTGCGAAATCCCATCTATACATTGTGGAGGCCCCCAGATGCCGAAGAGCTTTCTACTCCAAAAGCTTCTTTCCCCGTGCTGCTTGACTCTGGAGCTACCTCCCTACTCACTGTTTTCTTTACGGTACTGACATGCAGAAATGTAAAACTTATGTAAACAGACATACCGCTGCGCAGCTCCTAATTTAGGTTGACCACCCCAAACAAAAAACCTTCACCCTTTTTTCTGAGTAGCCCCTTACGTGTACAGTAGCGGCCTGCCTTGTTTGGGGTGACCTATAATTTTTAAAAAAGTTGATAAAGCAGCGAAAAAATATTTACGGTAATAAATTCAGACTATTATAATTATTTTTAATATTTATACCTATTGAATCTATATTTACTATGAAGAATCATTTCGATAGCAACCCCAAAATTTGACTAATAGCGCACAGTGTATCTGATATAGCTAATGTAAGTAAGAAAATACTGTATAGAATACTACTCATGATAAAAAAAAAAAAATTGGAACTGTGATATCTTTAAATGACGTTTTAAAATTGTTTAAGGAAATGAATGATAAAAATGAACAAAGGTTTATACAATTCGAGATAAATGCATGCTACGTATTTATTACACTTATATGTTTTCAAGAAACAATATTAAGAGCTACGGAGTTTATAGATATAAGTAACTTATAAATAGATATAGTGAAACCATCTGAAAGAAGCTTAATCAAATATTATGGTACATTACTGAGTAAAAATTATAAAAAGTTAAGTTTTGATGTTACAATGGGTTCAGCCAATCCGCCTGGCTAACTGATTTGGTGGGAATATATATATACTTCATGATATACAGAGACATACTCGAGTTAGAAGGAGAATTATATAGAGACAATGATAGACAATATTAAATGAATTTTTAAAAAAATACTTTGCTACACATCTAGGGACGACGGAAGAATTTTTCGAGCAGGTTTGAGATATATGTTTTGTCAGCGCTAAAGTTAAAATTAAACAACTGCAGATATGCGTGAAAGACACCCATAAAGCATTTAGCTCGTTAAATGATCTCGTCAGTATATGTAGTAAGATAGAACAATATTAAGTGTCCATAAAGTAGGATAGATTCGGCCGATGCCTTGACAACATTGAGTTTTGTCTCATTCTTGATAGCCCGTTTTTTTTGATTACCCGTTTTGTTGAGAAAGGTGTTTGCGCTCAAGCCTAGCCAATACGTGTATGCATATCATAAATAAAGCCAGTAATCCCTCCGATATATTTGAAGTTCAGGACGATTACTGAGAACAAATATAAATATGTATACACAGAGAAGTAAATTGAAAACATTTAAATGTTGCAGTTTAGAGGCACTTCCGTTCAGATTTGAGAGGGTGCCTGCATATAGAGTATTGTAAGGCAAGAGTTGTGATATTTTCAGCTACATCTCTTCTACGGATATTGCTTGCGTGTAGTGGAAAGTAGAAGTCCAGGACTATTGGAAACAATTCCCGGATAAGCAGAAAGCCATTTCATATACAACACTCAGTATTCCCAAATGATTACCCATTTAGTACTGAGCAGAGTACAAGTCGCTTAACGTCGGTGACCAAACCGGAAGTGATGTTTCCACATGATTATGCCGCATGTTTTAATAGTAAATTCCATAAATATGTGTTTATGACCAATTAGGAAATTAATGAAAATTATGGAATCGAATTGTGCAGCCTTACAAGACTTGTTCATATTCATACTCTTGCTAAGCTAAATGAGAGATCTTCCTCAGATTTGAGGGTGCTGGAAGATAAAGAATTAGTGAAAATCATTATCTGCAACGAACTGAGAGCATTAGAAGTATTTAAATCAGTCAGAGCACTATATTAATAGACGATGTGGAGATGAATCCATAAGCGATCAGACAGTACGAAAGTGGTTCCAGAAATTACGTAGTGGAGATGAGAGCCTTGAAAATAGAGAATATAGAGGACGGCCATATAAGCTTGACAATGAACAATGGCAATCACTTGTTGAGCAAAATCCACGTAAAAGTTTCAAACAAATGTCTCAGACACTTGACGCAAGCACTGCAACAGTTACACGTCATTTACAGAGTATTGAAAGGTTCAATAAGTTTCATGAATTAATTAATGTTTCTGAAATCGGCCATTACTTTTGTAACGACCTAATTCGCTTTGTTGAAATTGTATTTCTGGTCCTAAAATAAAATTATTTTTTAAGTGTTCAAAATGTCACTTGAATTTTTAATGTTTAGATCGCAGTCTTTTTCTAAAACCACACATATTTAACTGTTTTTCAAAAGGATTATTAAAAACAAAAAACTGCTTGTAACATAATAAAATTTTAACATTCGTTTTATTAGAAAAGAAACAAGTTTAAACATAATTTCTAGTCGATAATATTTTATTGCTAACAAATCATTTTAAAAAATGCTGTCGACAGGTAGACATAAAAGTTTAATTTTATATACATCGAAAATTATATTAGAATTTTCTATCAGGACAAACAAAACAGTTTATGTTATACAGACTTGTTAGTATGTAAAGAAACATTTCAAACTTGGGGAAAAACAAGCATTTATTTTTGTTATTAAATATTTTCCGATAAAGGCAGGTTTATCATCCATCTTCAATTTTTGTCTAAACGAATTTTTGTATCGTTTTATCTTCAAATCACTATCAGACTTCTACCTTGAAAACGACATAGACAAAATCATCAATATCTATTTTGTATATACAGAACAATTACTAAAACAATAATAAAATAAGTTAATGGAGAAATTGCTATCGTCATATGTTTGCATATCGTGTGTAACCGTTCCCTCCGAATTGTCTTCTTTATCTTCTTAGCACCAACAACAAAAAAAAGAAACGCAAAAGAATGTCCTTCTCTTTAGGAAGGCCACGGCGAAAGAGATCTAGGAGAATGCTGTTATCATCAAGCAGGAAATTTTCGGGGACTATAACCTCAGCTTGTTGCAATTATTTTATTCAAATGAAGAATTCTTCTTGTAGCATAGAAGCTTAAGAGATAAAGATAGTAAAATGAGAGTTCCATTGAACGAGAGATCAGGTAGTTGATTTTTAGGAATTTAAATCAATTGCTTGCGATGTCAGTAATATTACTTTCAGAAAACTCCGTCACAAAATCAGCCATCAATATATTAATGATTAGAAAACAATGTTATTATTATAGCTCTCACGTATATCTGACTGATTTGAAAACTTTAACGATGTACGTGACACGATGAAAATACGAACACACACACCTATGCACTCATTTCTTAGCTATACAGGTAGATCAATAGCTGTAAATCTAAATATCATCATCTCCAGTGATACGCAAACGTGTTGCTGTATGTGCATGATGAGAGTGTGTATATTTCCTGCTTCCATTCATCTCGTTCTCAACGTACATCTTTTAGTCACGTAGCAAAGGTCTGTTCATTTGTTTATTTAATCTTCTCTACGAGAGATTAGAAATTATGTTATAATAATGGCGCTCAATAGCAATATCTTTTGAGCGCAAGCTGTGTGAAGTGCCCTACCTCGCTTCTATCTATCGTTCATGCTCTTTTGAATGGCACTAGTTTTGAATATTTTACTGATATCATGTGGATATTGACACAACATACATTGTTGAAATGTTAAAATCGTGATCAATATATGTTATTAAAATAATAATAATAATGATAATAATAATAATAATAATAATAATGATAATAATAATAATAATAATGATAATGTTGATCATTACGATGATGATAATAATTATCCTCTAGTGCACCATCAAACATGAAGAAAGCGTCATATAATTTTTTTTTTAAACTAAATGATATTTATCGTCACATATGTTTGCTCGTAATATTCCAATCCCAACCAGATAAATCCCGTGCGAAGAATATATTAATACAAACTTGAATGACAGGTGGTTATATGAATTATTGAATTACATAATTGCATATGGTTGATAAATTGGAAACCAACGTGATAAATCTTATTTCATGTCGGTGTGTGGACATTACGTATGAACGGCATATTGATTAACGCACATAAGAGGTTGATAACCCACAGGCAAACAGCGTATTCTTAATATTATTTTATTTCACAAAATGACTGTTTAGTTTGATTATATTATACAGTCATACAACTATACACTGTGTATTCCTCATGTTCCAGGGTGTCTTAGAGGGTGTAGCTTGTGTTGCGGGGTCGATCGTTGTCGTTGATCGGCCTCACAACTAAGAAAGGCGACACAGGCAAGAAGGTAAACGTGAGTTGCTGGAAAGAGCTGTGGAAGGTACCACAGGAAGCTGGTGCTACGGGAGTGAGCTAGAGCAGGTTCCACAGAAAGCTGGTGCTGCAGGAGTAAGCTGGAGCATGTACCACGGGAAGCTGGTGCTAGTAGGAGTGAGCTGGAGCAGGTACCACAAGAAGCTGGTGCTGCAGTTTGTTTTGTTATTGCTTTGCTGGACCCCTGTCTCTTGCTCGACAGTCGTCTTCTGGGAGGTCTTCTGACCCCATGGTTGAATTGGAGTTATTTATCTTCCTCCCAAAAGGTAAGATGTGACACAAGGTCGGGAAAGTGGGATTTGAAAAACCAGCGCTCGAGAATTTGAGTACTCTGGCAATTAAAAATTGCCTGGGCAGCCCCGTCGGCATTCTCCAGTAGGGGCGCCTCAGGCGATTAGCAATAAACTAACCCCTTCTCAAAGGGTGAGAGGGCAAAGCCTGGGAGGGTGCACCTTCTAGAACTGCACAGGACAGATCAATAGACCGGCGTAAATGAAGGCCCGAAGGCCAAGACAATACCGGTCTATGGGGTGTAGTATCCATCGGAACACATACCAACCCCTGGTTGAATTGGGGGTTATTTACCCTCCCCCCGGAGGTTAGGCACAAGGCCAGTTTTATCTACCTCCCACAAGGTAAGATGTGACCCAAGGTCGGGTCGGGAAAGTGGGACTTAAAAAGCCAGCGCCCGAGAACACTCTGGCCATTAAAAATTGCCTAGGCAGCCTCGTCGGCATTCCCCGGTGGGGACGCCTCAGGAAGTAAGCTATAAACTTACTCATCCCCAAAGAGGTTATTTATCTACCTCCCACAAGGTAAGATGTGACACAAGGTCGGGAAAGTGGGATTAGATAAGCACGCGCTCGAGAGGTGAGCACTCTGGCTATTTAAAAATTGCCTGGGCAGGCCCGTCGGCATTCCCCGGTAGAGGCGCCTCAGACAGTAAGCAGTAAACTTACTCCTCCCCAAAGAGGGACGGCAAAGCCTAGCTGGCGAATACATGGAGAGAGTATGCCATTACAGTCGCCGGTTTTACTGAATGTATTTATTACAACAAATAATTCCTGTGGGAATCATTCGTCGCCCAATCCAGTCCAGAAATTTCTGGACTGGACAAGTAATATAATTTGCTATCCCAATAAAAAATTATATTTTTAATCCTTGCATAAAAAAATAGAATATACGAGTGAAACTCTGTTTGTTATGATATTTCTTCTAGAATCTTCGGTGTAGCCCAGTATGTTTCAATTGCCAGACGAAGGAGTTAAATAAGAGCATCCGTGACGGCAATCACAGGCAACAGCCAGTTGTTTTCCGTCTTACGTAGCATGCAACGGGGTTAAGAAACTGATGCTGTTGTCATCTTTTTCTAAGATTGCGCCTGATCCAAAAGTAAACAAATATATATTTATTTATTTATACGTATAGAATTCAAACTTAAACTAAATAATACATTACTTTGAATTTTAGAAACACATATTTTATGAATAAGGATGAGTAATGTGGCCTATATTAGTTTAAGTTCGCGTGATGCAAAAGTGAGTAAAGGTGATAGAAGCCCTTCTTGAAAAGTAGATACCTCCGATGTTATTTTAAATTTTAACAATATGTATTAGACATCAATTCATAAATATTTCTTAAATATAAGTTTCACCGAAGTATTTAAAGAGGTGTTTAAGTGCATAATATGGGCACAACATCCTATTTGAAAATTCACATAATAAAAAAATTGCGTTAATTTTAATGCATGTCATTAGATATTAATTAATAAACAATCTCCCTTAAGCTGAAGCCTTTTATTTTCGACGTTTTTAGAATCAAAATCTCTAATAGACTTTGATGAAAATTTAAATAAGGAATCATAACAAAGGTGCAAAAATGTTTGTTCGGACGATTAATTTTACCTGTCAACGGACGAGTATTCTTCTAGTATACATGCATATATATATATATATATATATATATATATATATATATATATATATATATTTAGTATGTTAAAAATATTAAGATCCCACTATATTGAACTTATTTACGAGCAATTAACATACTTCCTTATTTTCTAAAATACTATTTTTTGACCCTTATAAAATTGCACCACTTACATACCGTTGTCGTATTACATTTTAATTCCTTCCATGTTTTGAATTCATTAAACTTGAATCGAATTTTCTGCGTCTGAAAGAATAAACATGGAATAAGAGTTTGATGATTCTGAAACTTTTAGTGCCAAATTACTCCGTTAAAAATAATGAAACTAATTAAGTAAACCAATGTGTATGTCTCCAGAGTAATTCAGCTGAATGTTGTGAACGATGCGAATGATTTCTCACGGGCTCATAACCACCATTAAGCAATGCGCAATCTCTGTTACCAAATTTGTAATTAAAGATTAGATTCTACTAGTGGATTCTAATAAACTGACAATTCGATAGCAGTTTGAAAGTAGATATCAACATTGATTTAGCGTCATTTGTTTGGCATCTTTCATTGCAGAACGCAAGATAAATGTTGAAACAGTACTCGCCGCTTGATATAATATGAAGCAAGATATAAACGGAGGAGGTAAATGCAATGGCGATAGACAATGCCAAGGATAACAGAAGAAACGAGAAGAAAGAATTAACATATTTACGAAGCAAAAGATAAAGGAATGGAAATCGTGTCATTCTGAGCGGCAGTCATTAATAATAACAAAATAAGGTAAAATACATAAGCAGTAAATAAAACAAAGGAAACAAATCGGATGAATAATTTAGAATATAATGAAAAGGTAAAAGAGAAACAAAGGAACGGAACCAAGAAATAAGTTGATCAGAAGAATGTAATTCTAGAGAATATATGGGAAACCATAAAACCGAATTGCTTTTTGTGTGAGGAATAGAGTGACACACTTCCAAACTATTATACTCCCTGAATGGTTAAATATACTGGCCATTGCAAAACTCATCAGAGAAATGTCATCCAATACAAAAGAAGAATCAAATTCACGGAAATATTTCGAATTGGCTATGACGAAGACGGAGAAATTGCAGTCGCTGCCATGTGCTCTATATCTTGAAGTAGCTTATCTGAATGTAAAAATAAAAACTTTTCATCAAATGAAAAGTGCATAATCATATTTTCTATTGTTTTTTTCTGTTTGTTTACTCGTGGGTCGTTACTTATTAAAACCCAAAAGCCATCTGAGGATAACAGTTAATAAGATTATCAGTTGGCTGATAAACATCACCATGAGAGAATTGGAAACGAGGAGTAGAATGGGCATAATTTGATTATCTAAGAGGGGGTCTAAACAATTTTTAGCTAAGATTGGATTTAGAAAACGACGTCTTGTAGGCAGCTGAGAAGCAATCTTGTTGTATTGTGTTTCAAAGATGGGAAATTCTAGAAAATAAACTTTGTTCATCGACGTTACGTTTGTGTTTTTTTTACGGGAGTAAATGTTCCTATTAAATATGTGAAAGACTCGTCGGATGGAATTCTAGCCAATATTTGTCAGTTATTGTTAATTAAATGTTAATAAAATAAGGATTGTTGATCATATATGTCGTATATACAAACATATATATATATATATATATATATATATATATATATATATATATATATTGGTTCCCCCCATAAAACTCGTGTTAGATGGTGTGAATACGGAAAAAAACCCGACAAGAAAACCAGCCCCCCTATGATATTAGGACAAAAAAAGTGTTCGAACCCTTGCGATCCAGACCCCAGAATGAATGTAAGCCAAGGACTCGCAGACTGCTATGAAGAACTGAAAAGAGACGCTTTATTTATCTGCCTTTCACCACAGGAAAAGGTGACACAATGTCAGTTCAATGTGTAGGAAACACGCTCCACCAAAGGGACACTTTGGAAGACTAGTCAGCATCTCTAGTATGGCGGATCAGGTGATAGGAAATTACTGCACCTCTTGAACGATGACAAGGAAAATTATAATATTCGAAAGCTTAGATTAAAATAAATGTTATTTGTTTTAACACACATTGTTATGGTTTTCACAACAATGAAAATAATACATATATATATATATATATATATATATATATATGTAGACATTTGATGTGTATAAAGTGAATGAACAGTAAAAATACGAACTATACGGATTAATTTCATACTCGTATATCAATATTAATCGAAATTAGAATAATTATTTTTATTGATTTTTGACATATCATGCCAGTAGAAACGTTCACGTTTACATGTAGTTATTGATTAGCCATGATATGTGTGTTTACCTGTCTTTGTTCACACCTAAGTATATGTCGGATGTTTAATTAATCTATCCTTAGATCTGAAAGAAATACTTCGTGAACAAATTAACAACACCTTAATAGGAATTGCTGAACTTTCACGTACGTCGATAAGATGACAAGTTTACAAACTAATTATCTGAAAACTTACAAACAAATTATCATCATGACAGCATTTCTGCGTCATACTATTTCTCTTTCTGGTAACAAATGCTGGTGCTATTTTTCCATTGAAACAGTCATGTACCAATAGCGCCATGTTAGTTTTAAATGCACCGATTCTTGCTCAATAATAATGCACTATTACAATCTCGCTTTCTCTCGATAGAAATAAAGTAGTTTTATTTGTTTATTTTTCATTCATACACGAAGGATTTCAGACATATTGTTTTCTGTTCTGACTACGCTAAAACAAATTATTACGAAATTTGTGAAATACAATGAAAGAATTGAATTTTATAAATGCTGCGTAAATAAGATGAATTAAGTATCCAAATGCAAAAAATAATGACTGTTTCATACCGTTGTAATCTATCTTACCTTGTATGAGTACTTTTTTTAAATTAAAAACATTAATAGTTTATTATCGAAATGCACCGACATTTAACTGTCTATCACTTCTCGTAGAAAGCTCGTTCAGCGAAACGCTCATTCCAGATACATTCCTCATTGTATATAAATCTTCATTAGACCCAAATTATAATGACAGAAAACTAAAGGAATATAAACAAAAAGGATGACTTGTAATTACTGTGTTTTTATATCCATCCTTTACTCAGCGTAATATCAGATGAGATAACACTAGAACGTTTCATAACAAGGTTGTGGTCGTATACACACTTAAGAATACACTTATGAGACAAACGTATTTGTTGACAGACACGTTTCCGATATTAATTAACAAAATAAGTAGTTTTAATAAATACTAGATGTACGCGTGATTCGTTAGATCGTTGCGTAACTATTCATTCCACGTTGATTTCATTCGAAAATTCATAAAAACTGCATATCAATTTAAACATTCTGCTCACAGGACTTAAAATTAATTATAATTTTTAATTGTTATTATTGTTAATTATTACATAGTAGTAGATAGACTTTTTATTATAACATCTAATTTACATACGTGTTTGCGATGCGTACAGAAACTATATGCACATTAGCTGGTCTAGCTTAAAAAGTGAGTCACTCTTTCTATAAATACTAACAGAGACCTTAGGAAATGTTAGAGAGTGGTTCAATTAATATAGAGTGAAAGGTGAGCTAGAAATACAGCGAGAAATACAGAGCGAGATAGAGAGATTAAGTGCCTCTTTTTTATAAAGAATAGTACCTCTTCTTCAACTACTATGTTAACAATTGGGTAATAATATATGGAATCCACAATTTCCTATTCGTTTAACATTTTTCCATAAAAAATTATGAAACCAAATAATAGCATCACCAACATCCACCAGACAGCTAAGTTCCTCGCATCATTATCCTGTTTCCTTAATATAAAGTTTATCTCAAGTATATGTGTAAGACTTCGATCATATTAAAGCTAAAGTTATCCGAGTTGCAAAAGATAATCACCGAATTATGTTTAATTGCAGGGTGCTATTTCGATAAAAATACATTTTTCAGTTATTGTACATTTCTCCTTCATTTTAGATTTCCTATCGTATATCTCGTTCACAAAACGTTTTTCGTTGTGATAAATATCTAAACTAATTTTCTAGAATTTCTTCTAGAATCTCATTTACATATAGATTTAAGTCATTTGTCAATATGTTAAATCATTTAAGAATTGAGATTTGGTATCTGTCTGAATCTGAAACTGTACTATTACTTCTATTACTATAGTATTGTACTATTTTCAATGCCCGATTTCAATGATATTTCTTTTGTTAGCATAAGACCATCCTCTCAGACAATAATTCCTCATTTTCCTTCGACAGTGTAGTGTAGTATTTGTTCTGTGGTCATGATATATTCCTTCCAGGCATTATTTTCTCCTTTTGGTAGGTGTAATAATATACTAGGAAAAACATGTTACCTTTGCTCACATATGTTTTAACATTTCTGTTTTCAAATCGACTGTGCATATATCAACATAGTTAAAACATAATTAAATCGAAATTAACAGACATTTTTAAATTCCGAATGTTTACAGAAGAATCGTCGTCGACATTCTCGATTTGGAATTCATTAGAAACTGACGTTGATATAAGAATTGTGACATCAGATAATAAACTCGAAAAAGTGTGATACTTTATTAAATTAATATTTTCTCTATTTCTAATGGTTTTTTATACATACAATTTTGATAATCTAATTATTTGTATTTATTGATCATTCTTTCGTGTCGTTCTCGTTTAGACTAACATCGAAATAATATTAAAGAATTGGAAAATTTCGATTTTTGAATCAATTTCTTCAAGTGTCAGTAAACGTTTCGAATAACATGTTGTGTGCGCATATTTCATATTTATGTATATCATCTTTAAACTATCTGGGCGTGCCCAACTCTATGCTTACAAAATTGGCTAGCTAGTTAACACACAATGCAATTCATTGATCCGGGTCACTTACATATAATTTGAGTACCGCATATGTACATTTCGTTTATTTCCTTTTCTCCATGAATCATTTTTTATTTGAATAGTATGTACTCTTTAAACCGTTCCATTCGTTACTTTCCAAATATCTCGCTAACTTAGAATCGAAAAGTCAATTCGCAGTTAAACAAAATCCGTATGCTTTAGACAACAAACAAGAATAAAAGAGTATGTGGAAATTCCAGTAATTGTCTGGTGCCATTGTTTGTCTGAACCGCAACATATACCAAGGTAAGATTCTATCGACAACTATTTCAATGTTGAATTCTAACATTGGTTTCGAGCAGATTTGAACACAATGTATAATTGGTCTTACATTGTATACTTCAATCAGAAATACAATTGTGATGTGTCGTTTAAAGTAAAACCGTAACTGATACTTTCAATTTTGAATGGCTGACAGCATTGTTTAAATGACGCTTCATATCACATCATTAATATACGATTTTACTTGCAGTTCTCACCCTCTACATTTTTAATCTTTGTATTATTTCTTTTGATTTTGTATGAAAACTAATTAAAAAATGGAGGCCATTCAAAGATTAATAAAATATCAGTTCTTAGAACTTACGTTCGCATAATAATTTTAATTTAAAACCAATTTTATCCAAAATGTGCCTTAACGCCAAGCGGAATAGGCGACGTCTTTTGGCGTTCACTATTGTTTAATAGAACTAATATTTCTTTTTAAAATTGGATAAAATTTGACAAAACTTCCTGATTTTGTATTCAGAATTACCATTACTTAAAGTAATTGATGATCTCAATCTGAAACACACATTTTAAAATACAACATAGATTCTTTATGATAATTATTAAAGAAAATAGAACATACATGAGCTTGTCCGAAATTTTAACTTAGCTTGGCAATTTCCTTTTTCACGGAAGCAATTTACGCTAGTAAGCATAAAAAATGTCTACTCGATAAGCAAGAAAGACTTGACGACTTGCCGGATCTTGTTCTATTAGTTTCATTTCAAGTGCAACTATATTTCATCAAGACAATGGGAACAAATGGAGCAAAATCTCTAATAGGCCAACTATTTGAGTAATGACAATGGTTGCATGGATGTTGAAGGTAAGCAATACAAAACGAAGATATGATCATTATCTCCGCGTCTATCTAAATCGAAATCACTCATCATGGCCGGAAATAAATAGAACAAATCATATGAAAATAACTCTCTTCGCTGCCACTTACCGACAGACGAAGCGACTGCTGACTCACGATTCGCATTTGATTGATCGTGATGCAAAATCACAAATTAGCCCACACCCCGTCTCCTTCTTCCTCTGTTCCAACGCAGCGTGCACTATACCCTGCACACGATCCCCCATTCTCATCAACTTCTCTAAGTGCCATCAGTTATACAATCAGCGTGTTTATTATTAACAAACATCGCCATGTCAATGTTGCTGTTGGCGCTATAACATCGTCGCCCCCAACGCCTCCCTAAAAACGACCAGCATGATAACCAATACTAGTGAAACTATTTATTGAGCATCTCCACTGTGATTGTCATTAGCAATTTCAAATTGCAGACGTAAAGAAAATTGCTGATAGGATCTGTTTTTGTCATAAGGATTTATCAAATTCATTAAGTGATCTGATTGTAATTCACACCAGTCGACAATACATTTTCTTAAAAGTTCAGCGTTTTTTGGTAAAATATATAAAATGGCATTGTGCTCAGCTGTTTCTCTAATATATACATTTTTAAAAGTTAATATTCGTATTGTTAAACTATAACAAATGACATTGTGGAACTTTTATCATAATCGTTTTGATTTCTCTCCTTACGTAGTTTGGAAACTTATTCATACACGACGGGAAAAAAGAAGAAAAAGAAGGTGCAGCACTATCCAGAAGAGAAGGCAGTGTACTAGAATCCTGAGAATACATTGTTTCAGCAACAAGTTGAGAACTCAAAGTGATTTGTACAAGGAATTGAAAGGAGCGGAGAGAGTCTTGTTGTCAATAAAACTCCAGGGGTCACTAGGTTTGTCGCCAGAGAGATTGGCGAAATACAGCTGACAATGCAGAAGAAAGCTAAGTAAGAAACATGAAGAACTAAAACAAAGAATGGAAGACTGAAAAGATGCAGATACAAATCTAAACAGTACAAATGAAAGTAGGACTTAAAAAGTTGAAAGTCAATTTTACAAGACGTAAACTAAGGAGGGATAAAGAAAGAATAACCGGCTTCGAGAGAAATGATACATTATTAAGCAATATATAGGAATAAACGACAAGACCACAAAAATATAAAAATGATTTTCATGAAATTAAGAAAAGAATAGAAGTCGAAATCAAAACAGAAACAATCAATATTTAAGAGAAATAGCAAACGTCGAAATACACAGATTCCTTTTGAATTTCACGAACTTACATGAAAGACTAACATAAAAACAAAGAAAATATATACGCGAAGCGAACATATAATAGTGGATGACGAAAGTCAGAACAACATTAGGTAAAAAAGTCAGCGTAAAAGAACGATCCCAAACAGATATATTACTTGCCTACCAACTCTGTGTAGAAAAGATCTATCACTCCCTTCATTGTCATGGATTATTCCAGGAGGATCGGAAATGGTGTCAGAAAGAGACAAGATGAAATATAAAAGTTCCTATACATTGACTTTCATTTCCTGAAGAAAGTGAAAAGCTAAAACAAGTACAAGGCATAGATACACTAGAAAAATCTAACCCTAACACTAACACTAACCCCACAACTCCACAAATATCGATAATCGGATGCTTAAGGATGTAGGAAATATTTGACAGCTTTATCAACATTATGGAGAAAACAATGGAAACATGGCGACTGAAACTACCAGTTGTAGAAGATAACCTGACAGAGATGAAAATGAATAAGCATTTTCAGAGAGAAAATCTCTCTCTCCACTACTTTTTTAATAGTCATAATGCCACAATATACGGTGGGAATAAGATATGTGTTACGTATTTTTCTTGTTCTTTAATCAAATCGTCTATGTATGACGAACAAGAACAATGCATAACACAAAATACAGAAAAGCTGATTACTCTCGTCAAAAGCATCAGAAAATAACGAATACAATAAAAATAGTGTCATTATTGTTGGGGCAAAATTATCTTTAGTGCAATACTATAATATTCTTTAAAATAAAACGCCGATTATACAGAAACACTTTCATTAAAAGCCACATCTGACTTTGTGTCTAACCTCCTGGACATGAGGTAAATAAAATACATAGTTAAGTTATTTAAAAATTGGAACTTTCTTGTGAAAATTACACCGATTAAGAAACAATGTCGAAAGTATTGGAAATAAAATCAACTCAAGTCTGTAGTAGAATGGGGCAAAAAATGTGTTGTCACATATGAATGTGACAATACATTTTAAATCCTAGTCTACTACAACAAAACAGAGTTCCTTTCCTTTAACAACCCCAAGAAATGTTATCAACCATCGATTGTCATAGCTGGTAGCACCCTTTCCAATAGTCTAAACTCCTCGGCCAGATATTCTCAGCTGAATAAATATATAGAAATCTGCCAAGTCTGCCGCAAAGAAGGTAGTCTCCCTCTATTGGGATAGAAAACGTCACACATATACTCGTATCCTATGTACCTATACAGCCATGATGTGCCCGTGCATAGAGTAGTGTTGCCAAATCTGTACCAGTGCACTTACAATGAGCCTCTCCCTCTTCGATATGGTTAAAGAAGAATTTATAATCGAATAGCTTTCGGACTGACTGATGAGCTGCATCGCCTTTTTCATCGCATCAATGTTCTTGTTTTACAAGTTTTTCTATGAAATATGCTCTGCTGAGCATACTGCTCTTGTAACTTCTTAATGTAAATCCACCCAATTAGTAGAGAAAGCACAGGCCTTCTCTGTAGAGCCCATGAGATGCCGAAATATTTTCTACTCTGACAGCTTCTTTTCATCGCACCGTTTGCCTTTGGAATATCCTCTCTACTCCCTCAACATATAATGTGAACAAACATCTTGATGTCCATCCAGGTTGCACATATATATGTGGCCCCTATCACAGTTGTACCTTACGCTTCAGTGGCAATGTGCCTTGTTAGGAGTGAACAAAAGTTTAATCAGCTGAGAGATGTGGCGGTGTGATTAAATTTCCGCATCAAATTTGGCAGCCTGAACAATCATGATGAAACTCAATCTCATTGCTTACTCGGCAGGCGACGTGTGAGTAGAAAATATCTTTCCAAAATTGATATCGAATAAAATAATTTCTATCAATATAATTTAGTCTCAGTGTATCTATAGATATATTTAGACATGCCAACTATTCTTCATAACGTGATCGAAAAACGGTGTGAATGTAATTAAATATTTCTGCTTACAGAAGACAAACTGAATACGAAGGAATAAAATTAAACTGCTTCATGTAGAAATGAATTATGTTTAGTTACATAATAAAATATGGATCGAAAATATCTTAAATATTTTGTGTGCACAACATTTTTTTTATAAAATGCCTTGAAATATATTAGACTCCAAAAAGAAACATAATTATAAATTAAATTAGATCTTCATTTTTTTTCGGCATTGATCAATTTATTTTCCAAAAATAATCTGGAGTAAATTGACGATGTGGTTTCATATTGCGCCATTGCTATTGATGTACTTATTTGCTTTTTAAGTTTACTTTATCGAAGGCAATTCATATAGGGCCTCACAGGAGAGAAGCAATTCTCTGTCTGTTCATCTCCAAAATATTCGAGGTTGAAGCTGACAGAAAATTAGCTTCGACAGTTCATATCCACATTCTATCAGTATAGTTTGAAACATTCGAAAAGATCATTCGCATGCAAATGAAAACAATTAAAAAAAAAAGGTTTTTGAAACAACAAAATTTGTATCGTGAATACTGTAAAATTAAACACATTGTTTTTTAACTTCGTTCACCCCAAACAAGGCCAGTTGCTACTTTAGACGTAAGGGGCTAATGAGAATTAGGATGAATGTTGAAGGGCCATGCTAAATTTGGAGCTGTGCAGCGAGATGCTTGTTCATATTATTTTAAATTTCTGCATTTCGGTTCAGTCGAAGAAACAAGGTGCATGGAGGGAGTTCCAAAAGCTCGTGTAAATAAGCTATTGGAGTAGAAGGCTCTCCGCAATCTGCGGACCTTCACAGTGAATTGGTGAGATTTAGCTGATTGTCGGGTTGGTCTAGTGTATTTACGTCGAGGGGACACCAGAGCAGCAAGTTCGATCGGAGCACATTCCATTGAAGTACTTGTAAAACAAGAACGAAAATGCAACATTTCGGCGATGGGACAGGGGTGGAACTTGGTTGATAGAGATTAGATTAGCAACTCTATTTTTACTTTGTCTAAGAGGGAGAGACTGGTAAATTGTGCACCAGTCCAGATATGACAACAGTACTCCATATATGGGCGGATGGTGGTTTTGTTGATGTATAGGATACTGTCAGGTGTGAGAAGTTTTCTAGCACGGTAGAGGGAGCCCACCTTCTTAGCAGCAGCTTTTCCATTGTTTTGTATGTATTTGTTCCAGTTAATGTAACCTGTGAATGTTAAGCCGCATAGGTAGAACGTTGGACTCTCAAATAGGTACTTATTAGCTATGGGCATCGGTGGTGTAAGAGGTTTCTTGTAGTTGTTTAAGGAAAGTAGTTTTGTCTTAGCAGCATTAAATGTTACCATCCATTTATGACCCCATACTACTTCAGACTTGAGGTCACATTCTAAGGATTCGGCCATTGCCTCAGATATGCACGCGTCCGTTTTACCCACATGGCAAGAGTAGAGGGTAGTGTTGTCAACAAATATACTCATCTCAGAAACAATGTCATCAGCGAGGTCGTTTATGAAAATCAGGAACAATAAAGGTCCAAGAATCGATCCCTGAGGTTTCCCTGTATTATATCCTGTTACTTGAATGAATGACCATCAAGGACAAGCTGGATCTTTCTTTTAAATTGGAAGGATCTAATTATATTAAATATCCGTCCAGTAATACCGTATGAATTAATTTTTATGAGAAGACTTTTAGGCCAGACCTTGTCAAAGGCTTTGGATATATCAAGCGTCACCGCCTTAGCTTAATCTGCCTTGTACAGTGTATGGTATATGCGTTCAGAGATGAACGTTAAGATATCCGCAGCAAACCGTGCTTTCCTAAATCAATATTGATGGTCAGAAAGAACTTTAGAATTAATAGAAATGCCGAACTATTACTAGATTGATTAATGATTCAAAGAGTTAAGCACAAAGCGGGAGTAGACAGATGAGGCGATATTTCTGAGTGGCAGTTCTATCTCCAGAATTCTTTAAGATTAGTACCACAAAAGCATTTTTCCAGCTATCAGGGAAGCAAGATTCGGCAAGGCATTTGTTGTAGTGTTTGGAGAGGACAGGGGAGAGTTCAGCATATCATTTCTTTATTACTATCACTGGTATAAGATAAGCCCCACATGCTTTGGAGGTGTCAAGGGTATTGATGATGTCCCGGATATGTAATTGGATGATGGCTAAGTCATCAACTGTGTCTTCATTCAGCAAGTGGAATTTAGGGAGGGGGTGGTTTGCAAAGTCCAAAGTAGAGTTTCAGGCAGCACGTTTGGCAAGTAGCCAAGCCTTATCGGTTGCCGTGAAAACGACATCATTGTAGTTGGATAGCGCAGGAATTGTTTATTGCCCATTCTTCACGACACTTTTGAAAGTGTTTCAGAAATCACGAGTTCCTAGTTTCTGCGATTGAATGCGCTTTCTGGTCATTTCTGTATACCTTCTCTTTTCTTGATCTATCACAGTCCAACAAGTTTTTTTTTAATGCTAAAAATTTCTGTCAATTCGTAGTTGACTCATGGCGGTTGAATTATCGGAATGCTTTATGCGTCTGAGCAATAGCAGTTGCACAG
>OY744523.1:75995944-76028444 GCA_963556195.1 Sepiola atlantica
TGTGACCGATTTAAAATATGATTGCCGTTAGAAATTACTATTTTCTTATTTTTATCTTTTATATATTTTTTATATATATATCCAACGCTGAGCTGGGGTAGAAAGGGGGGGGCCGAGGAAAAGAAAAAGAAAAGAGAAGGGGAAAGAGATACAATTGCTGTCAGAAAAGTTTAATTTACAGCTATTTATATTTTTATTTTGTATTTTTATCCAACGTTTAGTTAGGGTGGGGGGGGTGGAAGAAAAAGAAAGAGAAAGGGGTGGAGGGGTGTTAGGGGTGGATGTCTATAGCCATTTAGGATTTGTTGCGGGAATGGTTTTGAGTTAAATTCATATTTATTTTTATTCAGCGCTGGGCTGGATAAAGAAGGGGGTCGGGGGGAGATTAAACAGGAGCGAAAGAGAAGATGAAGAAAGAGGGGGAGGGGGGTTTCAAATTTGTCGTGTCTGCTTCCTGTCAATGCAGACATATAACAATTACATGACACCCAGCTTACGGGGATATTTTATTTTAACTCATTGATGGAGTTATGGCCTTATTGTTAATAAATTATGTTGTTATATTTTGATCAATTGGCATTTAATTTTGATTATTTTGATGGATAGTTAAATGTATTTTAAATAATATTTATCAGTTAATTAATAAAACATAATGGTAATTGTCTTTATTTTTAGTAAGATTCATATATGGATTAGTGGCAGTAATATTAGTAGGTTAGTTC
Source organism: Sepiola atlantica (assembly GCA_963556195.1). Taxonomy (NCBI): domain Eukaryota; kingdom Metazoa; phylum Mollusca; class Cephalopoda; order Sepiida; family Sepiolidae; genus Sepiola; species Sepiola atlantica. The sequence continues at coordinate 75,996,667 of OY744523.1, forward strand.
TAGGTACTAATGAGTTAAAATATATTGGGAATTATTCTTGGTAAGGATCGTATATAAGTTTATGACATTGATATTGATGGATTATACTATTATATTTAGTTTTAATTATTTTGGAGTATGAATAGATGTATTTCGATTATAAATAATAGTTAGTGATGGATTAATAAAACATACTGGTAATTGCTTTTATTTTTAATGGAATTTATATATCGATTAATTTCAGTGGTATAGATAAATACATTTAATTATTCGTTGTAATCCTATTATTAATGGTGGGGTTAACACCTGTTATAGTATTAGTGGTAAGGTGTTCTAGTTAAAATTGTTAACGCAAGTTGTGGTCTATGAAGGGGGGATTAGAAATGGTGGGGGCCAGTAATTTTGATTAAAGTGATCAGTATATAATTATTTAAATATTTAAAAATTGGTTTTGGTAATAAGTAGTTTTGTGAGCTGGATGTTCCTAGATGTAACTCTCAACTTAACCAAAGGAACATACGAACCATATAATAAAGAAAACTTTAACCCAATCTATGTACACCCCCTCTCCAACCACCCAAAAACTATCATTAAACACATCCCTAAATCTATCCAACATAGGATAAGCAATAACTCATCAAATGAAACAATCTTTAACAAACATAAAGAATTCTATAATAAAGCACTAAAAAACAGCGGATACAAGAATACACAAATTAAATTTAATAAACCTCCAACGACTAATAATAAAAACAATAAAGCAAGAAACAGGAAGATAATATGGTTTACACCTCCCTTCAATCAAGCAGTTAAAACCAAACTTGGTAAAAAATTTCTAAACCTCATAAACACATATTTCCCCCCAAACAATATCTTACATAAAATATTCAACAAAAATACACTTAAACTAAGTTACAGTTGCAGCGAAAATTTAGAAATGATAATTAAAAAACACAATAACAAAATCCTAAACAGCAACCTAAACCCTGAATCAGATAACAATAAAACAACTAAAGTAAAGTCCTGTAACTGCATAAATAAAAATGAATGCCCCTTGCAACAAAATTGTTTAATAACAAAAACAATTTACCAAGCAACAATCTCAACTAAGGAAACTCCAGATATAAAAAAATACTACATAGGTATGGCAGGTAATACTTTCAAAGAAAGATACACCGGCCATAAATGTTCATTCAACAACCCAAGCTACCAAAACAGAACATCACTCTCAAATTACCACTGGGAACTCACTAATAAAAATAAATCACCAACTGTAATCTGGAACATTATCAGAAAAACTAGCACCTGTAGCTCATTAAACTCACCATGCTATTTATGCCTCGGCGAAAAACTTGAAATAATTAAATTTACTGACAGAGGAAAACTTTTAAACAAAAAACAGGAAACATCGATCAACTGTAGGCATAACAGATCACACCTCCTCAGTAATTTGTACAACCCCCCCCCCCTAAATAATACCATTAAAACAAAAAAAAACAATACCCAACAAGCCCGCTAAAATTAACACTTATTAACACTTCCAAATCAAGTAACTTTAACCCTCAACCACCCCATTTTTTGAATAAATACTTTAACATGTAAAAGTAAAATTTTTAGATATATATATATGTAGGTGATTTTTGTGGACATATGAATAGGCATATGTATGAAGATATAAAATTTATAACTATTTATGTGTGTATGTGTACGCCTGTATGCGCGTATGTATACGTATACATATGTGCACATACATGTGTATCTGTGTGTTCATGTATATGTGTATGGGTTTGGGTGCATATATGAATGTTTGTGTATACATGTGCATATATGTATGTATATGTGTGCACGAGTGCGTGTATGCGCTCAACATCCAGCTCACAAAACTACTTATTACCAAAACCAATTTTTAAATATTTAAATAATTATATACTGATCACTTTAATCAAAATTACTGGCCCCCACCATTTCTAATCCCCCCCCTTCATAGACCACAACTTGCGTTAACAATTTTAACTGGAACACCTTACCACTAATACTATAACAGGTGTTAACCCCACCATTAATAATAGGATTACAACGAATAATTAAATGTATTTATCTATACCACTGAAATTAATCGATATATAAATTCCATTAAAAATAAAAGCAATTACCAGTATGTTTTATTAATCCATCACTAACTATTATTTATAATCGAAATACATTTATTCATACTCCAAAATAATTAAAACTAAATATAATAGTATAATCCATCAATATCAATGTCATAAACTTATATACGATCCTTACCAAGAATAATTCCCAATATATTTTAACTCATTAGTACCTAGAACTAACCTACTAATATTACTGCCACTAATCCATATATGAATCTTACTAAAAATAAAGACAATTACCATTATGTTTTATTAATTAACTGATAAATATTATTTAAAATACATTTAACTATCCATCAAAATAATCAAAATTAAATGCCAATTGATCAAAATATAACAACATAATTTATTAACAATAAGGCCATAAATCTATCAATGAGTTAAAATAAAATATCCCCGTAAGCTGGGTGTCATGTAATTGTTATATGTCTGCATTGACAGGAAGCAGACACGACAAATTTGAAACCCCCCTCCCCCTCTTTCTTCATCTTCTCTTTCGCTCCTGTTTAATCTCCCCCCGACCCCCTCTTTATCCAGCCCAGCGCTGAATAAAAATAAATATGAATTTAACTCAAAACCATTCCCGCAACAAATCCTAAATGGCTATAGACATCAACCCCTAACACCCCTCCACCCCTTTCTCTTTCTTTTTCTTCCACCCCCCCACCCTTACTAAACGTTGGATAAAAATACAAAATAAAAATATAAATAGCTGTAAATTAAACTTTTCTGACAGCAATTGTATCTCTTTCCCCTTCTCTTTTCTTTTTCTTTTCCTCGGCCCCCCCCTATCTACCCCAGCTCAGCGTTGGATATATATATAAAAAATATATAAAATATAAAAATAAGAAAATAGTAATTTCTAACGGCAATCATATTTTAAATCGGTCACATGACTTTTATTTCTTTCTCCTCTTCTTTTTTGCTTGACTTCATTCTCCCTGGAATTCAGCAACCAGTTGAATCAAAAAACAATTTTCTGCCTGATGAGACCTCAGCTCTTGAGAGCTGTAGATCGATAACATCGACATGCCAATGTAGCAGACCTTGTACATGTTTGAATAAAAGCATTCACTATATATATATATATATATATATATATATATATATATATATATTCATATATATATATATATTCCTTTATTAACCCAAATGGTCTACAAGGTTACATTTACGACTAAAAAAATCCAACCGAGAAAAAAATATTATATACGAATTTCGGTAAATACCTTCAAAGAAACATACACTAAGCTCAAATGCTCTTTCACCAATTTTGACTACTTACATAAAAACTGTACTCTCTATATGCTACTGAGAACTAACTGATAATAATAAATCACCAATAGTTAAATGGAACACAATTAGAAAAACTAGGACCGGCAATTTTATAAAGTCACACTGTTACTTAGGCCTTAATGAAAAACTTGAGATAATTAAATTCAGTGAGGGGGGTTTACTTCTAAACAAAACAAATCAAACCCCAATTAACTGTAAGTATAATAGGTCACATATTCTACATTAAACCTCTTGAAGTACAATAAGAAAATAAAAATGTCAAACCATAAACCCTAACCCAACCCATCACTCTATAGCCTCTACCCTATTTCCTAGAATTAATAACCCCCTCTATACAACCATGTCCCCCTACATATGCCTCTGCTATATATATATATACATAAATATTTTACATTTTATCCACTTACTTATTCGTTTATTCATTCAATTATTAACATGCGCTAGGTTCTTGGAAACGAGGTAAATTGTTGTCTTTTAAATATTTCCATACGACCCCACACACACAGATTACATGCTAATATTAATGATAAATACCCATCCACATATTTACGTATTTATTTTACTAACCCTACCCCTAACTCTAATTCCAACCCTAACCCTAAACATAACCCTAACTATATGCACATATCTACCTATTTACTTATTTATTTACTTATTCATTCACTCTTTTATTCACTCATTTTTATTATTTTATCAAATATTATTTTATTTTATTTAATGTACTTATTTATTTATCAATTTATGCATTTATTTATTCAATCATTGATGTATTTATTATTTTTTAATTAATCTTTATATTCGTCTATTATCTTTTTAGTTAAATATTTATTCATGAAAAGCTCTGACGAGGCCTTTTATATCAGGCGAAATTATTAGATAAAAAAGTCAAGATGAAAATGAAAAAAAAAAATTTTTATTTTTTATTTTTATTTTAATAAAAAATATCTGCATCTAACACATGATTTTTATGAAGGCATTTTGCCTCTTTCTTTATGTTTAAAATTTTAAAGATGCTTACAAAAATGAACTTTTTCCAAATTTATACCTACCAGCGACCATGCGCGATTTATGCTTAATTTAAAAGAGACACTTACACCGTTAGTACAAACAACATCGGACATCACTTTTAGAAGACCAGGGAGGATTATTACGAAAAAATAAGGTTAATACCGTTTATTTGTCTAAAAAGAAAGAAAAAGCTCTGACGAGGCCTGTTATACCAGGCGAAATTATTTGATAAAAAAGTCAAGATGAAAAAGAAAAAAAAGAACATTTTATTTTGATTTTAATAAAAAAATATCTGCGTCTAACACATGGTTTGTATGAAGGTATTTCCCCTCTTTATTTATGTTTAAAATTTTAAAGATGCTTAAAAAATGAACTTTCCCAAATTTTTATATATATATATATATATATATATATAATTTAGAATGGCCTACATGAATGCAATTGCGTTTTAGCAAGTCAGATACTTCGTCAGAGTTGAAAGATCATAATGAAAATAAAAAATCTTTCAATGGACCTGAAAGACGAAGAAATTAGAATTTTGGGAACATCACTGCAAACAAATTGATGAAATTAGCAGCAGCTTTAATTATAGATTAGTCAGTAACTTTTACGCTGTGAAATCTTAATGAGAGTGAGTAGGCTTTAAATTTGTAAGACATGTCTCACCTTTTTATCAAATTCTTAACGTCTATCCGCAATTAATTTATTAAATCATATATTTACGACTCGATCAACTAAAAAGTTCACTGATTAAATTTTAAAATTTTAGACATGTATACATATACACTCATGCTTCTGAGTATTAACACATACCCTAATAGCAGACACATACATATAAGTTCTAAATCAACATATATACACATGCACAGATTTACATAAATATATACTTATAACCATATTGGCACATATATTGATTCAAACACACAATCACCTAGAAACAAACACATAAGATATTACAGTATTACACATAGTGTTAAACCCCAGAAAATTGTTGCTTCTTTTCTTAACTGCTGGTGTGTATATTATATTGAAAGTACAACGAATTTACTTAATATTCAATGTGTTTATTTGTTGTTATTAACTGAGAGATTACAAAATTATTTCTTTTATATTAACTGCATTTAATAAGGAATTTAGATTGAGTTTCATTAAACCTCCTCATTTATTCATTAATTTATATTTTTAACGACACGACCAACTAATAGTTTACCTATTGAAGCAATCCTAATAATAACATGTGTACTCGTACATGCATCACAAATCAAACTGTGTAAAAACCTATGCAAATACGCGCACAAATGTAAAAATATATATCCATATCATATTTACACAAATATACATATAAACACACAGTCAAAAGGATAAGACCACTCATTAAAATATTACATCATTGTAAACTGAAACATTCTTAATTTTTAATTAGCTTTTTCTAGTATATACTATAATGTAGGTAACACAAATTATATTTTAATCTAATTATATTCTATTTATATATACCTATTAAATTCGGTTCTATTAATTATTTATTTAGTTATTTCATGTAACTACTTTAATAAGAGAGTTAGACTACTATGCATTACTTATCTAGTGAGATTATTATTGTAATGGTCATTTAGATCTTCCAGGTTATATTATAGGAAGTTATAATATATTATCTTGGTTGCTACAATATTTATTCAAGATGAATTGATGTAAGGTCTACAACAAATCCCTACTTCATCTTTCTGATTTAACAATGATTCTCTTTCTTGGATTCTAATGATCGCTAATTTTACAATTTTAGCGGTTGCTAATTTTTCAACCCGTTTTGTAGAGAACAATGATGTTAAATCTCAAATTTCTGTTTTTTAGCCGATTGCAAGATATTTATTTTCATTATAAACTGTCGGCCTTGACGAGACATATGGCTTGCAGAACCGTAATTACCATTTTCGTATGCAATTATAAATGTTTATATGATGTAATATTTATTAAGCTCAACCTTGTATTAAGCACTTTGGAAAGAATCTTCGTTTTGTGTGCATTTTATTAATATATTTAGAACTTGTTTAATTGATCTCTCTCTCTCTCTCTCTCTCTCTCTCTCTCTCTCTCTCTCTCTCTCTCTCTCTCTACATATATATATATATATATATATATATATAGATAGATGGAAATATATATGTGTGTATATATATATTATGAGAAAATTTACCAGAACTGTTCAATGTAAAAGCTTGATAATTGCTAACGTTTAGCAACAGGAGGGCGTAGGCTCTAAATGTGTAAGACATGTCACACCTTTTACTCCAGTTCATAACGTTCCTCCACATGATATGGCGATCTTCTAATAAGCTGCAGTGGTGAAAGACACTGGTAACTATGTTTTGTTCTGGTTGTCTCTTTCTGCGTAGCGATTGTAAAGCGTTACAGTTATTTTTTTTAATTCGGCAAGTAAATATATAAATAAATATTGGTCAATGGAATTAAAAAATACTTGTATACATATATATATATATATATATATACATATATATATGTGTGTGTGTGTATGTGTGTGTGTGTGTGTGTGTGTGAATTTTGATGCTTTTGATATGGAAAAAAATTTCAATTACTCCAGGAATAATCTTTCTTACGAGATATTCCGGCGCACCGAAATTGTGTATGAGACGAATATTGAAGAATTTGAACAAATTTGATGAGTACAGAAACTTACTGAAAGATAAATGATCCTATTATATATATATATATATATATATATATATATATATATATATATATATATATATATATGTCTAGAATCCTTATTTAAATTTTAATCAAAATCATTTTGATTCTAGAAAATGTCTTATATGTAAGGCTTAAGCGTAAAGGGTTTTAAGAAAAACTTTATATTTAGTTGTGTCTAATGAGACTGCATCAAATGTGATGCAAATATAAAATATTTTAATTTTTAGTGGGAGATTGTGCCCATATTATGACCCCCCACCCCCCGCCAAAGAAAAACATTTAATATATTGCGAAGAAAATGAAATTTGGGGAAATATTCACAAATATCGGCGATATCTGAGTGTTCACGAAGAACTTCCACCTCCTTTTTACCCCATTTCATGAAGCTAAATGAAATTAAATATTGCTTTACAACGCCCTTACGTCTGTAAGCTGTATTTTAAAATTCATGATCATCGGTTACTTAGTTTTGGAGGAAATCTTGTACGCACGGATATATTAACACTAGCAGTTCACGTGCCCTGGCGTTGTCCGGTGGAATATATAAAAGAATGCTTTAACTATAAAAAAATAAATAGATTATCACTTGTAAAAAATCATAAAAGAACCAACTGTAAGTTACAGCAATTAAACTTGAGATATGCGTAAAAAATGTTTTTCTTTACATATACATTTTAACTTGAATTTGAATAATATTTAATAGAATTTATAAGGAGGGGTAAAGCTCTTTACAGCATTTAAAATTCTATTCAAATCAAGTAAATTATTGACAGTGGATTTGTTTTCTGATTTTTTAAAAAATAAAATAAAAATTTTCAACACAGATATTTTAGGTTAGATGGCTCCTAGAGTTAATATGTGAGAGTATGACCAACGACATCACTAGATCCCACTCTTTTGATGACCTTGTGCTTAATTAATCAAATTTTAATTGTATTTAAAGATTTTTTGCAAAATATTAATTGAAAGTGTAATATCAATTTTGATACTACATTTCGTCTGTTATGGCCTCGATAATTATAGACAAAAATGATTCTAAACTGATGCTATATTTTGGGGGACTTTCGCTACATTTGAAACTGATCTGCTCTTCTGTGGAGGTAAATAAATAGGAACATAGTAATTGCATACATCGCAACCAACAATATTTTGTACACTACAAATAGGTTGATATTATAAAAAAAATTTTTTAATCATAACCATTGCGTTAAATTGTGCGCTTTTATTTTAATAAATATGTAAAAAAATAGTTTTAAACATTTTCACAGTCAAAATAATAAACGAATAAGTCTCTTAAATCCATATAAAAACATGCAGCAACATCACACCCAGTTTTAGCTAAGAGCAAATGTTAGTATCTGTTCTGATAGTACACTTATTATATTCAGTCATCGGTTATTGAATGATCAATCTGTAAAGAATGAGACAATTGTCATTTTTGTCATTTTTGTTCCAAATTCAGTGTGTCCCTTTTTATGGAATCTGGATTTTCCAAACGTTAAAACCCGGCGTTGTGTCTAACTCTGCTCTCGAAGGGATGCAAATAAATACGAACACAGACATTTACTATTTTTTGTAATAAATTGTTGCTTTTATTTTATTTTATTGTGTAAAAATCAATATTTTTTTCTGTAAAAAATAATATTCTATTGTGTAAGAATTAATGTTGACTAAATATTATTTTTAATATGAATCGGATCGTGTTCCTTCAATAATTTTTTTTTTATTTTTAAAGTATTTTAACACTTTTTACGATAGCTAACATAAATTAGTGAGTACTGCTTATTTTAGTGGGGAACTTTTATAATTTATTGATATTTCTTTTTACTGTTAAAAAAACAAAAGCATTTTCTTAAAACCTAAGGGCACAGTTATTTTAAATTTTGACCAGCATGTTTTTAGTATGCTTCTTATGTCTGAAATAATTTTTTCCAAAGATTTTCTCATTCGAAAATTGGTTTTGATAATATGTAATGCATATTTATTATTATGTTTAAAAAATTCAAATTTTAAAGAAAACAATCATTAACATTTTATCCGAAGAGTTTTGTAAGAAGTAAGCAAACAATAATTTTTTCAGGCTGAAGAGGGTTTATTAAAAAGAATGAATTTTCAAATAAATTAACAGGAAAACCATTTGATATACTTACGCATCATTAAAAATTTGTTTTGTACCTTTACAAAATGGGAACTTTAAATTAATAAAAATTAAAAATATAAACCAGTCTTATAGTATTTTCCGATTCAACGTTTATAAGTGCACAAATAACTATGCTGATGTACGTAAAACAGGAGAAAGTCTGTGCTCTAGCAGAGTCAAAATTGTTGACGAATCGGAAAAATACGCTAAAACCGATTCATATTTGTAATTAAAACTCTACACGAAAATGTCCCCTAATTTCTTTATGTAGATACCTATTTTTTTAATTACAAATTTAAATCAGTTTTATTGTAAATTTTCGATTCCTAATTGATTATGACTTAGCTGAATGACAGACTGTGGAATAAGGACAGCTTTAATCTCAGCCGTAGTAATACTGTAGATAAATTGATTGAGCGTTCGTTCTGTATATCAATGATAAACACGGTTTATATATGAGTAAATTAAGTGTTTGTTTGAATAAATATTATTTGAAAAGGGAAATTATTGTAGTTGGATTTCTTTTGTAGTTTTACTGAATGGAGGAATTGGAGACGCCATGTTCGAATTTGAATTTTATTAACGTACGGCAATTACATCGTAATATTCCAGAATAGGATTGTAGCCAGCCAATCAAAGCGCCGTAAAAGTAGGAGGACTTATTTCAAGGGAGAGATCCGTATTTACTTAGTGAAGTTGTTATTGGTGAAGTACAATATGATGGAATAAAAAATAAAACAATGACGGACTGGGGTTGTAAATGTATCTAATGGAAGAGAAGACTCACTGTTAGATTAGGGAGTGTTGGTAGATTTTTGTTTTTGAGTAAAATTACTCCTCCTCCTTATAATTATGTTTTTCTAGACTAAGTAAGGTCGGATTTAATGTAAAAAGTATGTAATCGAATGAAACTGATTGATGAGTTCCGGAAAACATGTGGCAATCATTGGTAGAAAGCGTGAACAGGTTCAAAATTTATATAGCGGCTATCTGTAGTTTTTAATAACACATGTTTAAATGAAATAATGTTGGCGTAAAATTCAAATACCTCGACTTATAGACTACATACATACACAAAATTAACTAAAATAAAAAAAAACTCTTTACACCAACAACAGACAAAAGACTAATAATATATAACGACAATAATAATCATAATCGTAACCCTATAGCAAAAAATAGAATGGAAAATACAACCTTAAGCCGAAAATACACCAGGTCCGAAAAGAAAATAGTTCCGGATCATTTGCCGCTAATATTATTTTCTCTGTAAACAACCTCAAGCCTTTACTGATATTTGCAAATGCACGAATCGAAGACATATATATATATATATCAGGCCGCTGTGCTCTTTGCGATGCTGAAAAATATAACATCTTGCGAACCATCAATGACCCTAACATTATATGCCTAAACAAAAAAGGGGAGATATATAAGGACTGTATCCACAGGAGAAAGGCACTTCTGATAAATTGGGCAGAAAAAAATACATAAGTCATAACCGCAGAGTACCCAGAATACGGACTTTTAGGATTTCGGATTTCACAATGATGAATTCGCCTTCCGAATTTCGGATTGAACTGTATGGTATCCCGACTGTGGCCCTAAACTCTATTTCTATTATTGCATGTTTTAATTATGGATGGTTTTTATATTTATGTATATAACTGTTTTTAAATTTTTAATTTTTAATTTGTAAATTTTAAAAATTTTTAAATTTTTAAATTTTTAATTCTAATTTCAAATTTCAAATGTGGAGTACCTCATATCCCAATTTTTCCTTCTCTTGCCTTTTATCTTTTATTTTTATTTTTACACAATTTTGTTATCATTTATTTTATCTAACAGTGTATTTATTTCATCTTTATTTATATTTATTTTTCTTTATTTTTCTTTATTTTTCTTTATTTTCCTTTATTTTTTCTTTATTTTTCTTTATTTTTCTTTATTTTTCTTCATTTTTCATTTTCCATTTTTTTTTATTTTTCTTTATTTTTCTTCATTATTATTTTTCTTCATTATTCTTTTTCATCTTTCTTTATCCCTCCCCCTTTTATTATTAGTACTTAAATTTTTTTATGATTAGTACCATTACGACTTCATAAATTTATAAATGGTGTGACTACAATTTATTTAATTATAAGTTTTATTTTTAATGATTTATTATTTATTATTTAATATTTTTTATTATTTAATATTTTTAGGAATAATTTATTACATTAGCATATTATTTCAATGTAATTTTTAAATTTATAATTTTATAATTTATATAATTTTTAACTTAATATAATTTTATTTTTATTTTTAACGTTATCTCCATTTACTTTCGATAAGATATATAGCGTCTCTATTAGTTAACTTTGAATACTTTCCATAACGGGCCACGTGATTCCACGCACGTGACAATTTAAACATGCTAGCTTCCCATCTGTCCAACTGTTAACGTTATTCCCATTTAATTTCTTGCTTTTTCGATGTACAGCGTTGCTGTTGTTTTGATCTGAAACTTTTCCATAACTGACTACGAATATTCCACGCACGTGACAATTTTAAATCTGAAAGTGTTCCATCTTTCCAACGGACAATATTTTGAAATTCCTGGCGGTTGTTCTCACTCATTAAGCTATACGACTCCGCTGATGAAGGTCCGATTTTCTCGGATCTGAAACCTTGGTCCGGATGTTGTTGTAACACTTTATTTAATATTAATAAATATCATGCTCTTATTAATTATTTAGTTAATTTTACTTTTGCATTAATAATTGAGCACTCTGCTGGGAAACCCTCCCAATTAAGAAATACGGTATATATATATATATATATATATATATATATATATATATATATATATATATATATATGTGTGTGTGGGGGGGGGTGTAAAAATAAACCACATCAATTGACATGTGAAAAATCTTGCAAACATCAACGTGCCACCTCCCACGTCACATCCAACTTCACAAACTTACGCACGCGGGCAAACACACGCGGATGTACGAGACAGTCCTCGCAAACATCCCACACTCACATCACTCCATTTATCATTTACGTCTGGCTAGCTTGAAAATTTGAATAAAAATAATTCAACCGTCAAAACGAGAAGCAAAATACTTTCTACACACGCATCTACCATACATCACAACTTTTTAAACAGAAACGCATATACACGAATTATAGATACAATCACGTACACGCATACAATCTAACAAGACACCGCGTGACTAAAACTTAAACAGACATCTCATCCAGCTTTAATGTGTATATTCGCAGACATAGTGTTTCACTGTATCGTAGTTCATCTGTGTGGCTGATATAGACGGCTGTCCTGCCCGCAAGCTTAATACAGCAAACGAAATCTAGATGTGTGTATTTAAGATTTGCAGTGGCCAAGAGTACTAACTTGTTTCAGAAAGTTTTCTGTATTATCGCGAATGCCAACCACGATGTCTAGAGTGATGAAATAACAAATATGTGGGTGACATAAGTCATTTTAGAGAGATTGTTCTGCTGCAATACAGCTTTCAGTAAGGTGCGATAAGCAAATCCGTCAATCTGAACGAGAAACCTGACTGTTTTGAAGAAATCAGACGTCGAACCCATTAAGTTTTCATCACCCTATTACTAGAGTGAAATCGAAATATGCATATAAAATATTTTAGTAGAGGAGAGAGCGCTGTTTTTTACGAAGAGCTATATCCTATTAGTAATGGCAACCGTAAATCTAAATTACACACACGCATATATATATATATATATATATATATATATATATATATATATATATATATATTTTATTTATTATTTTTTATTTTTTATTTTTCATTTCTGTACTTTTATCAAGATAATTATTGTCATCAGTGGTGGCATCATGTCTGATGTTACTATCATAGTTATTGTTATTTGCGGCAATGAATTTAACAGTATCACTATTATTATTAATAATATTGATATTGCCATGTTTTACCGTTACCTTACTTTTGCTTCCACTGCCATTTTTATTATTATTATTATTATTAATTATTATTATTATTATTATTATTATTATTATTATTATTATTATTATTATTATTATTATTACTATTACTATTATTATTATTATTATTATTATTATTATTATTATTATTATTATTATTATTATTATTATTATTATTATTATTATTATTATTATTATTATTACGGTTTTCATTTTACTATTATTGCCACCATTATGACTACTTCTATTATTATTTATTAATTTTTCACTATCATTTTTTCACTATCATTATTACTATTGTTAAGATTACTGGGATTACCACTCTGATTACTGCTGTCTGTTAAACCACTATTATTACCTTTTTTATATGATCAGCATTATTGCAACCATTAACCCATATCATAATATCGGCAAACATTATCTTATCATTATTTAATATTATTATGATAATCACTACCTTCTAGAATTCCTAATATTTCTTAATTATTCTATTTCTTTCCTAAACTATTATTTTTATAAATTCTTAAATATTATTGACCAGCAATATCGTTGTCGTTGTTATTATTATTACTATTTTAATTATCATTATCATTATTATTATTATTATTATTATTATTATTATTATTATTATTATTATTAATAATAATTAATAACGCCGGCATTTTCTAGTTATTCTTTAGTTATATATTTTTTAGTATTTTTATTATCATTCATTTATTATTTTCATTATTTCACCTCAATTATTAGGGGTATCTATTATTATTATTATTATTATTATTATTATTATTATTAATAATAATAATAATAATTAATTACGCCGGCATTTTCTAGTTATTCTTTTGTTATATATTTTTTAGTATTTTTTAGTATTTTTTAGTATTTTTACTATCATTCATTTATTATTTTCATTATTTCACCTCAATTATTAGGGGTATCTATTATTATTATTATTATTATTATTATTATTATTATTATTATTATTATTATTATTATTATTATTATTATTATTATTACTAATCCTGTTATATTTAACGAATATATTTATTTATTCACAGTAAGCAAATAAACTCTAGACAAATTATAAAGACAATTTAAATCCAGAATCGCGACACATTTGATCACCGCCCCACCACCACAACAATCAGACGCATCTGACCGGTCTGCCCGCACGCATACGCACATATACACAATATTACAGTTCACTTGAAAAAATACATTTATGAACTCGACTGTTTTGTTGACACTTGATTCGTGCATGTCTACCCCCCCTACTACCCCCTCCTTCCCTCTCGATCTGAATCAACAGACGCCCTCTCTTTCTCCTTCTTTTCCTTTATGTGTCTACCTCCCCACCACCTATCCCCTCATTATTTGTTCCTCTTTTCACCTTATATTTTTATTTATTTATTTATTTATTTATTCATTTATTTGCCCTGTTTTGTTTCAGATTTTAGATTTTAGATTTTTTGTTTTTTGTTTTTAGGTTTTTTAGATTTTTCAATTTTTAATTTTAATTTTTTAACGGCCTTAATTTTTGAAATGTTAAATTGCTTTTCTTCTTCTCTTTCTCTATCCCTCCACTTCATTCTCTCCAAATATGATCTGAGGTTAAGATCGGATTCTAACTCTGCCTGATGAGATCTCAGTTTATAGTAACTGTTGATCGATAACATCGACATGCCAGTGTCGCAGATTTTGTACATGTCTGTGTAAATAAAAGTATCATATATATATATATATATATAAGAGGATTTATATCATCCATTGAGCTGATACCTATATCTACAGTGCTCGGTTGTGGTAGTGTCCGTTCTAGGGTGTTGATAATAGAAGCACCTCGGCCCTAGGTCATTTACCCTCCGTTAAAGTCAAAATTTCCATTGATTTACACTTATATATATATATATATATATATATATATATATATATATATATATATATATATATATATATAGTCGAAAACGCGCACAAAAAAATTTCGACTATCGAATTGTAATTTACAATTCTTTAAAATACGTATATCGTCAATCAAGTAACAAACACAAACGACGGCAACTCAAATGTTTCTCTTTTTCTCTCGCTGAATACTCGACGTGGTCTTCACTCGTCACGTCATCTGTATTTTTCTCCGAAAGGAAAGTTTCTACTTTTTTTTTTATTTCAACGGGAATTAGCCCACGCAAATCAATGTTCATCTAGATATGTTAAGTCTTGTCATTGCACACAATAACAATATGCTATATTGTAAGCGTAACGCCTTGGGTTCAATCCCCGATAAACGACACAAAGAGCGACCTCCACTATGGGGCACCCGCATGATGACTGCTACAATCTGCCTTGATATCTTGATCACACATGATGTATGGTGGGTGTAGTCTTTGACCCGTGCACTTCTTCAAAGTGGGACATGCACCCCAGTTACTGCTTCGGACTTGCCCAACGAAGTTTCTGCTTCCGTCCCGTCCGAGTTTTTGATTTCTAATTCGCGGCTCCATCCTCGCGAGAATTACTGGCGCTGTCTCGCCATTTATCGTTGTTATTTTAATGTCCCCATTGCTCCAGTATGGGAGTAACCTGAATCAAGAAACGCTGGGAAAGGCATTTCGTTGACATAATTTCGAATGAATGGTTGCACCTTGTTTATATTTTGTCAGGGGAGCAGAGCGGCGCTAACACCTTATCCGCCGAGTCGTTTTATGGACTACTTGAGGCCATGCGTCGGATCAGCCACACTAGAAGCACCGTATGTGTCCCCGGCCACTGTCCATGCAATCCTTTGTAACGTGACCATTTTGCCCGCAGCGGAAGCATTTAACATTGGCATGTGGACACGGCCTCTGCGGATTTCTAAAGCCAGTCTGAAACGACTGCGCGGCCATTACAACATGTTTTGCTTCATCCCTGATGATGGCTCGAGCGCGCTCAATTAACTATTCAATTATGTTCTAATGGATGCTTTCTGGGGTTGCTTCACTCAAACTAGGAGTCCGACCACAAATGCGTATATGAAAGTTTGTTTAGGTAACACTCCAAACAGAACGGCCAGCTTCTTTAATATTGTAAAGTAGACCTCCACTGTCTCGACTCCTAATAGTTTCCGGGTGGTAAAATGTCCGCAAAAGGTCTATACGGTGCAGCCTTCGTAAGCGCAACATCAGCCTTATTGTTCTCGCTTAGCTGCAGGTAGAAAATGCATCGCACGTCTCTGTTGTCGCAGAAGAATGACGAACTCGACCTGCTTATCTCCACTCAAACGACAGGTTAGTTCAACTCTCTCAACCCGGTCCACCACAGACGTGGATCCGTCAAACTCAGGGGTGGGGTTCAGGTCGAACTTTGCATCCGTCATTATGTTACAAATCGACAGCACGTAGACATGTAGTCGATAACGCGCACAGAAAAAAGTCCGACTCTTGAATTGAATTAACAATTCTCCAAAACACGAATCACGTCAATCGAGTAACACAAACAAACGAGGCAACTCAAATTTTCTATCTTTCTCTTGCTGAATGAACACTCGACGTTGTTCCCACTTGTCCCGTAAAATATGTATTTCTCTGAGAGGAAAGTTTATTCTCTTTTTATTTCAATAGGAATTCGCTCATTCAAAATAATGCTCATTTGCATAAGTTAACTTTTGTCAATTCACAAAAAAAACAAGATTCAGTCTTGTAAGCGAAACGATCTGGGTTCAATCCCCGATTAAGGCCACATGGCGACATCTTCACCTTTTTATCTCGTGGACCCGCATGATGGCTGCTAGAATATATATATATATATATATTGGATAAAAATCCTGAATCGTTATATCATTTGCTAGGAAGTTCAAGTTTATTATTGCAAATAAATTCGCATGGATACAATTGTAAATATTTCTCTTGGTTATTGCATATAATGAGTAACATTAGCTTCTCTATTCGTGAGCAAACAGCTATATATGGGCGCGGTTCTTTAGATGTGTTGCTATTCTCGAAGCTAGTTCGCAAAATCTCTTCTAATTCCAAGTTCAATAATGCGAAGAATAAACCAAACCAATTATGAATTTTTTTAAATGGTTGTAACTATTTTTTTCAATTGAGTTACTTTTTTAGTTTTAGTTCTCCAAGTAAACGCCGAATTTGCATAAAAATATACTATTAGATTAGTTGTAATAATTAAAATGAAGAAATAATAAGCAACGTGTCTACTGTTTTCGAAGTGCGTGGTTCGTGTAATGGATACTATCTCAGTCTATTCACCACTTATGCCGATATCAAAAAATCCTGTCGATGTATTGTATCAATTTACGCACGAATAACGTTTTCTATCTGGCTGTGGGCAAAGTAGCAATTACGCTATTGAATACATTGCAGGCGTTTTTTTTGTGTGTTTTTGTCTAGCTAGAAATCAGAAAGTGTACAAGATACACCAACAAAGCTGATATATTCGTTTGCAGCATTACCTTTGATAGCCAATGGAAACATTCTTTCTCTAATATTAATTCTTCTGGCGATCACCAGGAATAAAATCAGTCGGGGTGATCATCATTTTGAGCGAGATTTTCCACCCACCTCTGGTATGTAATTATATTTTCTTAGTCTTCGGCCTAAGATCAAAGTGTAGTATAGATGATTCTTGTTCAGAGTAGGATAGATATTCTTATCACTTTAGACCAAGGATGACTAATGACATCCATTTTCCCCAGACCTTTGATGTAACTTAAAAAATATTTTCTGCAAATGAATAATTCAAAGTGTAATATCTATTTTATTCCTCGGTCGGATAGGGAGGAAATCTTTCTTTACGTAGAAGGGACAGTAAGAGTAAAATGAGACGGCGGGAGGAAAAGGGAGGAAAAAGAGGTCGAATATGTATAGAGAAGAGAGGGATAGAGAAAGAGAGGGGACTGGGACTGAAGGTAGATAGATGAAGAGGAGATACAGAGAGGTAGACAGAGAGAGAAGTATTAAAAGATACATGTTGCACACACCTAATCCCTAGGGGGTTCCGTATCTAACCGACCTTTATTTTTGGAAAAATTGAAGTGGGTCCTAACCACAGGGGAACATCGTATCTGTAGAAACATTATTTTCTCGGGGGGGGGGGGTCAATCGAATTCTAGGTGGCCAAACCCAAACCAAACATATTTATTATTTATTATTGGCGAGTTTCTTATCTCTGATTTAAATATTTCTCACTTGAAGAAAGTCTATGATTCACATGCATTTCAACTATGCAGCCCACTAAACATGCAACCGACAAGTGCATGTTTGCAGCGGTTTTAGATCTGGCGTCGGCGACTGTTCCTCCAAGACACTGCGCATGTGATTCGGCAATTAAAGCTGGTGTCTATCGAACATGGCACCCCAGTCTAACTCCTGACAGACAATGTCTTCTGCAGTCAACAATTCAGAAAGTTTGCGAATGACTCGGGCATCCGGTTCAGATCGCGCTGCGCCTATAAGCCGTCTGGAAATGGCATAGAGGATGTATCAGCGGACAATAAAACGAATCGCTGCACGAAAAAATTATGAGAATCATGCAGGTTGTATACTGGTACAACATCACATCCAAGGACGACGTATCTGCATCGTCTGCACCGGCATGTGTATAAGATTTGAGTGAAATAAGTTGATGTTGTACCTGCTCCCGACTACCAAGAGACGCCAAACCAGAACAGAGAGGAGGGTGCAATCTGAGTGAAACCTCCACATAAACGGTGCACGTGAAAATTGAAAGCAGTATGACATAATCCAATATGTAAACATCTTATTTACTACATATGTAGTCATGCTAGTCATATATAGAACCGTTTACTGTATTACGGATTAAGTAAAAAAAAAGTTTGCTTTGCTGTAAAACAGACAAAGCAAACGTAATGTGTTCCAAACGGCGCAATTCAATTATTAATTAAGTTCAACACATGTAATTATTTTCTATATGGTAAAACGTAAGTTTTATAGTATACATATACAATTTGGCATTTCGTAGTTTTATATATTTAGCCAGTCTGATAACGCTTTTCGAATAGCGAAACATGGATTATCAATGAGAAATATTAGCGTTCATCTGATTATGGCATAATAGAACAATCCATTAACATCTAATTAACCTGTATTGCCGGCAAGTTACATCTGACGCGATTATTATAACAGACATCTTCAGCTTCAACAAACAGGAAGTGTTTCTCTTTCAACGCAAAAATACAGCTTTTATTCACAAAAAATGAATGCGGATGATAAAAGACATTGAAGTTTTACTCCATTATCTGCACTAATTAAATCTACTGGTTTCGGAGTATGCTTTATTCTGATAACAAACAACATCCTAATGTCTCTAACAATAGGTAATTAGAAGAATTGCAATCCGGACGCCGCGTCTCTTTTCTCTCTCAAAATACACAACAGAGTTTATCTGCAGAACTTGCATAAATAAAGTAATCATTGGCCTTAATATATATGAAGAGAAAGACAATTACACGAATCCAAGGGAACTGGAACAACCAGAAGTCCCATAATCTGACAATCCCCTCCTCGACAGTAAATTGTGATGCCAGTCTCAGTTGGTACTGCACAAAATGGTCCTGGATTCTGAGGTAATGGATAGACAGGGAGTGTGAGCGCCGTCCATACTTTCTCTGGATGAGTGCAGATGGTCCTAGCATTTTGAGAAGGCTTGTTACTACTCAAATTACAGAGAAAGCCAACGGTCGGAATAAAAAAAGAGTCAATAGTAAACAACATTTGCGATAACGCAAAATGATTTGCAACGGTGATTGAAAAAAGCAAAAAGTCCTTAAAATCTAAGGAGTAATGAGACCATAGAACATCACTTGTTCTGGCTAGTTAGAGATCATTGGTAAATACTCACGTGAGAACTCCTAGTGAATAAATAATAATAATGATCAGCAAAATAAGAAAAAAAGAATCACATTAATATAAAAAGATAGTGAGAACTAAACAATCCCAAACAACTGCAGATGTATAACTTGCCTACTAACTGAGTGTAAAATCTTACCAACACGGAATGATAAACGCGGATCCGCCCTTTCTCTAATATTTTTAATCATAACTATGATGTCACGGGCCAGCATATTCAAGAAGCATAATTTCATGTATAAATGTACAGATAAAAAGGAACAAAACAAATAAGTTCATGTATATGGATTACCCGCGAGAAAATATTTTTTTTTATAATTAATGATAATAATAATAACCATAATAATAATAATAATAATAATAATAATGATAATAATAATAATAATAATAATAATAATAATAATAATAACCATGATAATAATAATAATAATAATAATAATAATAATAATAATAATAATAATAATAATAATAATAATAACAACAACAACAACACGGAACTAGCCAAATAACTTAAAGGACTATGGAGCAGGAAGAAAGTCAGTATAATACCAATAATCGTAGGAGCACTAGGAACAATCCTAAAAAAAACTGGAAAAAAGACTGGGAGAAATTGGAATCAAAGGGATCATTGAAACTATACAACGGACGGCAATGATCAAAACAGCTGCAATCTTAAGACCAATTCTCGAATGCGGAAACCAACCCGTATAAGCTACGAAGGGTCACATGTTATCTACAACACGAAGAAAACCAAACTACATAAAGAACACCACATCACAAAGCAACAGAAACATCACTTAATGAGTCTCCCTCACTAATAAATTACATCGACCTCAGCTGATACGACACAAAGATGAACCAATGAACAGAAATAACAAGAAACACCATGAGCTCCCCCCTCCAAAAAAAGTGGTACCAGCCTAGGCTGACACTACACAAAATATTTGCATAGGGTCAAGGAGGATGAGAATACCGAGGAGGGACAGAACAAATCAGACCTCCACTGGCAGTGCAGAGAGTGCTGGGACCTTGGGGATGCTTATTGCCACCCAAATCCCAGAGAAGACCAATGGTCCTTACAAGCGAGAAGTCAATGGAAAACGGCTTTTGCTTATACTGCAAGATTATTTGTTGTCGCTATCGAAAAGAGGTGGATAACACTGGAAATCTGGGGAGACTTCTTGTCACTCCAGGGAATACCACTGGTTGTCCGTGAGCTGTGTGAGAACTCCTAGTGAGTACAAATTATAATAATAATAATAATAATAATAATAATAATAATAATAATAATAATAATAATAATAATAATAATAATAATAATAATAATCAATCAATCTCAAACATAACATTGACAAAACTGCAGGATCACCGATATACCGATTGTGTAATGAAAGGTAAGAAACCTTAGCGCATATTGTATCTGAATGCCCAATGCTAGCATAACACCAGTATAAAAATGGAGACACGACAAAGTCGCTCAGGTACTACACGGGAATGTATGTAAACTTTATTAACTGAACCACAATGAGAAGCCGTATGAGCATAAGCTAGAAGTGGTACAGGAGAACGACAATGTCAAACTCCTGTTGGACATGCGCATACAGACTAATAAGGTTCTGGAACATTCAAAACCCGACTTAATCTTTCTAAACAAAAACAAGAAAACTTGCTTAATCATTGATATAGCCTGCCCCTTCGATACTAAAGTGGAGGAAAAATAACACGAAACGATCAATAAATATCAAGATCAAAAATGGGAATTAGTTAGACTATGGAAATTTAAAGAAGAAAAGATGATTCCCATTGTAATTGGAACGCTTGGAACCATAACGAAAAGGTTTAAACAGATTGACGAGACGATGTTTTTTTTTCAAATTCTGAAAGAGGCTTGTCTGTTAAGAACAGCGAAAGTGTTAAGGTACAGCTGTAATGTCTAAGGTCGAGGGAATTGTATTGCATGGAAATTGCCAGAGAATTGAAAGGGATATGGAGTAGGAAGAAAGTAAAAATAATACCAATAATCCTAGGAGCACTCGGAACAGTCTTTAAAAACCTGAAAAAGACTGGGATAAATTTGAATGAAAATAATAAGAGTAAGGGGAGGTTTGTTGTCACTCAGACTCCATGAAAATACCACTGGTTATTGCCGGTGAGCAATCACTAACGATGATCTGTGTGAGAACTTCTAGTGAATAATAATAATAATAATAATAATAATAATAATAATAATAATAATAATAATAATAATAATAATAATACACGCGCTGCATATATTAATAATGTAAAACAAGCAGAAACTCTTTTGATTTATATTAAAAAAGGCTTTTCATTAAAAATACAACAATTTTAATTTCTAACCCAATTTTCAATTTAAAAAGGCTTGAATATTGAATCACACTTAAACATTTCAAACACATTTTTTTTAAAATTAATTAAATGACTGCTACTATTCGGGCTGGAAACCGTCCACAAGCTGAAATTAGGTGGTATTTATTCATTTCAGACGCCATCTGAGCAGTCGCGGCCTTTAGCGAAGTTATGGTACTATGAGGATGTCGAATCGTCTCTCTTTCAACAACGCTCCACACGTAATAGTCCACAGGGTTTTAATCTGGCGAATTACGGGGTAACGTGTTAGGGGTCACATGATCCTAAAAACTATTTGATCATCAGTCCTTGGTACTTTGTGAGAATGTGACAAAACCTTATTCAAAGAAACATGACCTTCTATTTAATACTTTATCTATCCAGGGCTAAACAACTTTTAAAGAGCATCAAAGTGTCTAGCAGCATTGACTGTAAAACCTTGTGGGAAAATGTAAGGTGGTACGACACTATGCACACTCCCCATAACTCCTAAAACTATCACCGCAGCTAAAAATTTAATCTGCACTACCCATGGGTACTTCAGAAAGCAATACACATAGTGACCTTAACGGAAAACGTTGCCATCAGATCCAACCAAGCGTTATGAATCAAATTATCTAGCAACATGTAAAAAGTGACTGATTCCTAAATAAGTACGTTTGCATCTAAAGCAACTATGAGTGAATGTTTTTTTCATTTCTTAAGTTAACAGGGTTATTTGAAAACAATAATACTATTATGAAAAAAATGTTCTCAAATAGCCCTCGCATATATATATATATATATATATATATATATATATATATATATATATATATATATATATATATATATATAACAGAAGATCTATCCTTGTGAGTTTTACTTAGATATTGGTCGAAATTGAACTTTTGTGGATATTGTTGTATTGTTTTTCATTTTATAATGTTTATAGATATTTTTTGTACACTCCTTTTTGTAATATGATTTGAAAATGATTTAACTTCTAATATATATATATATATATATATATATATATATATATATATGTGTATAAACATAGATATGTATGTGTGTATAATTGTGGGTATGTTGATTGATGAATGTCCATAATCTGAATAATGTTGGTCTTTCATTTATGAAGTATATTTCCACTCTCAGTTTCTACCGATCATCTGCTGAGTCTTGGCCATTTCTTATCTTTGTCGTTCACCCAGATCTCGCTGAGAAATTGAAAGATCGATGCTATCAGACTTTTCCACGAAAATCTGCTGACTCCAGCAGATTATCTCAATTTCCGCCCGACCCCGACTTTCAGTTGATCTCGTCGATGTCTTTCATTTCTATGCAATGATTGCTCAACTTGTAATGGTTTCTTGCATTCATTTTCATCAAGATGAAAACGACCAGACTTCTATTAAGAAAGTCATCGCTCTTTAACTGACAAAATCAGAGCAATCTCTTCAACGTTAATCACGAAAGAGATCATTTGTAGTATATGGAATTAACAACTGGTCTTTTAACCAACGGAATTCATTACAAGCCATGACTCTTGTAAATTAATCATTTTATAAGGTTAGGTTAGAGATTGGCACAAGGACAGACGTATGTGTCGCCCAATCTGAATGGTTTGTTAACATAGTTTAAATATTTTATTTGACAACGTACCATGTTGCAACATATGACGTGTAGAATTTACACTTTTTACAAGTTTCTTTTCGTTTTTTTTCTTCCTTTCAGCGTTATTTTAAAAGCAAACAGAACATGTCCATTCCACCCTCCTCATGGCAATGTGCCTAGAAATATATTTAAAGGTAAGTAGTTAGCTTGAACAAAGAAATAAATCGAACGAAATGTAAAAAATAATCGGATGACTGATTAACTTATGTATAAAGTAAACTGAGTTATTCCCCTATTTCAGTGATCGGAATAGCTTAGCAAATACAAGTTACGTAGAAACATCTCATCTATGCTGTAAATGTGTTTCTCTATTTCTAGTCGATTTTAAAATGTTAATGCTTAATCTCCCTAAATATTTTTTAAATCCAATTCACAGGAATAGGGAGAACATTCACCTTCTTTCTAATCAGATGTCCTTTCACTGGCACCTGAATCACGTCACGCTTCGTACATATTCACTGGCCGGAACAAAAATGTTCTTTTATCAAGACAATTGATTGTGTCAGAAATACATGAATTGCACTTCATATGGCTACCACATCAACCCTATTCAAAGAATCTGGCTCCAGCTACCGCTGGCTGTTTGCAGACATCAAAACAATGCTCAAAGAAAACATATTTAAGCCCAGTGTAAAAGTGATATCGGAAATCGAGGTCATAGACAAATCATCCCCCCCCCCTCACAAACAAAGAATCACATTTTTAGAGCAGCGTTGCTTAATAGCCGAATTTTGCCTAAAGGTTGTTGTTTTATTAGTTAGACCTTGTACTTATTCAGTGGTGTATTAGATGTAACGATTAGTTGCAATCCAAGTTGTTTTCAACTTGAAAATGGGACATACTATGTGTCCCAAACTGTTATGTTCGGGGAATTAATTTTATCAATCTTGGGACGGCTATATATATATATATATATATATATATATATATATATATATATATATATATATATATATATATATATATACATACCATCTAACCGGGTTGGTGACCGCATATTCTAGTGGTTCAGACAGAAGTAAACATATTGACTACGGTCTGAGGTTCGAATCCTTCAACCGGCAGAATAATCATAACCCACAGTGATGATTTGTGGAAAATGGTGAACACACATGTACGTTATATATATATATATATATATATATATATATATATAGAGAGAGAGAGAGAGAGAGAGAGAGAGAGAGAGAGAGAGAGAGATGAGTGTGTATCTTTATAGATGATAGACGTATCTTTTATTTTATTAAAAATCTTTGAATAGAGTAATTAATATTTAAACAAAAATTAAATTTACTGGACGTTACATTCGAAGGTCAAAACAGATAAGGCAAGCCGGTCAGTTGTAAATTGCAATTGTAGCGAGAGTCACGCTTTACTTCTGGACGAATGTTCTAGTCAGATGATCAAAAAAAGAAGCAAATTTGTAAATTAATTATAGCCACGAGTCCCTTTCATGAAGAAGCAAATAGATTATATGTGTCATCTTGTTATGCTCAGTGGTAAGTCAATGCATCGGAGATGGCACCCGGTTCGGAGAGGATAGGGTAGGTTTAGTGTTGCCGTATGCATTCTGAGTGCTAATTTTGCCTGACACGTGGCTGCGCTTTTCTTGCTTTGTTAGCCACGTGATTACGTGAATCGCGTGTCAGCAAGGAACGTCTACATGCTTTAATCAAGCAGAAAAGAATAGGTGTGGGAAGACGAAGAACATGTGGATGAGGTGGAAGAAAGTGGGTCGCTTGAAAGTGGAGAGTTACCAAAACTACAGACATGCTGCTGCTGCTGCTGCTGCTGCTGCTGCTGCTGATGATGATGATGATGATGATGATGATGATGATGATGATGATGATGATGATGATGATGATGATGATGATGATGATGGTAGTTGTGGCAAAGAAACGAAGGGTATACATTGTCGTACAGAATATTTATATGGTTTATTAAATTAATTCAAAATAATGCCACCTTTATTACATTGGATTACAAACTAATGAAAGCATGAATGACAAAAACATGTTCTAAACAGCATTCATTCCTAAACTGATTGAGCAATCATTATGATTTTTTACTACAGTTTTAGGCGAAAATGTCATAATGTTGACTATATTTAGTGTAGTTAAGTTTAATACAAAAAAAAAGCCAAGGGGGTAAAAGAACTTCGTGAAAAGTTAGATACCAGTTTAAAGGGTTTGTAAGACGCAAACGATGAGCAAAAACTCCCATTTAAAAGTTAAATTATTTCAGAGTTGCATTAAATCCGATCCATAGTAATATTAAAAACCACCCTTTAAACTGAATCTTTAAATGTTAGCCATTTTCCAGAATAAAAATAATGTATTGGACTTTTATCAAAATTGGAATAATGATTCTAGGCACAAGGTTTTTACCATTATATCTTTATGTCAAACTTTCGTAAGAGGGCATAAAAGTAATATTCGGGAAAATAATTTTACCCATCCTGAGAGGAGTATTATTCTAGTAATATATATATATATATATATATATATATATATATATATATATATCATACGTGTATACATAAAATAATATGTATGTATGTATATATATATATATATATATATATATATATATATATATATATATATATATATACATATGTATATATATATTTATATATTATTTCATGTATACATGTATAACATCATATGGGGATATAATATATGTTAACTGTAGAAGTGAAATAGCAAACAACTGTATACACAGAATAAACTCATCGTTAGGATAAAAAAGATAAAAATAATAAATAAATAACGTAACTAAACCAACAGCTTGTATAGCCACAAATAACAAAATAAATGGCAATGAAACTATTCAAAAGACACACGTGTTCAAATAAGGTAACCATTTAATTAGACCGATTTACAGAAGATGTGAGTAACACACATACGAAGCAAAACAAAAGAAAATGATGTCAAGTAAAGTGTCATCCGAACTTTTGTTTGAGAGAAGCTCAGCCATTAGCAAATGAAAACATTTACACGGGAGAGGAAATAACGACGAATCTGATTGGTTAGCTTGCTAGACTAAACACCACGTGGATATATGAAAAACAATCAGTGACACGAAGTCCATGCACATAGCTTAGTGATACGTTATGGGGATAAAACGCGGACGCTTCCGTGTTGTTTAATGTTCATAAATATATTTTGATACCTTACTATATATATATATATATATATATATATATATATATATATATATATACATTCTGAGTGTAGCAGAATTTGACCGCGCATTATAGAACATAACAACGCAAACTTATCCTCCTTTAAGAAACGGTTAGAGACATATAATCAGTCTCAAAATGGCATAACAGTAACTATTTTACTTATAGAAAAATTGTCGGCAACCTAGGTATAAGAAAGGTTATATCAATAACAGATAAAAATTCGCCAGAGAGTAATTCATATAAGGCAGATACGCATAAGGTACACACACATGCGCACATACACACCAATCATATTCTACATACAATGTGTTAACACGACATCTGTTATAGTAGTTGGTTTTCCGTTGTGTCAGGCAATGCCAGTTCGCACCTACGCTACTTTTAGGTTCTTATTTGGTTGCACAGTTTACTCCGCAAACGGCACAGGTTTGAAGATCAATAGAGATTGTAGATCTGGTCATTTCTCTTCTGACATTTTCTTTTTACGGCTAGTCTGAAGTCTGGTCAGTACCGCTTTACCCGTCGATAAACCGACACACTTAGACACAAGATTGACACACGCACTGAATGAATTAACGAAAGAGGGCAGGATTGGAATCAAAAGAGACATATATGACACGACAATATAAATACTATAATCTACGAAATGTTTTTTTATTAATTATAAAAAAGGTA
This sequence comes from Sepiola atlantica, assembly GCA_963556195.1. Taxonomy (NCBI): domain Eukaryota; kingdom Metazoa; phylum Mollusca; class Cephalopoda; order Sepiida; family Sepiolidae; genus Sepiola; species Sepiola atlantica. The sequence goes on from OY744523.1 coordinate 76,024,676, forward strand.
AAGGTCGCATAGCCTGGACGCGCACGAGTGTCGTTGCCGACATCGCACACTGCCCATGGCCGTAGCGGCGGTGATTTGTTAAGAATCACCGTGTCTAGGGCACAGCATATGGAAGGCGGAGCCCATCTCTCTCCTTCCGCTGCCTTGAACCTTCCCTGAGTTTTAGTCAGGTACCCATTTACTGCTGGGTGAACAGAGGGAGTTTTCAGACCCGAAAATTCGCATGCCCTGAGTGGGATCGAACCCGGGTCGTCCAGCCCATAGACAAGTGCTATAACCGTCCAATTAATATCTAAAAACCTCTCTTCATATAACTCAATATCTCTGTGTATGTTTGTGTGCTTCCCATATGAAAATAAGTTTAAAAGTGTGCATAAAATCTAAAAGTGTATTCTTATGTAAAATTGACTGAGGAAGATAATGGAAGTATTCATTAATATTTTAGTGCATCCCTAAGAAGTCTATGGAGTAGATTTCGTCGTTAAGCGGGTCGAGATTTAAACTATAATTTAGAATGAAAACACTGTAATTTCTATGTATTATTTTCGGAAATGTCTTGACATTTTCTTAATTTAACGTTTCTTAAGATTGTCTTCGGACTATGGATGAGGTGCAAGAAACTCGGAAAGGGTGGTCATAGAAGTGCTCTGGAGGCATCCTTGATTTTATTTAGGTGGTTTCAGTAGCGCTCTAATCAGAAGCAATACATGTAAGATTTGGTAAGTGAGATATAGCTGTGTTTAAACGCAGCATTGTCCGGCAGAAAGAATGTATCTGTCTTTTGTTAACTTAGTGGTACCAGGGAACTATAACAATAATACTACAGAATTATATTTGTAAAGTGATAGAAATTAGTTCAAAGTGCTCAATATCTCAGATAGGGCAGGTGTGTATATTCGGTGTTTCTCGGTAGTCAGCAATATCATAGATAGAGCAACCCTACATCGAGCAAATGCTTTTAACGCTACCATTAAAATGTAAACAGATACAGGTCAACGAATATGGTAAACACATGCGATGAGCTATTAAAAAAAAATTAAACAACCGAACATCTGCAAAGAAAATGCCAAGTATACTTAAATATAATAAAATAATTAAACAAATTAAATTGGCTAATAAAGTATACAGTTTTAATTATAAGGAAATCCATGGTATAAAATTTAAATAAATGAAGGGAGAAAGATGGGGTTATTTCGTAATTGTAAATAAACAACGAATTAAATTAAGGTGAATAACACATGGCATTCATAATGATTATCGTGTAAATTTAATTATATAAAGTTACATTGTAAAATAAATATTCTAATTAGTACGAGTTTTGCAGTTTTTTCATCTCCATCTATATAAAGTTAGGTATGTGTATATGTTTATATATTGGTATGTAAAGGTTCACTCGTTCACTAATTAACAAATTATTAGTAATTTTGGAACACAGCTGCAGGACATAAGAGGTAGTAATTTGAACTATATTTAATTTTATTTAGGTTTATGCAAACGGTGTACAAAAAGGGATTGGAAGGCATTCGTGAAATCAGATACCTCTGATTTTTGTGAAATTTAAACAACATGGAGTGTGCATGAAGTAATAGGTTTTTCACAAATTTCAATTCATTTAGAGTGTATAACACGATTTTTAAAAGCATAATATGGGCATATTTGCAACATTTATATATATATATATATATATATATATATACATATATATATATATATATATATATATATATATGTCACATTTGTAATTAATATATTCTTAAAATTCAAAGTGTATTTCTTAGATGGTCTTTTTCATTGTGATCCTGGTAACCATCTCGTTCATGTTTCTTTAGGCGATACAGTTGGTCTCTTCTCAATTGTGTGTGCACATTAGTTCATATGGATAGAAAAGGTATGTTACAACAAAAGGCCAAGGTCATAATTATATAATATGTAAGTAGAGAGTCTCTTCAATGAACTGAACTGAAGTTATCGCCATAAATGTTACTGTAACATTTTCCGTGACCTTGTGCGTTACATAGATATCCTAAAAGAAAAGCAGTTCTAAATTAGACCATAACTGATATTTTGACCAAGTTTGGCCACCATTGGTCAATCGATTTTGACGCTAGGCTGTACACAAAAAAATATAATTCCAAACTCGACCGAAAATATACATTTTTAAATGTTGACCTGAGATGACCTTATAATGGTTGAAAGGTGGTTAAACACCAACAAACAAATACACAGAATATAAAAACCACAAATTAGGTGGTATCAGTTGCAAAGTAATCCCCCGATTCGAATAAGAATCCCATCTTTCTATGCAATCCAGGAAGGATTATTCTGAGCTCTGTGTTAGCTTCGTTGATATTACGCCCCTGATGAACTCCACGACCTCAAAAACACGTCCCCGTCATGATCTACTTCAGTTTTAGAAAAAAATATCACACAAAATAAGAAAAGGTGAATAGATATGTTGTTGCCGCATGGCGATTTTCTCGGTCATGTTCTAACGGCGTGGTGAGCTGGTGCATGGTCGTGGTGAAGAAGAATTAAACCAAAGCATGTGAACAGAAATGCCACAGTTGAAGAAAGCTAACATTATAGTTATATGCTTATGAATACAGAGATAAGGTTAAATGATAACTTAATCTTGGTCGATCTATGCAGATTTTAGTTGACCTATCTTAAGCTCATTATCGTAACAAATCAGTTAGTAAAAAATAATATTGCTGTTCATATCAGCGAGTGCAGCGATCTGTTACAATTGCTAACATTCGTATCAGTCGGTTACGGGTTCGATATCATAACGCGGCATTTTTGACAAATACCTGAAACCCATATGATATAGTCAACCCAAGTCCTCTAACAAAAATTGGGCACGAGAACACGCTTCAGAAGCTGTCGGATGGCTTGACCATTGAAAACAATATAGATATAAAAAGCGGTGTAGCTACAATCTATGTACTTTACAATATGTTTGAACCCGGAGATGTTGGTAGCGGGGAGAGGACTTGACACCGTCTATCACATTAGTAATCAAACAGAAATCGGTGCGTTAACTCAATGTGAACAAAGATCGGAATTTTTTTTTTACTCTTTCAGAAGTTTTTTTTCTGCACATTTTGTTTATTAGCCTTTTCCAGGAACATCTCACTTTACTTTATATATAAGGTGATATCTCATTCCAAATATACAAATATAATGGATTTTCACATTAGACTTACGCGATATACAAAGAAGAGCGATTTGAAATTCTTTAAGAATTATAAGAATATTGGATCACGTGTGATGTGTATTCGCAAATGACCATCATCTCGAGAAGAATTACTCTTTTATATATCTTCTGATATATTTAGCTTGTCTTATGTTTGATAATAATATTGAAAACACAAAATTCATCTATAATTTTTTATTATTATTTCAGTCCCTGTGCATGACTTTTCATCTTAGTCTTATTAAAGCGGCGACCGGATTGAGTCATCTCGTTGGCTGAATTTTCTTTAGAAAGTTCAGTGTTCATTATTTTTATTCCATATTGCACACAATTGTAGTTATTTCATTCAGATAACTCCTCAAAAGTCCTATAGCTTTCATTCCAAGCGAAATGTTTATACAGCTTTGCTCCTTGGACGCAGTTACCATTAATTGTGAAGGCGTTTGCAAGGAACGAAATTACATATGAAATTGTGTATTTATTATATGAAGAAATTTATCTGAATCTGAAAATCATCTGCTAGAAACCTTCAAAGTAATTCGTCGCCTAGCGAAGTTTTCAAATGCTTATTTG
>OY744523.1:76033444-76063444 GCA_963556195.1 Sepiola atlantica
ACTCGAATTTCTTAAAATTTCTATTTGTTTTTATTTAATTTCTGTATTTTACAAATTATAAATATAGTAAACTGTTGTACATTAGGGCAGGTCGATTTTGGAATCGTGATGATGCGATGCCAATGATAGTTGGGGTTTGGCATGGTAAATAACGATACAAAATATTTTTTCCCAAATCGTTACCGTTAATTGAGGAAACCACTTTAAAGGTTGGAAATTAGCGTTTTCGCATGTGTTTTCGGTGATCAGTGAAATATTTCCCGCCGTAAAAACATTCCGTACCGTTGGAGAAATAAACATGTGTAAATATCATTTAATAAAGATTTTGTCAACTAAATTATTTACATTATTCTCAATAAATCAAATAAAATAAATAAGGATCATAAATAATGAAAAATATTCACTTGTAAAGGCAAAATTAAGATTAAATATACAGTGTTTAGTAAACACAGTATTTTACTATTTACGTAAGTGACCGATAAAAGATTGCTTCATTTTTTGTCTCTCGTGGAATTCAGGATTTGTGATTTTTCAGTAGAAAACAAATTAGACTATTTTTAATTATCAATAAAACACCATTAAACTGAAAAATGCATCCATTTTAATGATGAAATAAAATAAATATAATGTTTTTATTAATAGTGACGCTGGAACTTTCTTTTGGGGGTATTATTTAAATTTTCACCGTTTTAAATGCATACTTTGTTATTGTATATCGAATGTATGAAATATTGACCACTGTTGGATTTTAATTGTAAAAATAATTAGTAATTTTGTATTTTTATGTAAGAAACTTAATTATTTGACATAGAAAGAAAGAAAGCTTGTTTAATCTACATAATTTTATATTTTAAGTGTATCTGGCGTTTCAAACGCGTTTGTTTTTCTCCGTCGAAGAAAGATTTCCATTTTAAGGTAAGTAATTTATTTTCGTTCTATTTTTTTTTTCGTGTTTCAAATTAAATTTTATCAATGAAGTTTGTATTAAAATACCATAATGTTTCAGTTTTGTATTAGAAAAAAACTAATTTTTGGTGCATTTAAAGTTATTACCCATCATTTATTTTTCTATTTTACGGACCATTTTTTTCTGTGTAAAATTACCGATTATGTCGCTAGAGTAATCCGTTTTTTTTTTACGCAATATTTTAGATTTTAGAGTGTTTTTATTTTTAGTGTAGTTGTCATGAATTGTGTGATCATTTTACATTAAATGTATTTGGGAAAGTGATCCCCCACTCTAAAATCTAAATTATTGGGTAAAAAAATAAGGATTTTATCATAACTCAAACAGTATTGAGTCTGTTTAAATAGTCCTGTCATTTTAAGCCACACTTTTAGATGCAGCCTAACCCGAACTCCAACAGACTATCACTAAAGCTAACCAAAACTCCTTACCATAATTGTCAGCCATTTTTTAAAATATGAAACTAGAAGATATAAATCAAACTGTTTTAGACTTATTGATTTTTTTTTTTTTTTCAGATAAAAATGTCTGTAAAAGGACGTTCTGTTTTAACTCGCAGTAAGAGTTCCAAAAGATTTGCTGGTCCACCTTGTCCGTTGGATAAAACGGAACCCCCAACTTTACGACAAGTTATCCAGTTTAGTTATTTCCTTGAAAATACCTATCCCCACTTTTCAAATAATGATATTTCCAAATTGATCGCAAAGGAAATAATCAATATTTGGCAAGCAGTGAACCCACAATTGCCTTTGTTAAGGGAATATTATATAGGGCAGAGGGTGAATGTATTTTGCTTCAAGAGGGCCAAACTGATTAACAGGAAAACTCTTACTGCACCCAAAGTGAAAATAATTAAGGAACAGCTGGATACATTATTTGATATTTCTTCATGTTGCTGCAAACTGCCTGTCTTAAGATGTGATGACTTTGCTGTAAAGTGCAATACAGAAAATTGCCAAACAAGGCATATCATCTGCACTTGTCCTCCTAACAAGAAGGTAATATTAATTCTATGGTTGTTTGAATTTTTTAAATTGAACTAATTCATGTCCCAATTTTCAATATTGAAATTAATTGGAAAATATGAATTAACTTCTGATAATCTTTCTTTTTCTAGTAAATAATATTGTGATATTTTCCTTAATATTTGTCATGTATGCTAGATATGTTATTAAACACATAAACATTTTGACATTTCAGGTTCCCATTGAAGAGAGAGAATATTTAAAAGATCAGAGAGAGAAAACAGGACCAAAAGGCAGTTTCCAACTGTGACCTATTGACAAAAATGCTGTCAAAAAATACAAAAAAGATTCAGCTGAAGCAGATAGATTAGACAGGCAAATTGAAAGACAGCAACAAGATTCTTCACATGTTGCTTCCTCTACATCAGAAATCTTTTCACAGACATCTTCCAGTGAAGAAACAACCGATGACAGTTTTGAGTCAGGGAGACAGTCCAAGGGACCTTACAGTCTTTTAAAAGTCCCGAGATATTCTATGGAACTGATTAGAGGTGATATATCTTCTAACCTTGGGGCTTGCCTTGTTAATGCCTTTCTATTAGACTTACAACACATGGGCCTTCTTCATCCAACCATTGATTTAAAAGACATTATTATAGATAAATCAAAAATAGGCAAGAGTGAAAGTAACCAGCCATCAAAAACATGTCCAGGAATATGAACATCTTATATGCATTGGAGTTGATTGCAGAGTTGATAAGGACACTTTGTATTAGAAGGAAGTTACAGGGGAAAATGGTGAAAAAATGATTAAGAAAAGCAAGGGACCAGAGCGCCACTTAACATTTACCAGAGAGATAGGAACTGCAAGTAAATATCTCGCTCATAGAGTGATACCCAACATTGGTGCAACTGGTGTTCTTCTAGCAGATGATGTTGCTGCTGTTCTAGAAGAGTACAACAGTGTAAATACTATTAAGGCAATTCTGGTGGACAATACCAGTACAAACACTGGTTGTGAAACCGGGATGGTTACACCTTTGGAGAAAAACTTTAAAAAAAGTTACATACCATTGACTGTTCACTTCATCAAAATGAACTGCCATTTAGAGCCATCTTTAAGTTAATTGATGGAATTACAAGAAGCCCTACCACTTTCACTGGTCCTTTAGGGAAACTTTGTGGAACTAATTACCAGGATTTGCCCCAGGTAGCATTTCATAGTATTAGTGGTCCTCTGTATAATTTATATCTTACTGCAGAGGTAATGAATGATTTAAGTGGTGACCAGCGGCAAGAAGCAAGGCACAAGCACATTATAACCAAAACATTGTGTCACCAAATAAGACCTTCATTTACTTCGAAGGGAAACTACAGGGAACAATTTAGTTCTATTATAACATAATTTGGTAAACTTACAGTATTGTCCTCACAACAAAAATTACATAAGCTAAAACAAAAATAACTTCAATGCAAAACAAATTTAAATAAATATATCGAATCGCATACTTTAAAAAGCGAAATTAACGGTATCAAAACTAATTATTATTTATCGTAGCTAGAAAAGAGTCAGCAGTTAAAACAAGAACATGGCGCGACATTTCGTGACAGTCTCAATCCAATATGGTAGTATTTTCAAAATCGTTTACACTTCAGGTGAAAGACAAAAATGTATGAAATTAAATTCGGTTTTCACATGCTTAAACTATGCAGGTTTGTAGAGAATTTCATTCTGATGCGTTTTTATATAAGGTAAGCGTTGTTTTATTTTTTTATTTAGAAGTTATGGCCTGAGGACTACACTGTAAGCTTACCCATAATTTTATATGGTGCAGTAGGTTTTAGCACATTGTTCAATGAACAATTCAAATTTAAAACATTTGTTTCTATAATCTGTTTCCAGTAGTATTATTGTATAATACACTTTTATTTATATATTTTTAAAAGTAATTATGACCAAAAATGTAAAAGTGATTAGCCTTTTTTGTAATTTTGTACAATTTCTACAGTTCTCATTTATTGAATACAGTTAAAAAATGACATATTTTACTTGTGGTGATTCATACTTAGAATTCTGGTTTGAATATATTTTTTATTCATTGTATCTAACAAAAAATATCAATTTTATCTGGATTTATTAGTGAAATAGTAAAATTTTGAAGTCAATTTGTCAGCAAAATCCTGCGGAAATTAGGTATTTCTGAACATTTTCGTACCCGATCTTTAAAACAAAATGCTCAGTTAAGTTTTAAAGTTAGGAATCTAATTTTTGGTATCAGTTCTCACAACACCAAACCCCAGCTTTCGCCACCACAGCAGCGTTGATTTTCTAAAAAAAGTGGAAAATCGACCTGCCCTATTGTACATGCTTTTTATAGGTGTCAAGCGCAAATGTCGACCCTACGATTACGTTGTCATCTATTTAATAAAACTGAACTATACTTATTCTGCAGTTACAGAATGTAAATAGTGTAAAAAAAATTTATATAAAGTAAAGACGATTTCCCCCTCCCAAATCCGTTCGAAATCAACAATTAAACCAATGCATCGCACGTATCGAAAAACATCACTTCAGTCATGTAGTACCTTCGCCAGTGCTTTCAGAAAAATAAAATGATGTTTACACCATGAACGAAAGACATTATGCTTGACCCCCCCCCCCAACGCCCCCCCCCCCAAATAAGTCAGCCAAAGAGATGGTAGCAAAGTGTATTCCCGCTAAGATAAAATCCTTGCACCAACCTCATGAACATCGTCCTATTATTTCGCAAGAAACTGAAGAAATACCGGTTCGCTTTACTACAGACTATTATTTTCTTATTTTTTATGACAATTTGCTTACAACCTAAAAACAAACTGAACGAAATATACAAATACTTATACGTTTTATTTATTTTCGAACACAAATATTACATCTTCGTACTTAAACAGAATTTGCCCCCAACTAATTTCTTTTATTGGAAAGAGGGACTATAATTCTGTTAAAAAATTAAACAAAAACAGAATATACATATAACTATACGTATACATTTTATTTATTTAGAAGAAAAATAAATATTGATACCTCTATAGAATTTGAACATAGCTTTTTTATTACTAACAATTCGATTAAAAAAGTAAACAAAAACATAATCAACATATAACGTTGTATTTATTTACCAAGAAAACAATACAAACTTGGTCATTCTACACATTTTGAACCGAAATGATTTTCTTTTTTTATTGGGTGGGGGAGCATTTCCGAGTAAGATAAACCTATTGTTACAATTCACCAAAATTCTGTTTAGTTTGATTCCAATCCTACAATTGTTTCTTTACATTGACACTATCCGTCGTTATCTATTTGCGTGCGCTCGCCTGTTGGCATAGTTCATTTCATTCTTTTAAATTTCTCCCCTGCAAAACCGGGCGCCGGGTACCCGCTAGTATAAAATAAGTTGTCCGGCGGGAACATAAACTCCAACAATATTATAGTAACTTGTTTGAAACGATATATACTTGTACACATACCCTGAATAATGTAGTTTTAAAATATATATTATTATAGAAGTTTATCTCCGAAACGCTAGCAGTTCGTGAAAAGACAAACTGACATAATATATAGATTACATAGAATACTAGTCCTTGCTCGGGTAAAATTAATTCCCCGAACAGAACAGTATTGCACCACTTTTATATCAACTCACGACAGTAAAAATAAAGATAAAATTATATCAAAGCTTATGTTTATAATCTATATTTAAATGTTGATCTAAATCAATGACATGATTTTGATTCTAGGAAATTTCTAAAATCAAGACTTAAGCTAAAGGGGTGTTGAGAAGAAATTGAAATTCAGATAACGTAGCCAAATTGGTGTCTAATGACCATGGATCAAAATCAATCCACATCTGAAATATTTGTATTCACGCATGGGAGATTGTGTACATATTCAAACCCCGTTAAATACTTAACAGAAATTGAAATTTGGAAAATATGTATTAGTTTATGTCCAATAAATATTATTAAAATTATACAAAAATTGGAGATATCTGAAGTTGCACGAAGGGGCTCCATCCCTTTTTACCCGCTCTGCATAAACTAAGTTCAACTAAATATACCCATATAACACACCCTTACGCCTGGTATCTCTGTTCCAGAATTCATAATGATCGGTTAATTAGCTTAGGAGTGAATCGTGTACGTACAATATATATATATATATATATATATATATATATATATATATACCTAACTTTATATAAATAAAAGATTTGTGACTCTATCTCATCTCAAGGGGTTGGCTCTCGGGATTTTTGGAGAATCTACAATAGTGTTATTAATAGTGCAAGTCTGCTATTCCTCTTCTTTTTAATGGTCTTCGGATTATTTCATCTTCTAAGGAAAAGGCTGATCTCTTTGCTCATATTTTTGCTGACAATTCTTCTCTTGATGATTCTGGTGCTGTTCTTCTTAATTTTTTTTGGAAACTGATCAGTCCATTGATTCTATTATTATTACTTCAACGACGGTTGCTAGGGTTCTTTCTTATCTTGACCAGTCTTAGTCTTCCGGTCCTGATTCAATTATTGTTGTACTCAAGCGTTCTGCTCCTGAACTTTCTTCTATCGTCTCTAAATTATTCAATCTCTGTTTGTCTAAATCCTGTTTTCCTTCTTGTTGGAAGGAATCCTCTGTTGTCCCTATCTTTAAAAATACTGCTGATCGGTCAACCCAACGAAGCTTCGTCCGATTTGTCTTTTCTTCGTTATTAGCGAAGTTTGTGAAATCTTGTTCATTTTCCGGAAAGGCCGAGCCTCTTTAATGATGTTAAGGATGGCTTTTGTGGTTTTCGTTCAACTGCTGATCTTGTGACTGTTGTAATTGATAGTAGAGCCATTGCGCTTGACATTTCGAAGGTGTTTAACAGAGTATGGGATTCTAGTCTCCTACACAAACTTCAGGGTTATGGTATTGGTGGTAAGGTTTTTGGCATTACAAGGTCTTTTCAATCTGATCAAAGCTTGCAACTAACTTTTCACGGTGTTTCTTCTTTATCTATTCCTATCAATGATGCTGTTCCTCAGGGCTCTATTCTTAGCCGAGCACTGTTCTACTCTAAATAAATGATCTTCCAGAGAATATTGTTCAGAAAATTAAACTTCTTGGTCTTACTCTCTCATCAAATCTTTCTTGGAGTTTATACATTTGATATATTGCTTTTTCTGTTTCTCGTGAAGCTGCTCCACACACTTTCTCACGTCTGAGGCTATTCTCTATCCCTACAAATCCACAATCAGACCACATATGGAGTACTGTTGTCATATTTTGACTGGTGAATCTCTGTCCCATTTCAGGGGTTCTATATAAGGTGCAGAAACGTATCTGTAATTTGAATGACCACATCCTTTCTTCTTCTCTACAGCCCTCTCTGACAGATGTGATGTTGATAGTCTCAGTCTTTTCTATAAATACTATTATGACATGTGTTCTTCAGAATTATGTGATTTATTCCCCACTTCTTTTGTTCCAGCTCGTTTGACTCGTTGGTCTAGTGGGTCTCCATCAATTCGCTGTTTTGATAACTAATTGTAATACACCTTCCTATTTCAGTAGTTTCTTTCCAAGCACAACAGGCTTGTGGAACTCTCTTCCTACTGACTGTTTACATCCTACTTATGATCTTGGCTTTGTCAAGACTGAGGTCAATAGACATCTTTTGTCTTTGCGCTAATCATATTTGTTCTAGTGGCTTCATGCTATTCTGGGGCGATTTCCAATAAAAAAAACAAATAAAGATCAGTCACTGTTATCTTGTTGGAACATGACTCAGCAATGACCCGGCTGTGTAAGATTACACCATCTCCATTTCCCTGCTCCTCTTTAAGCATTTCATCTTAACTTATCTTTTCAAACTTATTGTTTACAATTTTCTTTATCATAGTAAAACAAATCACTATTAAATCTATTTTGATTTTCCCATCACAAATATTTATTTCATAGATCAGGTAAAATAAAAACAATTGTATTTAGAATTAGAAAAGAAAACGAAACAAAGAAACAGACATCATGCCACCTTCCTAATTTAAAAGCAAAACTAAAAAGAATTCACAGAGACAATAGCCAAGAAAGAAGAACAATAACACAAACTGTGCAATCGAAAAACTGTTACTGTTCAATGTACATAATACTGTTATAGCATAAAACAGCTAACGGCATGTTTGGATTGTTTTACTGGTTATGTGCCGAATAAGACAAAAGCGACAAGAATTACATGGAAAAATTAAATAAATTCGTGTTTGTTTATATGGCTGAAACAAAATAAAGCTACTGACAATTGCAGTTAAAAAGATCAAAGTATGTGTGTATAAATAGCCGGAGAATGTTATATATATATATATATATATATATATATATATATATATATATATATATATATATATATATATATATATATATATATATACATATATATATATGGCAAATTCTTATTTCATTCTTACTTTTAATATATTGTATAATGTATCTCTCTTGCGTCTGGTTAAAAATAATTTAAACATGACTCAGACATTGACACTGATTCTAGGCCGAGCAAGCGCACAACTACTTTGATAGGATAAGACATGGTATGATAATGTAACACGAACACATAAATTGTCCAGACATCAAGATAGTTCAGTTATCTGTATACATTCAGCTTTCGAATTGCCGTAGTGGTCTCACTAAGCACAAGTAGAAAGCGTATTCAGACCTTATTTTATAATTGAAAAAAAAGAAGGTATAATTAAACAGACCAATTCTGTTATTTCTAACAATGTTTGCGGAATATATATATATATGTATATATATATAGATGTATATATATAGGTGTGTATATATATACATGTATATATATATATATATATATATATATATATATATATATTTATATATGTATATATATATATATGTGTAAAGGAACACATTTTGTCAGCCAAGACCAAGGCGTATCTAGTTTATTTTAGGTTGAAAATAACTTCTCGGGCGCTTTCGACAACAACCAGGAAAACTTGTGGCTTGATAATGATCCTTGCGATGTCTAACGTATCATTAATCACAAGTTATTTTAAAGTACGATTGTCTTTGTGAGAGTGACATCATGCTGCCCCATATCTTTGGACACTACCCTAGTCCCTATTAAATTTGAAGCTGCTAGTGTGTGATACAAATATGACTGGTGGAAATTCCTCCGAAAAGGACATATGTTTGCGGCAGGATACGGCATCTTACCATACTTACAGAAATTATCAGAACTGGTTGTCGGCGAATTTCTACAGACATAGCTGTTGCAGACATTATGCCAGACCTCTCAATTCTCAAAATTGTAATCACATTTATTAATATGTCTGAGCGCCTTTGAGAAAAACATCACCCATTCCACCTGGCACAAGAATGCCGCGCTGGTGTTAGTGTATCTTATTAGGCATATAGTGAAAAACGCATGCGTCAAGTTTTGGAACCTTCATAAGGTGTGATGAAGGTTGATATATGTTTTCATGAAAATAGAGCGAACATAAAGAATAATCGATGGTTAGGGAAATAAACCAACGAGGTCAACTATTTTTGGTTAATTCTCCCACATTTCGATAAAAAACAAAAACAGAAAGAAACCCATGAGAGTCACATCAAAGATAATAAGGCATGCGTTTGTGAAAGTGTCGTAATATTAGTCTCCATTTTCCTTCATGCGTATGGATATCATTGTTTCTATTTGGAAACTAAGTTTCTTTGGCTTTTAAGGGGTTTCTGTTTCTTTTTTATTGAATACCTTGATAATTAACAAAAAAAAGACTCATTTTTTTTTCCTGAAATAGATTCTATTTCTAATAACAGAAAATTAGTATCATCGCTGAAGATAGTAACTGTGCTCCTATTTACTTTGCTCCCCATGAAGGCAGAGTAAGACACGGGGTTAGTTTTTAATGTATGGGCAAGCCAGCTCCCTAAAAAAGAGACCTATGAATTAGGACAAAAATGTAAATTGGATCAGTCGAGAAGGGTTTCCCCTTCACTGAAATGATGTCAGATATCAGAACTAACCTTTTCCCCGGGCAAAATGTGGAGTATTGTATCTTATCAAATACGATCAAAACGATAGCCTATATTTTATTATTTTATCAGATAAACTATTCAGCCAGTTGACTTCTCTATTAATCTTGTGCATTACAAGAGAAAACTGATTAGTTTATGACATTAGTAAATTAAAATGTGTATCGGTTGGAAAAAGTTCAAATAAATTGTGGTTTATCAGAATTACGTGTGTTTATAATCATCTCTATTTTTTGTAAAGGTTTTTTAATCTCTCTCTCTCTCTCTCTCTCTCTCTCTCTCTCTCTATATATATATATATATATATATATATGTATATATATAATAACCGAGGATGGTCGGTGAACAAACTACCAAATAATAAACTATTTTTTAAGTAGAATTGAATAACACGAATATAGCAACAGTAAAAAAATGAAAAGTGTAATAAACGCCATTTTTGGAATTGTTAAGTTTCCACAGTGAAAAGTGTGGCAATTCTTGACTCTACCGAACCCTAAAGTAGTTTTAGATGATGTGATATATGTTGATTCGTAGGATATTTCCCATAGCGATTTTACAGTTGTACTTTCATACTAAAAAAATACTTAATTTGAAGAAATTAGATTTTTCGGATATGCATATGTATATGTATTCGGATCTCTCTCTCTCTCCCTCTCTCTCTGCATACATTTACATATATATAAATATATATATATATATATATATAATGTATCTTAAGATCAATATACTTTGTACATTGTTCCAATAATTCAAAACCAACAAGCGCACGATCGTTTCCACGACTTGCTTGAAAAATGTTATTGTTCATTTTTTGGTTATTTTTGATGATACCAAAAAGTTACTTCGTCAGCGCCTTTTATAACATCACGTACAAATTCCACGGATATTTTCTTCATCTATCTGTATTATTTGATGTTTAGGATATTATTTTAATTGAATTAATTAACTATTAAAAGATAAGAAAAACATTAGAAACATACAGAAGTTCCCTGCACAGTTTGAATCGAAGGGGGAAAAGTTACTTAGGAATAAAACACATGTGGAAATTCTTCAATCAAAAACAAATAGAAATGTAAGAGGAGAGCAAGAAATTTTGTAGATTTATCTTTAAAAAGAATACGGGATATATGAGAAGATTTATCTTTAAAAAGAATTAGGGATATATGAGAAGGGATATATGAGAAGATTCCTACAGGAACAAGTAGTAGAGAATTAGAAAATCATACTTAAATGAGTTTTAGTAGAATTTACTTATAAAATAGAAATAACATAAAGCATTATGAGAGAGTAAATATATTGAAATAGTATAAACCATTCCCATAAATATTTTATTTTAGAAACCTTATGCATACATTTATATACCTAAACCCTGTATATCGTATTATTTCGATTGTGATCTTGTTGTCTTGTAACCGTGCTCACTGGATGTCATTACAAAACAGAATGGGGTAACTAGAGGGCAAATCATAACATAAGTAGTTGTAAGCGACTAACGTAAACAGTAAAGTAAATTCGTATGAATCAGAATAATACAACCTTGTTGACAGGTTTGATTCTGTTGTCAGTATTATTGCAGGAGGGACCACGTAATAGTTGCTAACATCCCTACGTGAAAGTGGTTTTATGGTATCGAATGGATTCGAAGTGGCACACCTAGGTCGTCAGTCCGTGTCGTTATCCACTTAACAACCTACACCTCCCACTAACAAGGAATAGCCCACGATACAACGTTAGGGGCACCGCCAATTTACACCAAAAAACCGACGTATCGCTCGCCGCGTCGAAGAAAAATAGCGAAGAAAGAAAACTCCGTAGTCTTCAACGACGCGTGTATAAAATGTATGTATGTATGTATATATATACATATTACAACATAATATATTATCTGTATACACTTTCTACATATATATATATATATATATATATATATATATATATATATATGAAAATATTCCAGAATGCGAATGTAAGTCCTCCCCATTTTGTGTAATAATGACATAGGGCATGTAATTACCGGTAATTTAGCGATAGTAAAACATCCTAAGTTGAGAAAGTTCCTTACAAAAGGTCCAAACTACAGAGAACCTAAATGTTTAAATTATACAAAACGTATAAAGAAATAAATAAAGCATTAGAAACCTTTAGTGTATCCATGGCAAAAAATCACAAAATATTACATTCCACATTTGACGCATGGAAAAATAATATACTCAGATTCATCAATAAAAAGGTCGAACGTTTAAAAATCTTTAAACATCCTAAAAAGACGAATCCTCATCTTAGAAATTCACAAATAATTATGGACCTTCAAATACTTACAAAATAAAGGTGTAATAGTTCCTATTGCTAAGGCAGCAACAAATATAGCTTTTATCTATAAAAAATATTACATACAACGCTTATTGCTAGAAGTAGGAATTATAGGTATAGAATCAGATAATTATGAAGTAAGTAAGTGTAAAAAAGAAAGTATTATTCTAAATAACACCATTATTTGTGAAAAATTAGGACTAAAATTAGTTGAGAAAAATAATAAACTTTCATGTATGTATTGGATACCTAAAATGTATAAAAAGCCAGTTGGGGCCTGTTTTATTGTTGCCTCCAAAATGTGTATTACTAAACCCTTGAGTAAGGCTATATCAAATGTGTTTAAATTAATAATTAATCAGATAAATAATTTTCATAATAACAGATAGTTTTATAGTAATATAAACCTATTTTGGGTAGTAAATAATTCATATCCAATAAAAGAAAAACTAGATTATATAAATTCCCGTAAAAAAGCAAAATCAATTTCTACATATGATTTTAGTACCTTATATACTAAAATACCACATAATGAACTAATTAAAGAATTAGGTAACATTATAGATTTAGCTTTTGCCGGAGGTAAAGGTAAATACATAGATTTTTCAAAATCTAAAGCCTTTTGGTATAAGACTAAAAACAGTAAAACTAGTACTTCAAAAAATGGCCTTAAAATACTTACCAGTCACCTGATTAAAGAAAGTTATTTTAAAATAGGAAATAAAACACTAATACAAACAATAGGCATTCCTATGGGTTTGGACCCTGCCCCCTTTTGGGCAAATCTCTATTTACATAGATATGAATACATATATATGTCATCATTAATACAAAAAATGATATATCTAGAACGTATAATTACCACGGCTGCAGGAGGTTTATTGATGACCTTGTCTGTATAAATGATAGAGAGGAGTTAAAAAATACAAAACATTTAATATATCCTAGGGAGTTAAAATTAAATTGTGAACATACAGGAATACATTCTACCATTTCTAGATTTAGATATAAAAATTGAGGATGGTAGATTTATTTATAAAATGTTTGATAAAATAAATTATTTTCCCTTTCATATCGTTCGTATGCTACATAAAAGTAGTACCTGTCCTATGTATATATTTTATGGGAGTATAATGTCCGAATTTCTAAGAATAGCCCGCGTTACTTTAAGATTAATGGATTTTATACCTCCAGTCACTTCATTAGTAATAAGAATGCTTAAACAAGGTGGAGATCAACATAAAATATTTAGACAATTAAATAAGGCAATAACACGCTATCCTGACGCTTTTAAATTATATGAAATAAATCAAAAGAAATTGATAAAAGAAATCCAACACTCTACTATAAAAATGTATAACATGTAAATAGTCCATGATGAAATAAATAAATAAATAAATGTATATATATATGTATATATAAAATACTTTTATAAATATATATTTTTAATTTTAAAACATTTGTAGATAAAGAAAATAACCAAGAGGAAAATAAGGGGGGGGGTTATTATAATGGAATCATCTAACTCTAAAATAGATGTTCTGTAAAATAGTAAACTCAATTTGAAAGGAACAACACAGGTAAGGCGAAACTATGTTTAATAACTTAACTAAAACAAATCTGGAGGCAAAACTAAATCAAATATTCGTAAACTTTTTAATTAAAAAATAATTATTAAATAGGGAGGTGGTGTCTGATCAACACTGTTGGGATGCCATGATAAAGAAATACTGTTTTGTTTTTTAAATCCCGAAACAGTTTTCATGGTAAACAACTGACGATCCCTTATATAAAAAACATATATAAAATATATTTATATTAGAGTAAATTCTTGGAAGTTAACTAATATAGTGATTGCAGTAGATTTATTGACTTACTAGACAAGAATCTTTCAACGGAAATTTTGTTCCCAGTTTTGAAGGTTAAAAAAAACTTCCGACACTATATATATATGTATATATTACGTCATAATATATAATTTGTATATATTTTCTGTATGTTTTCAATAAGGTCATAATAATTATTATAAAGTTATATTTTGGCTAGCTACACAAAATCTATTTTACGAATTATTTAGAAAGATATTAGTCTACTTTTTTTCTGCTCTCAGTTGAAAATATTTACTACTGAAAGTAATTCTAAAAACTAAATGAATCTTAAGAACTTCTGAGGTTACATAAGCCGGAACGTTGTGAAAATAGCAACCAAAGTGAGATTTGTAATTTGCCCTAATATACATAATGGAAATTATTTATCCTTGTCTAAGAAATCCAGAAAGACAAAGCACGTGATGGAAATGAAGTGATTACTAGCGAGACATGTGGAAATTCCACGGCCATCTTCTTCATCTATCCGTATCATTTAATGCTAACGATATTATTTCGCTCAAAATTGTAAATGCTAGTTGGACTTGTGAACATTTCACAGTTGTAGTTTTCATCTGCTGTATATCGCTGCCATGCGCATGATGATTCTATCTCAAAAAGAGTTGGTTACATCTATGGACATCCAGTGCAACGTAGACCCTGCGATATTATTGTATCAAGAAAGTGTAGTTTAGTTCGAGTTTCACGTTAGATAAAACAGGAGTTTTAACTATTTTTTAATTATATCGCACAAACATCATTACCTAACGTATTATTTTATTAATTACACGTTGCAATGGACAAAAAATGATTTTGCCAGCGGGAAGTGATCCCTAACGAATTTAGATTTTTTGGTGGCGGGCCAGCAGAGTATTAAATATGCGTATCTCTAACAAGGAACAATGCCGATTTGTATTGCGTTAGTTTAAAACGTTGTATAACAATAGCGAACTGTAATACCCCCCTTACACATCGGTGGCTTTAAATACGTGCATTTGAGTGAGGGTAGCGAAGTCGGACGACAATCGTAATTGTTCGAAGTCTCAGATGTTTAAAAGGCAGAATTTCATGACAGATCGAATTTCTACTTTTCTTTTTTTTATCTTATTTCGGTTTCATTTTTTTTGCGAACTTTTTTTCTTTTTCTTGTAAAACTTTTTTACGATAGGCCACCATATTAACGAAAAATGATACCATTAAACAGTTAACATAGTGAATAACAACGTTAGCCCAGTCGTCACTCCTTGACTTTGTTAAACGAGAATTTGACTTATACTGACGTTACGAAAAGACTACGTGTTCTAGGTTTGCCATGTTTCCTTATTATTATTTAAAACGTGGTGAAAGGGCATCAAACACTGAAGCAATAAAGTCAGACGTCGTATGGGTTGATAGTCAAGATTGAATACAGTAGAAATACAGATTTTTTAGAAGTATGTAGACGTTTTTATTTCACTTTGTTTCAAAAGTTAAAATATGTATAGAATGATAAACAAGTTTCACATGATATTTCTGCTTTAGTTTGTTTTGTTAACATTTTATTTGATGGATAATTTCAATTATCGGCTGTATTTTAAGTTAGAAGAGTTTTATGCAAGTGAAGAGGAGGAGAACTAGTATTGCTCTTGTAAAAAACTTACACTGAATGCAAACATTGTATATTAATGAAATGATATAAACGATACAATTCAACGTTAAAGTTTACTTCTTTCTCGAAGTGTAAGGAATTCCTGTAGAAACGATTACTAGCTAGAAGAATACTCGTGCTAGGATTTAAGGTAACATTTATTCACCGAACAGAACAGTTTTGCGCCACCTCTATGTCCCCTTACAAAGATAAACATCAAGCTATAATGATACTAAAACCTTATGTCTAGATTACTTATCTCAATTTTGATCAAAATCCATTACGTAGTTTTGATTCTAGAAAATGTCTGAAATTTCAGACTTAAGCTTAAGGGGGCTTGAAAAAATCGAAATTAAATCTTGTAAACTATAGACTAAATGTAATGTAAACTTTTCAAATGGTAAGTTGTTCCCATATTATTATTCTGTTAATGTTATTCTATCTATATGAATACATGAGAAAGATTTTGTTTCGTGTTTACAAGAATGATATGAATGAAATATTTATTATTTTCAATTATTTATTTAAGTATTTCAAGTAGCAAACTTTGTGAAACGAGAACGAGTTAGCAAAGAAATATATATATATATATATATATATATATATATATATATATATATTAGTACTTCATGTATCCACATAAAATATTATAAGGAGATATAATTTTTTATGTGTCAGTTTTCAGTATTTACTTCAACAGTGCTCGATACGTAAGTAGAGCTAGGTAGTAAGCAATGAACATATATATGGCAATCAAGCTACACAGAGGTTCCCGTGTTTCATCCCCGGGGGGAATCGTCAGGCTAAATTCATGGAGTTATTTTTGTCAGGTGTTTTATATGCATGGCTTGCTAGTTAACCAATCAGATTCTTTGTTGTTCCCTCAGTCAATCGTTGGGCTTCTCTCGAACAAAGGCGTTGTTAGTGACACTCCTATGCCTATCCTATTTTTTGTTAACAATGGATTTTCCTATATCCTGTTTCCTTTGTTTTGTCAATACAGTGGGCGAATTTATTTTAACACGTGGTTTCTTGTATTTCTATTTTAGGTTTAAAATTTTAACTAATTTAGTTTTTTATTTATGTATTTATTTATTTATTTTTATTTATTTATATATATATATATATATCTTAACCAATATGTGTTATGAATGTTGTTTTCTATAAGTACTTATCTTTAATCAAATAAACATTATTTTATAGCCTTATTGTTTAGCTCAATAATCAGCTGTATAACAATTAAATGCACACCAAAATACACGTTACATACAATCAACAGATAGGAACCATACAACTATGTATACACCTACGAGCATCGTAAATCTTCCAGAGCTCACTCTTCTTCAACAAATACTTGATCGAATCGCGGATATCAATTAACAGAATCTACGTATTCTATTTCTTTGAAATTATTTACATTTTTTTAAACTGATTTATAAATATTAAGGCACTAAAATAACCACACAAAAACTTCTTAATTTCAAAAACTGTGAAAACTATTAACAGTCTCCTGAGACCAAAAATGCCATACTTAACTCGGTAAAACATTTTTATTTTATTACACTGAATTCGCAATATATACATTTATAATAACAATTTCAATGTATTTATCTATTCCCATAAACTTTGCAGAAAATAACTTTTACTTTCTCTACTGTGTCTCTCTCCCTCTCTATTTCGTTCTTCTTTATACGACTCTGTCACTCACACACTCAAAATAGGCTAGTTCAAAACAGCTATCGGTATGTCAGACAAATTGGTATTTTGATCGAACTATGCAAATTGAGAGAGATAATGTCGCTCTCTCACTTTGAATAGTCCGATCAAAATAGCAATTTGTCAGACATATTGATAGCTGTTGTTAACTAGCCTTTTTTTCTTTCGGTATGACAATTATTTATTTTGTGTCGACGTTTTCCCTGAAAATATAACTGTGGCTAAGAATACTGGAATAGTGAAGACGGTTCCATAAGCGTAACTTACGCCCATAATACAAATTATTTTCAATATTTCCTTATCTATTTCTGGAATTAAACTATTTATTTCTCACAATTATTTTTATCATAATGCAAAGCGGCCGTATTTTTCAATATACTTTCCATTTACATGTGCGTTTATATGACATATTACAAGAGTACCTTATTTTCAAGAAGACACTAGATCTTGCTTTATTCATACAACTAACTACCGTCGCCAGCTTGAACAAATACGAGAATGACAACTGTTCGCATTGTTTAAGTACTTTTATATTTTCTTACTATTTTCTCTATTGTCGTAAGAATGTCAATATTAAAAAAAACACAGATAGGGAAAAATATAAATGGATGGTATTTATTGCTACTGACGGAAACGAGGAAATATCAAACCCTTTTCATAAACTTCGCTCTTTCTTTATCGAAAATAATCGCGACAGTTCCTTATATTTACGCGTCTACTGAATGAACCACGGATGGTAAAATTTAACTTTTTAAAGCGTTTCCATTTGCTTAGTATTTTCAAACGAACATTTCATTGTTTTTTATCGTAGCGGAATGCGTCCTTTCTTTTTTATACGGACGAACAAAATTGGTTTACATCGACAAAATAATACTTCACCATAATCACAAGTTTAAAAAAAAAATTATATGGTTACCTAATGAGCCGCTTAGTTAAATAAGAAAGTATTTTGATCTTTCTTCTTTCTTCTTTCTGAGTGCATCTGCGTAGAAGTGACTCAAACATGATCCATCATCATCAGCGTCACATTAGTTCTGTTATTTACGGGTTTACTCAATGAAACACAGATCGTGCATTTAAACGTTACCTAATTTGTATTTTATTTTTCCATTAGATTTTCAAATTCAGTTTGAAACATTACGGAATTTTTTTGATCAAGTTGGTAATAAAATATAAAACAAACAAAATACAATAACAACATCCATAAGAAACACCATGTATATACAGCTAGTGTATATGTATATATATATATATATATATATATATATATATATATATATATATATATATATATACATATATATATAGATAGATATAGATATATAGATATATGTGTATATACATATATATATATACATATATATATATATATATATATATGTGTGTGTGTGTGTGTGTGTTGTACATATATATATATATATATATATATATATATATATATGTATATATATATAATAAAATAGAGAGATGATAAAGATAAACTATTATCTTTCAAATAATCCTATCAAGAAAAGTCAATGCTCAACATACAAGATAGAGCAACTATAAAATGAAATGAATGATAAGTATAAAAATTGGAAAAAGAACAATATTTATTGAATCATCAAGTGGTTTAAGCTATAAATATAATAATAAATCGTTTTTTCCCATTCTTTAACCCTTAGATTTTCAAAAGGGCTAGCTTTTATCATCAGAGGATATCATCTAGATAAATCAGTAAAAATTATATTACTGTAAGCACGGATTTGAAAATATAAAAATATATAACAATACACAAAAGCTTTATAATAAAAAAAATCCATATTCGGGCATTCAGAATATACTGGATTTACCTTTCATGTGTAAAGCATTGCTATTCGTCCAAAAAATTCAGATCACCAGTTTGTTAGTGGTGAGAATATGAAAAACATGACATTATAATTTCTCTTTATTTTTCGGGGAGCATCAGGGTAAGATATCCCGAGTCTAGCTAATAAGTGGGTCTTTGAATAACAAGGTGGAACACTTACCCTGCCTGAAGACCTATGGTACGGCAAAACATATATATATATATATATATATATATATATATATATATATATGTAAAAATAAAAATGGAATAAAGAATAAGCAATTCAACAACTAACAAAAATAAACTCAAAAACTCATCTTGTAAAGTTCCACCGAGATATTTCGGCCGTAGATACGACCATTTTCGATCAGTTAATAAACTTTATTTCAAAACGGAAAAGTTTTCAAGTTCATACAGAGAATGCGATTGGAAGAAAATGTCACGTGCAGAGAACAAAAAGACGGGGAGAAAAAGGAATGCGAGGAATGTTATGAAAAGAGAAAGAAAAAGAAGATGAAGAAGAGGAGGAAGAAGAAAGAGATACCAATCAACCAGTATCTTTAGAACGTCAGTTGAAGAAGACGAAACGAAGAAGAGAAAGCGAGAGCAAACGTGAGAAAGGGTAAATCGACATGTTGTTGTCGAAAACTATTAAAGAAGAGAAAAAAAGAGAGAGAGAAAAAATCAGTGCTTAGATATCGCCTGCTGATTGAATTCGGGCTGAGAGCGTCAAAAGTCTACAGGATTAGTAGTAATTGGGGCAGTTAACGTCGAGGGACGAAACAAGGGAAGAGGAGGAGGCAGGGGAAGAGGGGAAGGGGGAAGAAGAGAGACAAGGGTTAAAAGTTAGCCAGAGTCGTATTCATTTAGATTCATCTCGTATAAAATCGATCTAGCCGAAGGAAAAGCAATATTATAGAAACCTTGTCTTTGGGCAATGGTGTTCTTATGACATAGGATCAGACAGGATTCTGTGAGACGTCGAAGTTTAGTGTCATGAATATGTTTGATAGGGATTGCCTTATGGGTATTGAAGTGGTGGCCGGAAGAGATCATATGAGTGCATAGTGCATTTGAGGTATCGCCGTTTTTTATGGCACGATTATGTTCATATATTCGTTTCTTTAACGGACGTTGTGTCTCGCCGAAATATATTTTTCCACAGTCGGCGCAGGGAATAGTATAAATTCCAGCTGTAGTGGGTGATGAAATGACTTTATTTTTGTTTTTATGCATTTGTAAAATGTTTTTGATGGTGAGTGAGGTAGCTTGGATAATTCTAAAACTATGTTGTGGAAGCGAAGAAAAGAGATGTGTGTTACGAGAGTTAGTGGGAAGGAAAACATTCCTTAATATGGGTTGTGTAGTATTAGGAGTTGTATTAGTATTTTTTAATCTTTTTTAGATGTATTTGAAACGCTTTCTTTTTAGCGGAAAAAATTACGTGTTTGGGATATTTTAAAGTAGTGAGAGAGGATTCTATTTCATTATATTCCTGAGAGAGATGTTCAGGGCTGCAAATACGTAGAGCCCTGAGATAAAAACCGATTATCATGCTATGTTTTATATAGTTATTATGATGTGAATAATAATGTAAGTAATCATTTTTGTTGGTTGGTTTGCGATGGACTTGAAATGAAAGGCTGTTGTTGTTTTTGAGGATGAGAATGTCAAGGAAAGCTAAAGAATTGTTTTGTTCACTTTCGAAAGTGAACTTAATGGAAGGTTCGACTTTGTTGAGTGCTTGTGCTAATGTTTCTATTTTATGACTATCAGGTAGAAAGATTAAAATATCGTCAATATATCTGAAATAGGTAGCATTTTTAGGGATACGGTAAGAAAATAGACCGATTTCGAGGAATTCTAAAAACAGACACGCTAATACGGGACTAAGGGGGTCCCCCATAGGTAAGCCGAATTTCTGTCTATAATAGTCATTGTTGTATTTAAAGAAAGTAAGAGAAGTTATGTTCCTAATGATATCTATAATGCTTTTGATTGGGAGAGAACAAGAGAAATTTATTTTGTTTAAGTGTTTGGAAAGTAGGTTGATGCCTTTTTTTACGGGTATATTTGTGTATAAGGAAGTAATATCAAGGCTGTGCATAGTATGATTATGTAAAGTAATATCTTGTAATTTTTTGAGGAGATGACCTGAATTCGTTATGTGTGCGTTACTGATAGTGCCTAGTAGTGGTGATAGAATTTTTGCCAATTATTTAGCGATATTGTAGGAGACACTTCCAATACTGGAAATGATAGGACGTAGGGGCATATTATGTTTGTGGGTTTTAGGAAGACCGTAAAGTGTTGATATGGTAGAGTGGTATGAAATAAGGGAAGTCCATTCTTTGGCTTGATTAGTAGAGATTTTGAAGAATTTGATAAATGTTTCATTGTTTTTGTTGATGATTTTGAGGTCGGTGGATTCGTATGTTGACCTAGATCGATTTTATACGAGATGAATCTAAATGAATACGACTCTGGCTAACTTTTAACCCTTGTCTCTCTTCTTCCCCCTTTCCCTCCTCCCCTGCCTCCTCCTCTTCCCTTGTTTCGTCCCTCGACGTTAACTGCCCCAATTACTACTAATCCTGTAGACTTTTGACGCTCTCAGCCCGAATTCAATCAGCAGGCGATATCTAAGCACTGATTTTTTCTCTCTCTCTTTTTTTCTCTTCTTTAATAGTTTTCGACAATAACATGTCGATTTACCCTTTCTCACGTTTCCTCTCGCTTTCTCTTCTTCTTCGTTTCGTCTTCTTCAACTGACGTTTGAAATAAAGTTTATTAACTGATCGAAAATGGTCGTATCTACGGCCGAAATATCTCGGTGGAACTTTACAAGATGAGTTTTCTGAGTTTATTTTTGTTAGTTATTGAATTGCTTATTCTTTATTCCATTTTTATTTTTACATATTGTCTGAAACATTGTTTCTTTTTTCCCATATATATATATATATATATATATATATATATATATATATATATATTAGAGAATGGTAGTTTGCTTGAAGCATTGCTGGGTATAGTAGTAGTAAGTTTTTGAAAGGCTGTGGGCAATGCAAGTTCCGGGTAAGATGCAAGTTGTAAGGAACAAAAACAATAACAATAAATCGAATACGAAATATGACTTACTATTAATTTTTCCTTTTTTTCTAAAATTGTACAAAACAGCAAGAGTGTTTTTAGCTGTTCGTTTGATGTCCGGGTGATAAAAATAACTATTTGATATTTCGGGAAAAGACATCCCTTTGTCAAAAATAATTAAACCAGAAGAAATTTTTTTTTTCTTCTCCGACTTTGTAGATAATACTACAAAACAAAATGGCTTCCAGATGAAGACCGCAGCGAAAACTATAGCAGTCTCGCAGGGAATGTAAATTAAATTATATTTTATTTAAAGGTTATGTTAAATATAAGTTTTGGTAATCAAAAATATTTGTGTAATGTTGGTTAAGTGTATGGTGTTCGATAAACTGTTAGTTTTAATAATATATATATTTTTTTATTTTTTTAATTCATAATTTTTTTTTTCTTAAGCTAATATTTGATTATTTACTTTTATTTCAGTGTGTTTAATCTTCATATTTTTATTTTGTTTATCTTTCTTTCGTATTTTAAGAATTTTAATATAAAGTAAAGTAATTAATCTCACATTTTAAATATTCTAGATCTATCAAAATTTATCGATTGTCATCTATTTAAGAAGTGTTACTAATTGTGAGTTTCGTCAAATTAGTTTATCGAATTAACTTGATATATTTACTATAATATAAAGGGGAGTAACTCTGGATTTTTTTAGGTGGGAATCTGTATAACAATATTAGTATATATATATAAAACATATATACACACAATTAGTAACACTTCTCAAATAGATGATAATCGATAAATTTTGATAGATTTAGAATATTTAAAATGTGAGATTAATTACTTTACTTTATATTAAAATTCTTAAAATACGAAAGAAAGATAAACAAAATAAAAATATGAAGATAAAACACACTGAAATAAAAGTAAATAATCAAATATAAGCTTAATAAAAAAAAATTATAAATTTAAAAAAATATATATATATATATTATTAAAACTAACAGTTTATCGAACACCATACACTTAACCAACATTACACAAATATTTTTGAACACCAAATCATATATTTAACATAACCTTTAAATAAAATTTAATTTAATTAACATTCCCTGCGAGACTGCAATAGTTTTCGCTGCGGTCTACATCTGGCAGCCATTTTGTTTTGTAGTATTCTCTACACAGTCGGAGAAGAAAAAAAATTTCTTCTGGTTTAATAATTTTTGACAAAGGGATTTCTTTTTCCCGAAATATCAAATAGTGATTTTTAATCACCCGGACATCACACGAACAGTTAAAAACTCTCTTGCTGTTATGTAAGATTTTAGAAAAAAAGGAAAAATAAATGGTAAGTCATATTTCGTATTCGATTTATTGTTATTGTTTTTGTTCCTTACAACTTGCATCTTACCCAGAACTTGCATTGCCCACAGCCTTTCAAAAACTTACTACTAATATATATATATATATATATATATATATATATATATATATATATATATATATATATATGTGTGTGTGTGTGTGTGGTTGATATCTATTGGATTTCGAGTATGCCCACTTTTTGCGTATCAAAGTGATGTGAGAGTAAAACCTCCCAATGAACAGCACGGATATGGCTCTTTAGACCATACCACACAAGTAGCATGCTTTCAACCGTTTCTATAATTGAAGTCATATTGCGTCTGTGCTTAATTTTGCAACACATGTGCTGGAGGTGTCACGCCCTGTCTCTTCCTAGCTGCTCTCTTCAGCTGCGGGTGTTTCGTGATTTTATTTTCAAAAACCTTCATGCCTTCAATAATATCTTTTAATCCACCTTGATTTATAAACAGAAACCTCCTCCCATCTTTCAACATCAATTCACAAGCACTTCAAATAATATTTGAGACATTCTTAGAATCGCTAACGTGGTGTTTTTTTTGTGGGCGAGTATTCCGAATTAGTTTCCCATAAACCACCTGCTTCGGCAGTCTGTCATTAGTAAGACGAACTAGATAGCCAGCCCAACGAAGTCTATGTTGTCTTATACGAGACTCAATGCTAAGAACAGCAGCTCGCTCTAATACTTCAGTGTCAGGGGTAAAGCTATCCCAACGGATGTTAAGCAAGTGCACAAGGCAATTCTTATAGGAACTCTCTCGCAGGCTAATATAAGCTATGTAAGTGGTTCATGTCTCAAAAGAATATGACTAAGTTGACACAACACAGGCCTCATATACAGAGATCTCAGTTTTCAGCCTGACCTCACGTGGTGCTTACACCTGTTTTTGCAACTGACCAAAAGACACATCAGCAATATTCAATACATCTACTTATCTCAGCATTCAACGACACGTTCCTTTAAATACCACTATCCAGATACATAAATAGATCCGCTACAGATGTCTCTAGTCATCGAAAAATATATCCAGTTCCTGATACGGCTTGTCAACGGCCGGCGTAAACATAGTCTCTGTCGTACCCAGGCTTATTGTGATACAAATTATTCTACATGGCCATGCAAAACTATCCATGATATCCTGCATATCATTCTGCGAGTAAGCTAGGAGATCCACGTTGTCTGCAAATGCAAGTCTCGAACACAGTGGAGAATGTCTCTGTACGAAGTCTTACAACGCCGTAAGCTATACAACCGACCCGATATGCGAAATCGACGAAACACACCTTTGTGACAGTTATTGACAGTCAATGACAGAGTTACAGCGAAATAGATGTAAAACAAAGTAGCTGCAGGTATATTACCATGTTTAACACCATTGTAAACTGTACGGGTTCAGAGAGAGGCAACCATTGCAGTTGACACGTGCTTTCATATTGTCGCGCTAATCACGAAGAAGTCTAACAAAGAAGTCTAACAAGGTAAGAAGCTCATCTCAACTTACCCAATACGTTCCACAGTGCATCCCGATTTACTGTATCGAACGACTCGTCAGATCCACAAAGACCTGATACAGGTCTAGACAATATTCTATACACTTTTCCTACATTTGGCGCGCTTAAAGATCATATCAGTTGTACCCCTACTTCTTCTAAAGCCACACTGACTCTCAGGAATAACAAAAAGACAGATGTAGTCATTCATTCGATTTAACAGAATTCTGCTGAATACATTTCCTGTCCCATTCAATAGTGAGATGCCTCGATAGTTGCCGCACTCATCTTTCCTCCCTTTTTCCCTTGTACAAATAGAATACAATGGAGTCACGTCAATCTTGGTAAACATGCCCGTTAAACCAGATGGTGTCAATCAACCTTTTAATTTGCTCAGTCATTAGTCTTCAACAACAGCGAGGGACTAATACATGTATACCATCTTCACCAGGTGCTTCATACCTAAACTACCATATAGCCTCCTCAACTTCCTTGAGGGCAGGAACAGAATCCATTTCGGCAATGACAGGAATTTGAGGCAAACTATCTATCACATCAGTACTGACTATCGACGGATTAGTGAACAGATCAGTTTAATGCTCTGTCTATCTATCAAGTAGCTTGCTGGGATCTCTAATCGACGTTGTGTCATCCTTGGATTTTAATGGGATTACACTAGAATGTATATGACCATAGACTGTCAACATAAAGTCATACATTACTTTAATGTCCTTAACATCAGCCTCATGCTGAATATCATGAGGTTCCTTTGCCACCATTCATCCTTCATCCGTTTAAGTTCTTTCTGCAACTCTGATTTAATAGCTAAGTATGAGTGTTCCGCAAACTTCAGATTCTAAGGTGACAAGCCGCTATCAATCTGCCTTTGATGAAGGTCATGCTTTTTATGTAGCAGTTGAGCGATGTAAGCATTATTGTCATCAAACCAATCTTGATGCTTTTTCATTGTTAGCCCAAGAACACTGCCTTTTCATAAACACACTTTTTAAAACACCCCCACGTATCATCGAACGATGTATTCTTATTCTGTAGGTCTAGAGAAGTTTTCTCATACTTCAGCTTTGCAACATTTTTACTACGAGGACACTTGGCGTTACTCAATTGCCCTTTCAGCCTTATTACGAACGGCATATCAGCACACACCAGACGATGATCTGTCCATCACTCGGCATTCATTTGGACTCAAACCTCGCAGACGACCTGCATATCGCGTCTATGGGTGATGACATAATCGATCAGATACCATTGCTAATCTCGTGGATGAATCAAGGTCTTCTTATATTTTGATTTCAAGTGGATCTCTCAATATAGCTCCGAACACATTTGCAGTAAACACAATCCACTCATATTCATACTTTCAACTCCATAACTTCTGAGTTGACGCGATGTTTATATTCCCTACCTACTCTCGCATTGAAATCACACAGGAAACAATTTCATCAGGATAACTCATTTAAGGTCTTCATAAGAGGAACCTAATAGCTCAGGTGGGATGTCCAATGTAGTAGCATAAAAAGAAATAAGAGTTGCATACCGCTGACCAGCTAGAGAAAACGTAAGGTTATAATACACTTATTTAAACCACATTAGAGATTCTCGAGTTTAGAAATAATCCATTTCTTAAGAGCAAATCTTGCGCCATGGATGTGTCGTCCTCCTTCCTGTTTCCCGATCCAGTAAAATACATATTAAGAGCCCTCCTTTACACGACTAGCCTGCTCCAACAATCGTTTATCTGGCAATGTTGTCTCATCAATGTTGAAACCTAATAAGTGATGTTTGTCTCTCCGATCAAGTAATGATCTGACGTTTTAGCAAGCTATTTGCAAATTAAATTCCGTATAACTTATGACATTTCTTCCGCTAAGCTAGACAAATAGAAAACATCTACATATACATGACACACGCAAAATGTACCAGCACAGCAACTGGATTATAGTGATCAACACTTATGGGACACGACGACATCTCTTTAAGTATCAGCAACTATAATAGGCAAACAGTCTTATGACCAGTAGTCACTTAAACCGTAGGTGTTAGATCGGATGTTTTCTTCTCCTAGAGGCCTGTCTTAATAAAACCTAAAGAGAACATATCTCCTTGTATTACTGCCAAATACCCATGACTGACACTCAGGTTCCTAGGCAGAAGAACGTTGTCCACACGTCAGTGGACTATGCATGCTTCAGCTAACAGAGCCCAAGCGAGCGCCTCTGGAAGTTTTTGCAAAGTTTGCCTCACCCTTATCCTTTTTGTCCAAAACCTGAGGGTCCAGTTTTACAGCACTGAACACTCGTCGTTATCTACGGGCCCCGTTGGCGTAGCAGTACTCACAACGTACACGTGTAGTTGGTTTGATTGGGAGAAACTGTCGCTAGGACAATTGTGCGCTTTTAACAGACATCCACGTCAGTACTTGGGTGTATATATATATATATATATATATATATATATATATATATATACATATATATACATATACATATATATATATATATATATATATATATATATATATATATATATGTATATATATGTATATATTTCTGGTGTTTTTAGTGATCGAACAAAAAAAGATCGGGGTGAATAACGTCAAATATGTACGTTACATATATTCTCAGACATGAAATGTTCAATAAAATGTCCATAGAAGACGCTAGGTCTATACGGGGATGATCCAGTAAAAGTAGCAAGTAAATAAAAAACAAAGCCTTCTGATGTTCCAGCGAGTGAAAGTGTATTATATATATATATATATATATATATATATATATATATATATATATGATAACCATACCTGCAATAAACCGAGATGTTTAGTTTGTCAACATTTTCTGATTAGTTTTGTTATTCACAGTCTCAAATACACGCATCATCTGTGACAGCGCCGATACTATATAATACATCTTTCGCACAAAATGTCCGAATAGATGATAGGGGATTCAAAATTACCTTTTTGACTAAGATTTAATAACCACACCTTTTACTATCAGACAAACACAGCCGACGCCCAAATAACGAAACATTTCAATGAGACAATACAAGCAATAGATAATATAAAATATATGTTTGATATAACAAAAAGACACGAAATGGATTTTGAAATTAAATACACGTAAATAATGTCTGATCTCCGATGTAAGTGTTTTTAATACCTATAAGATATTTATCGGCTAATAAGAATTTCGTTTGGAAATAAAAGTGCATTAATTAAACGAATTATGTGTTCATTAACGTTAATTACAAGTAGTCCACTCAAAATGTGGCTTAACCTCAAACAAGTTGCTAAGAAAGGTTTTTAATTTGAATATTCGGCATGAATATCCGCTCTTTCAGATAAAATAAAGTTTACCAAAATTAGCCATCTTTAAAATCCAATTTAACAAAATTAAAATTTCGTGACATAAAATTCCTGACATTTCCTGACAAGTATGCCCATTATTCCTGACAATTACTGACAAAAATAAACGTTTTTCCTGAAAAAAACCTTTATTAAATTAGAAATAAAAAATATATATTTTGCATGAAAACCCACACAGGGCCCAGCTCAAAAAGTTCTTGCAATCCAGAAACTGTCATTAAATGGCCAATTGACGCCAGAAAGCTTATCTGTGTATGCAGCCCAGCAAGTCGCAAGGCCAAATGATTTCAGGGGACTGGAACTAGGCTGTGACTCAACTATTATAATTGCTTTGTACCAAAGTGGTTGATCAAATGTTAACATTGGTGTAATGTTTTCTTTCCTGGCTAAATCACTAATGTAACATAACGTTGAGTACACACAAGTTGGGTTACTAGTGCCATGTCGATCATTGACAAAAGAAAACTGTGGCTGATTTCCCAGGATATGTTCCGTTGTGCATAAGGTCTGAGCATGTGGGTCTGGACGGATGGGAAATTAGTGAAACCTCCGAAAGAATGTCGACATTAGCAGGGGAATCGACAACTTTCTTGGGCTGGAGCTCTTTAAATGTCACTTGTTGTTTGTTACTGTGCTGTTAATCTAGGTACTTGGTGTTGATCTCTCCAACCCGTATTATATCTTCTGAAAGGACATAAATACTTGGAGATGATTTTGCTTTAACTTTCCCGGATGTACAAGATGCTATGATGCCCATACCGTGAAATGTGTTTAATATATCAATATTCCTTACAGTATGGTCCACATTATCATCTACGAACTGTACAAATTCAGTTTTAACAGGTGGGAGGGTTTCAGCGCCATAAAAAGGAAAAGCACGTCTCTCGAATTTCTGGACTTCCGAGTAAGATGAAGAGAATACATGTTTATTCAGAGTGTCAATTAAGAACATGGATCTAAATTGGTCATGCATTGCAACTGCTATACCAAACTGAAAAGATGCAAGGAAAACTTTGGGTATATGAGCCTGCATTATCGCTTGACCAACTGATGCAAGTTTCAAATCATTGTCTCTGCCTGCAAATATCTTCCTGAGAAAGATAAACAGTGTTTCAGGAACATATTCAAGAATCGCAGCCTGTTCAAGATCATTTTAAGACGGGTAGCATTCTGAACTTGTCTGGATACCTTTAATGCCATTCTTGATAAGCTTGGCTGCCGTCTCTGATTCTAATGACCTCTGATTCTGAATTGTCTGTTGAGCGGCTCTTTGCATAGAATTCATGGAGGATACATTTTG
>OY744523.1:76068444-76073444 GCA_963556195.1 Sepiola atlantica
CTGAAACCAAGTGGGTTTCCTGAATACAACATACATTCACTCCAAGCTTCTGAAGGTCCAGTGCAATACGAAATTTACGTAAGTGGGCCCTAAACCCCCGGACATTCACACTTGCTAGAAATAGAACCATTGAGAATACCTTAGGGTTGGGTTCCAGAAACGAACATTGACGAAGTCAGGATGCCGACGGCCTCCCCAAAAGAATGCATACCCATTTGTTCATTAATCTCTCCGGTATAGGAGATGCCGCCAACATCCAAAGGAAATGTTAGTTTGGCTATACGGTAAAGGGATGCGTGCAATTTAACAGGAACCCTCCCAACACAATCTGTACTTAAGCAATTTAAAAAATCACTTTTAAGTATAGCCATAGGTTTTTCCAAATAAAAAGAGTCGTTTGCCTCACCTAGTAATTGCCAAAGTGCCTAAGCCTCCGATTTTTTTCGGATGACTGTGAGCACTCTCACTGCGTTGGGAAAATTTCGAGGGTCTTCAATGGATTTCAATGAGGGGGGTGACTCGGAACCGGCTAAGGAGCGGAAGTTTTCGTTGGAAACTGCGGGTTTCAAAGGTGTTTTTCTTGGTCTAGCTTGTTCTTTACTTTCTTTACTTCATTGTATTTGTCTTTGCCCGGATCATTGGCTAGCATGGCTTCTTCTCTCATCCTATCCAAGGATTCACGATCCGGCGTTTTTTTCCCCGTCACCAAGAACCATTAATTTTCCTCTTCTTCGTCATTTTCCTCTTTTTCGTCGAGTTTGGAAAGATCAGGTAAAACAGGGTAGTCTTCTGTTGACTTTGGTGGGGGGAATTTAACGGCCACCCCACTCTTTGGGTTAGAGGCACCCCTAGATGTTGGCCCACTCTAGTTTTTATTACTGCTGGTTTTGTTGGTTTTCTGAGGGGATAGTCGAAGGTGAGGTGTCCTACCTCTTTGCACGTCCAACAAATTAGCTTCCTACCTGCCACAATTATTGGAAGCCTGTCTTCGCCTATAATAATGAAATAGGGCATGGTTTCAAAACCGGACTTGTTGAGATAAATTTCAAAATTCTAGACTCCGGCATACTCATCCCAATTAACTGATGTAATTTGTCCGAATTATAATAAAAACGCTCCAAGATGCTCCCCATCTACGTGGAATGGCACGTTGAAGATTGTTACGGCAGTTCTACGTTTTCCCATATATTCGGTTCTTAAAATATATTCCTGAGTAATTATTTCGGTCTGTGATAACTTTAAGCAAGTCTCCTCATTGGGGAATAATGTGTTCCAAGTGTTGTAACCTTTGGTCCGAATGGTTCTCTGGGGTTTAAAACCGGCTGTTGCCAATAATTTGCAGATAAAATCTGCTGACGCTCTGATTGTTTTCTTGATTTTGTTGTCAAAGACAAACATAATTACGCTTCTCTTTTTAATTTCTTCTAGTTTAGGTACATCCACGAGAAGGCCTTCTTTAGTTACCAAGTGCGCACACTTTTTGGCTTTTTCAATAAATTGGTCAATATCAATAACTATTTTGGGGGGTCTAACCCATTCCGTGTTAACTTCGGTCTCCATTTTGTCATTTTGATTGGAGCTTGTAGCGGCCGCCTTGATAAAAAAAAACAGGGAGGGGGGGGGAAATTAAGTGGGAAAAACCAAAAACAAACCCAACTTAACGTGTAAGAATAAAAGTCAATAACAACAACAGGAACAAATAACGGGAATTAACAACAATAGTCCCATCAGGGTGAAAAAAAAACGCGAAGGGAATAAAAATTAAGACAAAAAACACACACCTTCAAACTTGCCCAAAAATCGTAATTCGCAAAGAAGAATCAGAAACAACCGTTGTCTGTCCTTTTTCTCTCTCCCGTGACTTGGTGACTCACACTATTTATAGTGAGAACCGGTGTAGTTTCTCTTCTGTTAGAACGACCGGTGTAACAACAACAACAACAACAAAAACAAAAACAATAATAATAATAATAATAATAATAATAATAATAATAATAATAATAATAATAATAATAATAATAATAATAATAATAATGATCATAAAGAAGTAATCCAACTTATTATTCTTAGTTATGCAAAGAGAATGTCTTAACAGACATGTCACAGTTAATGAATTTTCGAATGAAATAAAAGTGGGATAAATAGTGGTAATAATTGTGACCCAACGGTTCACGTGTACGTCTAGCATATTTTTATTCAGCGTGTGAAAGACTAGTCATTTCATTATTTATTTCAATAGACATTATATTTTTGTAGGTTTATATGAGATTTAGAAACATTTGTAAATGTTTAACACTAAGTAATTAATTACAAGTATTATATTTTGTGTCTAATTATACTTAGGTTAGTACACGCGTGTGTGTATGAAGAATAGTAAAACTTTGTTTTTATATATGTATGTGTGTATAGAAAAAAATATTATTTTAATGGATATTCTATTTAATAATATCATTTCTTATATTTTTAATTTCTAAATTTTTCTTCAATATACATACATATATATGTATATATATATATATATATATATATATAAATAATTTGAGAGTTTACATTACTTATATGGAGAGTTTGAATTACTTATTGGAGAGTTTGAATTACCTACTATACACCGTTATCGAGTGTCTTCGTTCACTTTGTACAAAGGTTTGTCTGAACAACCTGACATGAGGATACTTCACTCTACCAGTAAATATCAAAATAACACAGTATTCCCAGCACAAATAAGATCCCCTTGTCACGGCTATACACTGGCCCATACGAGGAATGGTGCACCTTCTCCTAGTAAAGTTACCTCAAGTAACAGACTGTAGCTGAATACTCCACCAGACTAGATTAATTATTGTCCTGGAATCCAGTTAGACCAAGAGATCAACATAAACATATACTGTGACATAGTTAACTGGTCAATTGGAAAGAGTAACATTGATGTTCTTCACTTCTTTACTAACTCAACGCTTGCGAAATAAATGAGACTATCTATGTATCTCATGTAGTAATCAAGTGTTAGCCCCAGGCAGGGGCCCTTGATTTCTGAGAATTCTACTGAAGTAAAATGAAACAAAATTATAATATATATATATATATATATATATATATATATATATATATATATATATATATATATCTGGCGCGTATGAATACGAGTTCGAGTTTGCTTTTCTTACTTTCTTTAATATGATGAATATGTGTTGCTGCGTGCGTGTAGTGCGCTGATTGTCTTCGGAGATTTAAGTGTCCTTTAATGCACTGCGCTAATAATAAAGATTCGCATTCAGCTAATTGAGCTATTAGAAAACGATGAACTAAGGCGAATGGGCATGACCCACAAACCATGTGTAGTTTCTCTCTTTTCCCCTCCCACTTTCTCCCTCTATCTCACAAAACTACAAATCCTCAAATACACACTGACACACTATTGCAAACAGGCACAAACACCCCACCACACACACACACACATATATATATATATATATATATATATATATAAAGTGTATGTATATATATGTATATAAGTATATATAAAGTACCAAATAACCAAAAAATAATAACAGACACACACACACACATATATATATATATATATATATATATATATATATATATATATATATATATATATAATGTATACCAATATTAATTTTAAATAAATAATATTAAATTAGTTTTTTTTGATTAATCATTTATTTAAAAAATGTAATACCAAATTATGAAAAAATAATAACATATATATATATATATATATATATATATATATATATATGACAGTGTATATTTATACATATATTTATATATATAAAAATACAAATTACCAAACAATTATAATATATATATATATATAAATATATATATATATATATATATATATATATACGTACTAATATTAATTTTAA
Source organism: Sepiola atlantica (assembly GCA_963556195.1). Lineage (NCBI taxonomy): Eukaryota > Metazoa > Mollusca > Cephalopoda > Sepiida > Sepiolidae > Sepiola > Sepiola atlantica. Next base: position 76,072,335 of record OY744523.1, read on the forward strand.
ATGAATAATATAAAATTATTTTTTTACTTATTTATTGACTTTAAAATTATTTTTTTAATACCAAATTACCAAAAGATTATACCATATATATATATATATATATATATATATATATATATATATATATATATATATATATATATACATATATATATATATATACATATATATATATATCTATATGTATATATATATATATATATGATACGAAATTACCAAAACGTTATAACAGAATTATATATATATATATATATATATATATATATATATATATATATACACGGCAAATGGGCATATTTTTAAATACAGAATTCCGACTTTGCGTAACTATTATGCTTATTGGATGTACGTGTGGCGATTTGGAATTATGAGTTTTCATAGGAATGTTACGAGTTTCTGCATACACTCTTAAAGTAGCGTGTATCTCAACGTTACGTAAACAGTAGAATAAGACGTTCATGCAGACATGTAGACACTCGGCCTTTTGGCTAAGATCAAAGTGTAGTATCTGTTCCGAATGATACTGCACGCCTGTCCTGTGCAGTTCTAGGAGGTCCACCCTCCCAGGCTTCGCCTCCCCTCTTTGGGGAGGAGTAAGTTTATTGCTTACTGTCTGAGGCGCCCCTACCGGGGAATGCCGACGGGGCTGCCCAGGCAATTTTTAAATGGCCAGAGTGCTCACCTCTCGAGCGCTGGCTTTTAACCCCACTTGCTCGACCCGATCTTGGGTCACATCTTACTTGTGGGAGTAAGATAAAACTGGCCTTGTGCCTAACTCCGCGAGGAGTAAATAAACATGTAGACACACAGAAACACACTCTTATAAATTTCGCTCATGTAATTATTATTAGGGTTGGAAATACAAATATTATATTTGATTCTTGTAAATATACTTCATATTTGTCACAAACACCCCCAATATATATATATATATATATATATATATATATATATATATATTATAATTTTTAATATCTTTACTTTTTTTTATTTATACATGCATATATATATATGTATATATTTATATATATATATATATATATATATATATATATATATATATATATATATATATATATATATATATATATATACTTTTTTATAGTTTTA
>OY744523.1:76080944-76083444 GCA_963556195.1 Sepiola atlantica
ATATTTCGACCCACTAAAAATGTGGGGCGCATCATACCAGGCTAAAACAAAAATAAAGCTAAGTAAAATGAATAGAGCACTTTAATGATAAATGTTAAGAATTTCATAACATTTTTCGTTCTGCTGAGGCTAATAAAATATTAAATAGGTCTAGACATTTACGTAGCGAAATGGATCTGCATAAATAAAACTGACTTTATAAATACATATTCGGCTCTATTTGTTACTGAGCACTAGTATTTAAATATTGTGTGAAGTTCACTTAATTGATCGCATAACCTAGAAAATAATAATAATAATTATAATAATAATAATAATAATAATATATATATATATATATATATATATATATATATATATATATATATATATATACATATCACAAACACCTGTACAGAGACCCATGAGACACTCAAAGAGGGTGTCTAGTAGGTGATTCAAACTCTTTCTTTATTTTTGTTTTATTTTATTTCAATCGAAGTTCTCAGAAATCAAGGGGACTCTTCCTGAGGCTAACACTTGATCTCTATGTGAGATGCATAGATATTCGAATAATCCATTAATGTTCTCCTCTACCTGTCAAACGTTTAATTAGTAAACAAGTGAAGAACATTAATTTTCCTTTCCCCAATTAACCAGTTAACTATATTATAGTATATCTTTATTGTGGTCTCTTGGTTTTACCGGATTCCAGGACAAGAATCCATCTAGTCTGGTCGAGTATCCAGTTAAATGCTGTTACTTGAAGTAACATTATTTGGATAATATAGTCACTTTAAAAAAAAAGATCTGATCTGTTTGTTTTTTGCTGGGGATGGGGCATCTTACCAAATGCCAGACATCTACCCGCTATTATAGATACTACAACTGAGAAATCTTTTTTTAAGATTCTTACCGCCCCTTTAAGGGCAATTGTTTGTATATCTCTTGCACTTGGTAAACCGGGTATATTTGCCATGTAGTTTTTGAAATTCTTTTGCATTAGTTCAGTTGCTCGTATAAATACTGGAATAATTCAGATATTCCTGAGATTCCAGTTTTTTTTTTCATGTTGTACATAAGACCTTTGTATTTCGTAATATTTTCCTTTTCAGCCCTGTTAAGCCATCATCATTATGGACACTGACTTCGGTTTCGGTTGCTACTTTTTCCCTTTTGTCCCCTATATTTTTTCTTCATTTTGTTTTATTTTGTCTCAGTCGAAGTTCTCAAAAATCAAGGGGCCCCTTACTGGCGCTAACACTTGATCTCTACATGAGATACGTTGATATTCGAGAGTGTCATTAAAGTGTTCCTTTACCTGTCAAACGTTGAGTTAATAAAGAAGTGAAAAACCTAAATTGCCCACTTTCCAATTTACCAGTTAAATATGTTATAGTATATATTTCTTGTAGTCTCTTAGTTTTGCCGTATTCTAGGACAAGAATTAATCTTGTCTGGTGGAGTATCAAGCTACCTGCTTTTACTTGAGGTAACATAACTACGATAAGATGCACCTTGATCTTATTTGGGCTTCAGATACTATGTTATTTTGAATATTTGGTTAGGGTTTACTGGTAGGGAGAAGTGTCTTCATGTCAGGTTTCCCTGAATTAACTATTGTACAGAGAAATCGAAGACACTCCAGGATAGCATCTAAGAGGCACGTTTATATTTATGTGTACATATATATATATATATATATATATATATATATATATATATATATATATATATATATATATATATGAGTGTGTGTGTGTTTGTTTTGCAGAGCAAAAGGGAATGAACCTGATAAAATTGTAATGCCTGAAATACAAAATATAATCTTGGGCATTTTAGATGTGTATATGGATAATAAGCATCCGCTTATCGTACATCATTATGTAACACCCTTTACATCATTAGTAATGCTAATGTGTGTGTGTATATATATATATTTAGCGCCAATAGGTTAACACACACACATGTATATATATATATATATATATATATATATATATATATATATATATATATATATGTATATTTTCTATAAATTTGTAAATCTAGTTATTTACATAGAAAATATACAATCATAGACACTTGGGTCTAGTGTTTGGATATTATTATTATTATTAGTGTTCTAATTAATAGTATTTGAGATGCAAATTACCATATCACACTTTGATCTTAAGGGTAATATATTATAAATATTATTATTATTATTATTATTATTATTATTATTATTTATTTATATATTAGTGAAATTAAAGCTGAATAATTTCTCCATTTGATTATTGGGGAAATGATCATTTGACAGTACCACTGGAAAACCATGAATATTATAACTGCCCTGTTTTTAAATCTTCGAAACAGTTACATAATAAACAGCTGATGATCCCCGTTTAATATTTCCCGCTTAAGTGAAGATCCCCTGATTTTGTTTCACTGTTAGATACTTAAATACCATTTTTTTATTTGTAAATTTTCCAGGGGTAAGTCAGCTTATTCAAGTGCTAAGTCTCCAATATCTTGGATG
>OY744523.1:76088444-76090944 GCA_963556195.1 Sepiola atlantica
TGCTTATAATTAATTCTATTTATCATTTTTATAAAGATTATAATCGAGAAATATATTTAAAATATATCTGGAAATCTGATAAAAACAATCATGAGTTTATATTTGCGAATATTAATTTATTAGAATCTTTGACACAAATTAATTATGTAAATTTGAAAGACTCGTGATGTTGTGGGGAAGCTTTGTAATGGGTATATAAGAGCTGATAAGTCGATATAAAAAGAGAACGATCCAAACTAATAATATAGTGTTTGCTTCAAGTAGATATAAAAAGAGAGCGATCCAAACTAAAATATAGTTTCGGCTTCAAGTAGATATAAAAAGAGAGCGATCTAAACTAATAATATAGTTTTTGCTTCAAATAGATATAAAAAGAGAGCGATCAAAACTAATAATATAGTTTCGGCTTCAAGTAGATATAAAAAGAGAGCGATCTAAACTAATAATATAGTTTTTGCTTCAAATAGATATAAAAAGAGGGCGATCTAAACTAATAATATAGTTTTTGCTTCAAGTAGATATAAAAAGAGAGCGATCCAAACTAAAATATAGTTTCGGCTTCAAGTAGATATAAAAAGAGAGCGATCTAAACTAATAATATAGTTTTTGCTTCAAGTAGATATAAAAAGAGAGCGATCCAAACTAAAATATAGTTTCGGCTTCAAGTAGATATAAAAAGAGAGCGATCTAAACTAATAATATAGTTTTTGCTTCAAGTAGATATAAAAAGAGATCGATCAAAACTAATAATATAGTTTCGGCTTCAAGTAGATATAAAAAGAGAGCGATCTAAACTAATAATATAGTTTTTGCTTCAAATAGATATAAAAAGAGGGCGATCTAAACTAATAATATAGTTTTTGCTTCAAGTAGATATAAAAAGAGAGCGATCCAAACTAAAATATAGTTTCGGCTTCAAGTAGATATAAAAAGAGAGCGATCTAAACTAATAATATAGTTTTTGCTTCAAGTAGATATAAAAAGAGAGCGATCCAAACTAAAATATAGTTTCGGCTTCAAGTAGATATAAAAAGAGAGCGATCTAAACTAATAATATAGTTTTTGCTTCAAGTAGATATAAAAAGAGATCGATCAAAACTAATAATATAGTTTCGGCTTCAAGTAGATATAAAAAGAGAGCGATCTAAACTAATAATATAGTTTTTGCTTCAAATAGATATAAAAAGAGGGCGATCTAAACTAATAATATAGTTTTTGCTTCAAGTAGATATAAAAAGAGAGCGATCAAAACTAATAATATAGTTTTTGCTTCAAGTAGATGTTTTGTTATTGTTTGAGAGCGATCTAAACTAATAATATAGTTTTTGCTTCAAATAGATATAAAAAGAGAGCGATCTAAACTAATAATATAGTTTTTGCTTCAAATAGATATAAAAAGAGAGCGATCAAAACTAATAATATAGTTTTTGCTTTAAGTAGATGTGTTGTTATTGTTTGAGAGCGATCGAAACTAATAATATAGTTTTTGCTTCAAATAGATATAAAAAGAGAGCGATCAAAACTAATAATATAGTTTTTGCTTCAAGTAGATGTGTTGTTATTGTTTGAGAGCGATCGAAACTAATAATATAGTTTCGGATTCAGACAGACAAACACATACTTAATCTCCATTATTATTAGATTAGTTTAACGTATCCACATAAAATGTAATAAGGAGATATGATATTTTATGTATCGATTTTCATTACTTATTTAACAGTGCGTAATACGTAAGTAGAGCTAGGTAGTAAGTTATGAAAATATATTTACGACAACTAAGCTACACACAGAAGCCTCTGTGTAGCTTAATTGCCATGAATATATATTCATAACTTACTATATATATATATATATAGAGAGAGAGAGAGAGCGAGAGAGAGATAGATAGAGAGAGAGGGAGAGAGATACAGAGATGGGGAGAGAGAAAGGGGAGTTTATTTAAAAGAACTTCCGATTTGTGGAACTCAATCTCATAGGAATGTTTCCCTACAAATGATCGTCTTCGAATGCAATGTCAACAAATACTTGCCATAAACCGTCTTCAAATGGTGTTCATTCCATTGAACATTTTCAATCTTTTCATGATATTCTTCATTGATCAGGTGACATCTTGATAAGTTGTTACTTATATATATATATATATATATATATATATATATATATATATATATATATATATATTTCAACCCTAATCCAACGTCGCTAACCCTAATCCAACGTCGCTAACCGATAGGCCAATTCTGAACAGCTTATAAACAATGATAATTTTAACACATTTAAGGAGGCGAGACATACAGGCATTCAACTTCTATAAGTGAAGGAATGATGCATATAAAGCAAGTGACGTCACGCTATGTTAGTACTACCATTTACAGTGCTCTACTTTTTAACGAGGAGCTTCAAATATAAATATATATATATATTTAAAACGAACTTTGCTATAAAGGGATTTTGTTATGACGCCAATGAATCCTCTGTATATAAAGGTGTTTTGCTTTTC
>OY744523.1:76095944-76150944 GCA_963556195.1 Sepiola atlantica
TTAACACCAGCGAAAGGCCGTGATTTACCAGAGCTCGAGTGGCAATAGGTCTCACCAGTTTGCCGGTACGCCCCCCCCCCGTCGTAATCGTATGTCGTAATCGTATTGATTAAGTTGGGGTTGCGATTTTTATCATTTTATTACGTTCACGGCAACAGAGGAGGCGGCTGGTGGCATTTACAACGTCTCGAAAACGTATTAGCACCTCCCTTTCGGACATTATTATTTCTTACTCACTTGGGAGGTGTCACACGAGTCATTCCTAGTTACTTTCAGTCCTATAAATGGATGGTGTTCCCTGGAATCTGAATGACAGCAAGTCTACTTTTATTTGCAACTCACTTTGGCATTTACTGCTCGCTCATATTTTTTTTTCTTCTTCTTCTTCTTCTTCTTCTTCTTCTTCTTATTATTATTATGTAATTATTAGGAGTTCTCACACAAGTAATCATCAGTGATAATCACTGGTGGTGTTCCCTGGAGTCTGAGTGACAACAAGTCTCCCGAGATTTCCAGTACTCGCTACCTCTGTCGATGACTATTGAAAATGACTTTGCGTTATCACAACAGACGCTTACCATCGATTTCTTCCCACACTCTTGGTCTGCTTAGTGCTATCCCTCGTCGGTCTTTCCATCCTCCTTGACCCTTCTTGACTATTTTGTGTAGTATTAGACGAAGCTGGTTCCATCACTTTTGGGGTAAGCTAATTTATGAAATATCTTGCATTTTCTGTTCTTTGCTCTCATGCGGTGGTGTTCTGTCTGTGTTTTTGTTTTCTTCTTATTGAAACTTCCATGTGACTGGTAAGCATTTGTAACTTATATGGGTTGGTTTCCGCATTCAAAGGTTTTATTCACGATTTCAGCTGTTTTCATTATCGACGGCCGTCGTATAGTGTCAGTCTTCCCTTTGATTCCAATTTCTCTCAGTCTTTTTTTTCTATTTGTGTGACTGTTCCAAGTGCTCCTACGATTATCGGTATTATATTTACTTTCTTCATACTCCATAACCCTTTCAATTCTCTGTGGTCTGCAGGTACACCAACATCTAAGCTGTGGCATGATTTTTCTTTCTTGTCGATTATTATGACATCTGGTCTCCTTGCTTGTATGACTTTATCTGTTTGCACCTCCATATCCAAGAGGATTTTGTGTTTTTCGTTTTCCAGTACTGTATCTGGTTAATATTTGTACCATTTGTCTACGTGTTCGAAATGCAGTCTTTTACATAGTTCCCAGTGTACTGCTTTCCCCACGCAGTCATGTCTGTTCTTGTATTCTTTTGGGGCTAGTTTTCTGCATTCACTTATTATGTGATTTATTGTTTCGTCTCTTTGTCCGCACAATCTGCATTTACTGTTTCCTGGGTTATACTATTTTAGTTTTAATGTAGTTTGTCCTTATCGCATTGTTCTGTGCAGCTGTGAGTAAAAGGTTACTTTATCTGTGGAAGTGTCCTTTTCTCATCCATGCCCAAATATTTTCGTGGGTCTCTTTTCTTGTCAGTCTTATAAAATGTCCATATAGTTGGTTTTTCTTCCTACTTTTCCTTTCTTGTATTTTTGTTTCTGGTTTCGGTGCTTCGTGGGTTGTTCATTAAGACTGTGTTTCTTGCTGCGTGATTAAGCTTTCTGTGTCCTGGCTTATGTATTTCTCCAGCTCTTTTTTTGTGTTTTCCACAGTCTTCCATACTTACCAGTCCTTTCCCTAATCGGTTCATAGAGTCTGTCCATATCGTCTGTTGGGTGTAGTGCGTTGTGCATGGTTATTACTTATCTAGTTTTCTGGTCAAGGTTCATGAGTTCATCTTCAGAGTATTTTATTAATGATACTGCTAGGTGTTTATTCATTTGACTAGATTTCTGCTATATAAATTCGTTTCTAAGAGTTTTCTTGTTCTTCGCAAATATTCTTTTCATATCTTCTATTTCATTTCTGTAGATGGTGTCTGCTTCCAGAACTCCCACATATTTATAGCTATCCTATTCGCCTAGCGCCCTAGTCTCTTTATGGTTGGGCAATTCTATGCCCACTGTTGTCTCCAGTGATCCCATTTTAATCTCCAGCAGTGCACACTTTTCCATTCTGAATTCCATTTGAATGACCTTGCTAATGATGCTGGTTGTATTCATCAGCTTTTCCAGTTCCTTTTTTTTATTTTTGCAAATAGCAAATAGGTCGTCCATGTCCACGAGGTTGTTTAATTTTTTTCTGTGTCTGTAAACTTGTATTCGGCATCACGTTTCCTGTGTGTGTAGCTAAGTAGCATCATGGCAATGATAAACAATAGTGGTGATAGGGAGTATCCTTGGAAAATGCCTCTCTGTATTTTATCTCAGTAAGATGTTGTCTTCCAGCTGTCAGTTCTAGTCTCCATGTTGCCCTTTCTTTCTTACTTCCTTCAAGATATTTTGATCTATGTATATCATATCATGCGTCTCTCTTTTTCTTTTCCGGTATCTTTTTTGTTCATCAGGGAATAGTCAACGATTCACTGAGAGTGTTTATTCTGCTAATCACAATTGATTGCTCACTAACAATAACCAATGGTGTTTCTTGGCGTCTGAGTTACACAAGTCTAACCAGATTTCCGGTACTCTGCATCTCTTTTGATAACCATTGCAAACCATTCTGCTTTATCGCAATAGCCGCTTACCGTTTATTTCTTGTTGATCACGATCATTGCTTTTCTCAGGTATTTCGGTGGCAATACACCTCACCAAAGTCCCAGTACTCTCTGCCCTTTTCCATCATCATCATCATCATCATCATCATCATCATCATCATCATCATCATCATCATCATCATCATCATCATCATCATCATTTTTATTTTTTATTATAATTATTATTTTTATTATTATTATTATTATTATTATTATTATTATTATTATTATTATCATTACCATTATTATAACAATTATTATTATTTTAATTATTATTATTTCTTTATTATTATTTACTCACTTATTATCATTATTGTTATTATAATTATTATTATAATTATACTTATTATTATAATTATTATTATATTTATTAGAATTATTAATATTATTATTATTATTATGATTATGATTAATGTTATTATGATTATTTTTATTATAATTATAATTATTAATATTATTAATAGTATCATCATTATTATTTTTATTATAATAATAATGTTATTATTATTACTATTATTTGTATTATAATTATTATTTTGATTATAATTATTATCGTTTTTATAATAATAATAATAATAATAATAATAATAATAATAATAATAATAATAATAATAATAATAATAATGCCGTTCTCATTTCAGAAACAAGACAACGGACAAGAACCACGTAAGTGACTTCTCTGATTCCAGGTATGACAAGGACACAATAAAAACAAGAGCGAAAACAGCAAACTGAAAAGATATAGAAAAAATGGACCACGAAAGAGAACAGACTAGTGATGGAGTGCTATTATAAAAGCCGCTACCCTACAGAAAGAGGCTACCGAAAACGAATTAAACATCTCTGGGACATTGCTGGTGACTACCATACAAAGGATAGCAGACCAAGCAAGACAGATCCTCAAGCGAGGATGGTTCTCGGAGATGGAACTGACGGAAATCAGACAGAAGGTTAATGGCGAAACGGAGCAAGAAACACCACCGAATGAGAAACCACAGGAAGAGGACGGGCAAAACATACACACTGAAACTGAAGAGATTGAAGACTACGGAATCACAGAACCAGATGAGATAGAAGACTGCGGAACCACAGAACCTGCTGAGATAGAACTCAACGAAAAAGAAGCAAGTGAAGTGGAGAACATTAGACGATACATGTTAGAAAACAAAACAAAACTCCCATCTCTCAGGAATTAAGTAGCGAAGAAGTTAAAAGCAGAAACAGAAAGAGTAAACAAACTCCTCACACACATCCCAACAGAAACTATTACAGACCTAAACAACCTGATATATGAAGGGGCAAAATCGGAAAGTATGAAACTAAGAAACGAAGAGAATGAACAAAAAAGTGGACCGACAAAACCTGGATGGGAAATCAGACTGGAAACCCAGATCACCAAAAGTCGGAAAGAAGCTAAAACCGTGAACAGAAGGAAGGAGGACATGAAACGATTAAGAAGCAAAAATCAGAAACGCAAGGAAAAACTAAATGAGAAACATGAAGAAATAAAACAAAAGATAGCAGCAATAGAAGGAAGACTGAGACGATACAGGTACAAATCAGAACAGAGCAAACAGGACCTTTGAAAACAATGAAAGCCAGTTTTACAAAAACGTAAATGGAGACAAAACAACAACAGAGCAACCGAACTCAACAGAAACAAAACAATTCTGGAGCAAGATATGGGAAAAACTAAAAAAGCACAAGAATGCCCAATGTTTGAAAAACATGAAAGATAAACTGCAGGAAATCGAAGAAGGAACCGAAACAGAAATTAACAAAGACACGATCAAGAAAACCCGGCAAGAAAAATGGCAAACTGGAGAGCACCAGGCTACGATGGAATACATGCATACTGGTTTAAAAAATTCACGACCCTGCATGAAAGACTAGCGCAGAAACTGAGTGGATGTATCCGCAAAACAGACGTACCAGAATGGATGACGGAAGGAAGAACAACATTAATACAAAAAGACCCCAAAAGGGGAACGACCCCCAGCAACTACAGACCGATAACATGTCCACCAATAATGTGGAAAATTCTCACAGCACAACTGAGAGAACAAATCTACCAATCCCTGGACAAACGTGGACTGCTCCCCGAGGAACAAAAAGGATACCGGGAAGGACAAAGAGGGGCACATGATCTACTATACATTGATCAAAAGATTTTGAAGGAAGTGAAAAGCAGACAAAAGAACATAACCATGGCATGGATTGACTACGAGAAAGCCTACGACAGAATCCCCCAAACGTGGATAATTGAATGTTTAAAATATACAAAATACCAGACAGGATTATTAATCTCATCCAGAAAGCAATGGAAACATGGAGACTAAAACTGACAGCCGGAGGACTACACCTGTCTGAGATAAAAATACAGAGAGGCATTTTTCAAGGAGACTCTCTATCACCACTATTGTTTATAATAGCCATGATGCCACTCAACTACATACTCAGAAAGTGTGATGCCGGATACAGGTGTAAGGATACAGAACAAAGAATAAACCACCTGATGTACATAGATGACCTTAAACTGTTTGCAAAAAACAAAAAAGAACTGGAAAAGCTGATAAATACAACTAGGATATTCAGCCAGGATATCCAAATGGAGTTTGGAATAGAAAAATGTGCACTGCTTGAGATTAAAAGAGGAAAACTGGAGACGACAGAAGGTATAGAACTCCCCAACCAAGAGGAGATGACGGCGCTAGGAGAACAAGATAGTTATAAATACCTGGGAGTTCTGGATGCAGACACAATCAAATATACAGAAATGAAAGAGAAGATTGGAAAAGAACATCTACGAAGAACAAGGAAACTCTTAGAAACTAAACTATATAGCAGAAACCTAGTAAAATGGATATACACATGGGCTGTATCACTAATAAGATACTCTGGAACATTCATAGGCTGGACCAAAGAAGAACTCAGGCACCTTGACCGGAGGACTAGAAAACTAATGACTATGCACAATGCATTGCACCCAAAAGACGATACGGACAGACTCTACATGAAAAGAAATGAAGAAGGTAGAGGACTGGTAAGTATAGAAGATTGTGTGGAAGACACCAAAAAAGAACTGGAGAAATATGTAGCCCAGAACACGGAAAGACTGATCACCACAGCAAGAGACACCACCCCAACAAACAAATCCGGAAGCACTGAACCCAGAAACCAAAAGACAAGAAAGGAAAAGTGGGAAGAAAAACTACATAGACGAATTATAAGACTCACAAGCGATGAAGCCAATGAAAACAGCTGGGCATGGCTAAGAAAAGGACACTTGAACAGAGAAACGGAATCTCTGCTGGCGGCCGCACAGAACAATGCGATTAGGACAAACTTTATTAAAGCAAAGATAGATAAAACCCAGGAAAACAGTAAATGCCGATTGTGTGGACAAAGAGACGAAACGATAAATCATATAATAAGTGAATGCAGCAAGATAGCACAAAAGGAATACAAGAACAGACATGACAGCGTGGGGAAAGAAGTACACCGGAAAATGTGCAAACAACTGAATTTCGAATATGCAAAAAAACGGTACAAACACAAACCAGAAACTGTACTAGAAAACGAAAAACACAAAATCATATGGGATATGAATGTACAAACAGACAAACCCATAACAGCAAGGAGACCGGATATGATAATAATCAACAAGAAAGAAAAATCCTGCAAAATCGTAGACTTTGCCGTTCCAGCGGACCACAGAGTGAAGATCAAAGACACGGAAAAAAGAAGCAAATATACTGAACTTGCCAGAGAACTGAAAGGAATATGGAACATGAAGAAAGTGAGTATAACACCAATAATCATAGGAGCACTAGGAACAGTCCCAAAACACATGGAGAAAAGACTAGGAGAAATAGGAATCAAGGGGATAACTGAGACCATACAAAGGACAGTAATGATCAAAACAGTTAAAATCCTGAGAAATGTCCTCGAATGCGGAAATCAACCCATGGAGAACAAACACATGGAAGCACAAGAAAACAGAACCGGGGAAATACAACCGCACGAGAGAGGCGCAAGCATAGGCTGACACCACGAAAATTATGGACAGAGGGTCGAGGAGGGAAAGCGCAAAACAGAATTCCACTGGAAGAGCGCGGACAGCTCTGGGACCTTGGGGAGGCTTGTTGCCACTCGGGCCCCAGAGGGGACCAATGGCCTTTATCAGCGAGAAATCGGTGGTAGGTGGTTGTTGCGATACTGCAAGGTGATTAGCGGTGATGAACGAAAAGAGGTGGAGCATACTGGAAGTCTGAAGAGACTTGTTGTGATTCAAACTCCAGGGAATACTACAGGTTGTTGGCAGTGGGCGCTCACTGACGATGACCAGTGTGATATCTCCTAGTGAGTAAATAATAATAATAATAATAATAATAATAATAATAATAATAATAATAATAATAATAATAATAATAATAATAATAATAATAATTACGTCAATCTGTTTAAGTTATTTATGGTGGCTTTTCGTTATTGTTCCAAACGTTCTAATTACAACGGAAATCCCCCTTACGTCTTTAAATTTCCATAGTCTTACTAATTCCCATTTTAGATCTTGATATTTATTTTTTCGAATTCTTTTTCCTGATCTCTGGTATCGAAAGGGCAGGCTATATCAATGATTAAGCAATTCATCTTGTTTTTTTAGAAAGATTAAGTCGAGTTTGGAATGTTCAAGAACCGTATCAGTCTGTATGCGCATGTTCTAAAGAAGTTTGACATTGTCGTTCTCCTGTACCACTTCTGGCTTATGCTCATACCACTTCTTATTGTGGTCCAATTCATAAAGTTTGCATATATTTCAATGAGGTACCTGAGCGACTTTGTCGTCTCTCTATTTTTATACTGGTGTTGTGCTAGCATTAGGCATTCAGATCCAATATATGCTAAGGTTTCTTCCCTTTTATTGCACAATCGGCATATCGGTTATTCTGCAGTATCATCAATGTAATGTTTGATGGTCCTAGTGCGGGTGGCTTGTTCTTGAACTGCAATTAAGGTGCTCTCGGTCGATTTATTTAGGTTATTAGTATAACTATTATCATTATTAATATTGTTATAATTATTATCATCATTTTTATTATCATCATTATTTACAAACTAGGAGTTTTCACAAGTGATTGCTCACTGGTAACAACACGTGGACTGTGTAATGAAAAAGTCTGAAGATTTGCAACTCTGCCTCTATTTCGATATCCGATTTAAATCGTTTTGCATTGCCGCAACAGCCGTTTACAACTGTTTGTCTTCTCTGAAATTTGAGTGGCAATACCCCTCAAGTTCTAGTACTCTTTGCCGCGTTCCAGTGCCGATCTGATTACTTTCCAGCATCCTTTACTCTTCACAACCATTGTGTGTGCCACCACATGTGCGTGTGTGCGTGCATGTGTGTGCGTGTATTTAGGAGGAGATTTGAGTGATGTCAGTACCGTTGGACTCCTTTAATTGTACTTTTGTATTATTGTTCTATTTCTATGTCAATTTATCTGTGGTAATGTGAGTTGGTTTCCGAATTTGAGAGTTTCGCTGAAAATTGTGGCTGTGTTCATCATTGTTCATTGTATTGTGTAAACGCTTCCTTACCTTCCATTTTTTGTAGTGTTTTTGTCATTTTTGATCAGAACTATTCCAAGTGTCCTATAAACATTGCTATTACAGTAATTATGTCCATGTTCCGTATTCGTTTCAGTTCTCTGGGAAGTTCCGTGCATTTGCTTAGTTTTTAGCTCCTCGATCTTCACCCACTAAGCTGCTGGGACAGCGAAATCTACGATTTTACAGGTTTCTACTTGCGATTGACTATTATTACGTCAGGTTTCCTTGCTTGGATAAGTTTGTCTATTTGCATTACGTATCAGACGATTTTATGGTTTTAATGTTTCAATACTGTCTCCGGTTGTGTCTGTGCCATTGTTTTCATGTTCAAAGTTCTCAGTGGGTTTCCTTCCCAACACAGTCGAATCTGTTCTTGTATTGTTTGGAGGCTAGTATGCTGCATTCACTGATTATGTGGTGTAGTCTTTTGTGTCCTTGTCTACATTTACTGTTTTCCTGAGTGTGTTCTATTATAGCTTTTATAGAATCTGTTTTGATCGCCTTGTTCACTGCAACTGTCAATAGTTATTCAATTTCTCTGATTATATGTCATTTTAGTAGACATGTCAGTGTGTTCTCATATTATTATTATTATTATTTTTATTATGATTATGATTATTATTATTATTATTATTATTGGAATTATTATTATTATTTTTATTATTATTAATGTCATTATTATTAATGTAATTATTATTATTATTATTATTATTATTATTTTCTTACTAGGAACTCATACTATCAGTAATCACTGATAGTTACAGGTAATAACAATCGATGTTCCTTGGAGTTTTATTGACAATAAGTCATTCCGGTTTTAAGTAATTTCCGCTTCTTTCGATACGTGTTGCACATCACTGTGCGTTTTTGTTATAATCATTAACGTTAATTATTATTGTTATTTACTCAATAGAATTTCTCACAGAGGTCATCATCAGTGATTTCTCACTAATAATAACCTAGTATTCTCTGCCTACTCCCAGTGGAGGTCTGGTTAGTGCTCTCCTTTTTCGGTTATTCCATCCTCCTATTTAGTGTGGTCAAGCCGAGGCTGGTGCCATCACGTTGTGTGTGTGTGTTTCTTTTGGGGGGGGGGGGCGGGGAAATTGATTAGATTTCTTGCAGTTTCATTTCCCTTACTTTCATGCGTTGGTATTCTTTCCTATGTTTAAATTTTATCTATTTATACTTCTATGTGAATGGTTAACGTTCGTAGTCTATGTGGGTTGGTTTCCGCATTCGAGGAGTTTTCTGAAGTTTTTAGCTGGTTTATCATTGCCATAAACTCCCAGTCTGTCTTTATGATTCCAATTTATTCCAGTAGTTTTCCATGTTTTCCGACACTGTCCATAGTTCTACTATAATTATTTGTATCATATTGACTTTCTTCATACTCCATATCATTTTCAGTTTTTGCAAGTTCCGTGCATTTGCTTCGTTTATTCTGTCTCTTAGTTTAACAACTTGTGAACTGCTGGGACGGAAAAATATACGATTTCCTGTGAACTGCCTTCCCCACGTAATCGTGTATGTTCTTGTATTCTTTTTTGACTATTTTCCTTTATTTAATTATTATGGCATTTACTGTTTCGTCTATTTGTTCACAGAGTATGCCTTTACTGTTTTATGGAGGTTGTCTGTGTTAACTTTGTTATGGTTAGTTTTAATCGCATTGCTTCGTGTAGTTGTCAGTAGTGATTCCGTTATTATTATAATAATAATAATAATAATAATAATAATAATAATAATAATAATAATAATAATAAATATAATAATAATAATAATAATAATGATAATGATAATAATAATTATAATAATAATAATAATTATTATTATTATTATTATTATTATTATCATTATTATATTAGTATCATTATTGGCTTAGCATTCTCAGATCAAATTAAGGGATGTTTTGCCGCTAAAAACCGGTGCTTTACCTTTGATTTTGAGTGAGAGTAAGTCTATCAATATTTCCATTATTACTGTAACTCACTTTGTATTCTTGTATTAGTTGTTTACCACTAATAATGTAGTTTACTGTTTCTATCTTTTGTATACAGTTTTCAGCCTTTTTCGATCTTCTCTTGGTGTTGAGGTAATATGTTCTAGTTGCATTATTTTGTGCGTCTACCAATAGGATTTTGTTTCTCCTTTCATATGTCGTCAAAGCAGCTATGCCCATATATTCTCATGCGAAATTTTGTCCGTTTTATAAATGGTTAATGCAGTCAATTCTTAGCCAATGTTATTTCCTCGCCTCATTGCGCTATATCTCTTTCATTTAAAGTGATAAAGAATCCTTGTCCCCCTTTTTCCCTTGATTCAGAGTTATTTTGTCCAATTTAGGTAGGATTTTGTGCAACTTAGCAGTAGGTACTCTTCATGCATGTATTCATGTCGTTAGGTCTGTGCTATATAATTTAGTTTGAAGACAATTACTCTTTATTCTGAGGAATTCAATGTTATAATCACTTAAACCATTGCTTGTTTGATGCTGCCAAATTCTAGAATGTTCAGTATAGAAGTCCTCGCGATCGTTATTATTACTTTTTGAATAAGTATACTTACCTTTGTTTCGAATTTTCTCCGCTTCATCACAAGTAGTTCACACTTTTCTATCGCGAATTCCATTTCTATATCCCGACTGAATATTATAGTTGTGCTTTTTGTGTTCTACCTCCTTTAAGTTTTTCTAAGTAATTTTAGGTCATTCATTAAGTGATTTATTTCTTCCGTAAATGTATGCTCTGCATAGCATCTCCAGTAGTTAGCATATTGTTATGGTACCTTACCTGTACGGACTTGGTTAACCCTTCCACTAACCATAAATACTGTGAGCACATGCCTCTTTAGTGTTGATACTACACCAGTCAATACTGGCAGTCAGGACAGGCGTACAACAACTCTTGTTCTCTGTTGTATTATACTTTTTTTTATACATTTGTTTCTCTCAATTCCGAGTACGTGTTTTCTTTCCGGACTCTTTACAGGGCCACAACAACTGGCGGCGATATACATTAAATCATTCATGAGAACCTTAAAAAAGACGCCACAACAACTGACAACGAGGTATAGTATGGGATTCGTGTATTCAGGGTTATTTTTGAGAACCTTAAAACACGACTAACGTGGAGAAATAAACGGGAAATTTACCCGACAACTTCTTAGTTCTAAAAACTGGCTTTACCGGCTGACTGAAAATCAAGAAAATCTCATCAGTTGATTTATTACAAAGTGGATTCTTTTGTTTTTCTTTGTTACTAAGAAACTAACTTATTTTCTTTCAAAGATAGAAGTTCAGTGGGTTTTTTTATATTGCTATTCCGGCACTGTTTTATTTTTGGACAAGGGGATACACGATATCTGTTCTCCCCAAAAGAAAAAAATCCAGCCGCTAAAAGAAAAAAAATAGAACTCGGTTATTCTGTTGACTAAAGTGCTGATCATACATTCTACGTTTACGTGAAAAGTGTACTAAAAGAATAAAAGTGATTTTTGGTCGGAGAAACAAAAAGTGTTGTATACTCTCCTACTCATCTTGGCCTTTTGGCTGAGATCAAAGTGTAGTCTCTGTTCCGATGGATACTGCACCCCATAGACTGGTATTGTCTTGGCCTTCGGGGCTTGATTTACGCCGGTCTATGGGTCTGTCCTGTGCACTTCTAGGAGGTCCACCCTCCAAGGCTTCGCCTCCCCTCTTTGGGGAGGAGTAAGTTTATTGATTACTGCCTTAGGCGCCTCTACTGGGGAATGCTGACGGGGTTGCCCAGGCAATTTTTAAACCCCACTTTCCCGACCCGACCTTGGGTCACATCTTACTTGTGGGAGTAAGATAAAAACTGGCCTTGTGCCTAACTCCTGGACAGGAGTAAATCAATACTCTCCTTCTCTATTTACAACTAAGATTATGTTAGTAGAGCAATATAACATAAAGAACTTCTGAAAGTTGTATTTAAGCAGACACATTTTAAACATGGACGATTTAAAGCAACTAAAACATAACTCGTTAAATGCCAAATACAACAACAACTATCATAAAAAAGAAGTCGACGAAAGGCTACAAAAAACTGCCGAATAAGAACTACAAAATGAAGAAAGTTTTCAAAAGCTTCTACTGGGATAACAACAAAAATCTGCCGAAAGACTTCTGGAACACAAAAAATAAAAAGATCCAAAGATCGAAGTATTAATAGAAACAATATCGCATAGGTGTCAAATACTGAGTACGAAAGTACTTTTTGGCAGAATGCCGGTCGGAGTGCAATTGACAATTTCACTTATTCCCTAGACGAGGATTAAACTGTTGCTTCATATTTCTAAAGGTATAAAGATCTATAAAAATAGATTATGAAAATTGGGAAGACTTTTAAAAAGTTCGCCGACTGCTCCGAAAATTAAGCACCACCGAACATACTAAATCGGTGGACTACATGTTACCGCGAAAAACTACTTTACTATTTCTGAAGTCAGAGACGCAGAAATCAAACGTAAAGTTTTAAACAGGTTAGAAAGTGAGCAAAATTTAACATTACAAAAATAAACCGAAGACTGCTATAGAGTGTAAGAAAAAAGATTCTACAGATTGGATAAACCGACCACACTTATAATCATCAAACTAGGCAAAAGGATACTGACGAAAAAAATAAAATTTGAGGGTGAAATTATTACCGACATTATTTAAACAGAACCATCAAAAAATTAGAAATGTTCGTATTAAAAAAATACCAACAATTTATTTGGCACAGACTTGATGCAGCGAGTTAACCTATTAGGGTTTCCAACCATCCATTTTGGTTAGAAAAAAAACTGACGACCATGTCAGAAAACAAAAGAAGGAATTTGTTTTTACCATTAAACATCGTATGAAATGGATTCAAAATAAATTGTCTGCTGAAATTAAAGCACATAAGGACACTAAATTCACGCTGCGAATAGTTAACGCTAAACTGAAAGAAATTAAGTCAATTTTGTTCGATAACTAGTTAGAGGTTAAAGAGAGTGAACTTATAGTTACAGAGTTGGAATCGCTAAAGTTGCAACTAAAATATGTCTTAGAAGAGCTAAGTACTATAAAGGATAAAGCGACGTGTCTTGAAGACTGATGTGGAAACAAAGAAAACGCTTTTTCAAAGTTTAAAGATGTGCTCCAAAATCAAAACTCTAGAATGAAAAAGCTGGAGGATATCAAATCTTATCTTGATAGAGGCATACAGTTCTCTCATAACAGATACCTAAATCAAATTAGAGAACGACTATCAAAAGACACCGATAGCAGGACAATGTTATGGTTACCAGATACGACACTTCCGACATACAACGACCCAAACAGCCTCAGACTAGCAGCAATCTAAAATGCAAACGACACCGTGACTCATGAGAAGGTAAGGATTCGGAGACGGTGATATGTTATCTTACCTATACGGGCTACTTTAACTTTTCCACTCACCATAAATACCGGGAGCACCTGCCTCTAAGTGTCGAATCAACCCCAGTTCGGCGGGAATTGCTGAGGTATTTGCCATGGGTAGTCCTAGGAGGTTCACCCTCCGAGGCCTTGCCTCCCGTCTTTGGGGTGGACTAAGATTATTGCTTACTGCCTGAGGCACTCCCACCGGAGAATGACGACCGGGATGCCAAGGCAATTTTAAAAGGGTAGAGTGCTTATTCTTTAGGGGCGCTGGCTTGACTTTTCCCACTTTCCGGTCTTGTGCCACCTCTTCCTGCGGTGAAAAGTAAGTAAATACTTGGAACCACACAAGTCTATACTGGCAGTGAAAACAGACGTACAGCAACTTTTATTTTCTTTTGTATTATACATGTTTCAATACACTTATAACTCTAAACTCCGAGTTCGTGTTATCCTTCCGAACCCTTTACAGGCCCACAACAACTGACAACGAGATAGAGTAAATGATTCTTGACAACCTTGAAATGGACGCTGCAACAACTGGTGACGAGGTACAGTAAGGGGTTCTTCAGAACCTTAAAATGGATGTTACAATTTGCGACAAGATATATTAAGTTTTTTTTGAGAACCTTAGAAAACGACTGCCGTGGAGAAATCAACGGCAAATTTACCCGACAACCTCTTAGTTCTAAAAACTGGCTTTACTGGTGGACCAAAAAGAAAAAAAAATCGTAAGTTGCATTGTTAAAAACCAAAGTGGATTCTTATTTTGTTTTTGTTTTTGTTACGAAGAAACTAACTTATTTTCACTCAAAGACCGGAAGTCCGTGTAGGAAGTCTCATCGGAAAATGCCTTGCTGTAAACTTATCTTTGCCAGCTGGTGTCATAAAACTGCCAGTTCAATTTTCTATTTTCTCATTGCTTTCTCCGTGAAATCACAACTATTATTATCAGAAGATAGAGAGTAAATAACAAGAGTAGAAATATATAGTCATGTCTATTTATTTTCTTTTACGTGGCACAGCTTCAGTAGAGGTTGTTAGCATCAGTGAAGGATACGTCCTTAGCAATCAGTTCGACAGTGGAATTGTTAGTTTCGGGTAGATGTATGGTCTTGTTTAATCCTAGGAGGTTAAACCACTCAGGTTGGGTTATTGCTAATTGCGGGAGGTTACCCTACTGGGAACGCCAACAGGGCTTCTCAGGCATTTTTGTAGGCCAGAGTGCACTGCATCTAGTGCGCTTTTCAAGACCTCACCCGGCCTACAGAGAATGTAAATAAATAAAAACATATAACGTCCACGACTCAGGGCATATTTCATAAATTATACATTTGTTCACTTTTCACTGTTCTGATGAGGCACATATCAAGAGTTAAGTGTGTGTGTGGGGGGGGGGGGTAGGTCCAAGTCTTAGACATAGACTTAACTTGTACAATTTTTATTTGTACCAGTTTGCAGCTTGTTCTAGATAAGTGTGTAGATCGATTAATAGCGATTGTATCAATATGCGTATTGCGTCGACCTCTTTCATTACACTTATATTGGTGTTCCGCCATATTCTGCTTTAGTTACCATGATGATGATGATGATGATGATAATGATGGTGGGATCATCATCATCATCATCATCATCATCATCATCATCATCATCCTTTTGCTCTTTTTTACTCATTATATTATTTTATTTATTTCTATTTTTTTTCATCTTGTATTTTATATTTTCTTTTAGAGCTTCATTTTTCTTCTCGAATTCCTTTAATTTCTTTTTCTTTCTTCTATCACTTCACCGTTCACTTTTTTCTCTAAATGCCTGTGTTCAATTTTTAGTATTTTTAATTAATCATCCTTTTCATTAATTTTTCTGTATTTTTTTCCGTTCTGCATTTCCTCTGTTTTTTCTACATTTCTTTCTAATTATCTTCTTCGTTTTCTCCTTCATGTTCGGTTTCCCCTTTATATTTCATCGATTTCTTGATTGCACCTTTCTTCCACTGAAAAGCAACCTCTTCTTTCCCTCAAATACAATATTTGTCTGAATTTCTTTCTTCTTCATATTTTCCTAATTACGCATTCCATCTGACACCTGCCACTAAAATATTAATCTATTAATACCGTCGCAACTATATGCGTACCTAACTACGTCACACTATAAACAGGTATTAACCAATAAAAACGTTTCAGCAACAAAATCAGCAATTTTATTTGTCACTTCTGTATTTCAACACGTGACCTGTAGTAGTGAAAGCCCATACAACTAGACGATCACATATGAACCTTCAAAAATAGAAAATATGTTAATAGCAAAATCAATGTCGTTTGAGCTATTTGCATCGTATGGCAAGTTGGTTTATATTTAAAAGAATAACACACACACATACACGCATATAAGAAGTATAATATAATTTATATAAAGAAATAATGTGCTCAACTATCTGAGTAAGAGCATAATATTTTTATAAGCTATAATATTGAATGTTGATGTGTCATCTATATCAGCGGTTTCAAAGACAATCGGCTAATTAAAAAATATATATTAGACCGCGCACAACCTGATGGCTCAGTATGTGTTATATATATATATTTACGAATTTCTGAGAATTGCTCATGTAACATCAAAATTAATAGATTTCATACCCCCAATTTCTGCCTTAATAATTCGAATGATTAAACAAAATGGTTATCAAAATAAAATATTTAGACAATTAAATAAGGCAATTTCTCACCATCCTAACGTCTTTAAGTTATATGAAATTTATCCTAGATTGATAGAGCAAATCCAAAACTATCTAAGAAATTCAGTCGGATATGTATAAACGTATATATATATATATATATATATATATATATATATATATATATATATATATATATATATATATATATATATATATATGTATATATATATAACACATATAGTATATATATATATATATATATATATATTATAAATATATATATATATACATGCATGTATATATATATATATATATATATATATATATATATATAATTATTAAATATTTTAAAATGAAACTAAATATAATAATATAAATACATAAAACTATAAATAACCCAATAAAAAGTGTTATAGGTTCGTCCAAACACTATTAAATACAACAAACTTTTGTAAATAATGGATACATTTTCGAAATCAGAGACGCACAACACATGCAAGAAGGACATTATTTAATAAGAAAATAAGTGTGCAAAACATTAATTTGAAAAAAAACTTAGATTTAACATACAGAACGGTGTTGTTCTTGTTTTTTTAAAGTCTAATCAACTCTACTGGGAAGCGATGATATAAAATACTGTTTTGTTTTTTAACTATGCGAAACGGTTTTTATAGTAAACAACTGATGATCCTGTAAATAATGTTAAAACTAGCGTAAATTCTTGGAAGCAAACTAATATAGTGACCGTAAAAAGTAAATTGACTTAAAAGCAAAGTAATTTTCCACCGAAGGACTTGGGACTAAAAGTGTATTTCTTTTGTTTTTTTTCTTCCATATAGTTTTAATGGTTTAAAAACCTCCAAGACTATATATATATATATATATATATATATATATATATATATATATATATATATATATATATATATATATATATTATTTTTAAATATTTAGAAATTAAGATAAAATTTTATAAGGATATTAAATTTTAAGTAACGGCTGCTGTTACTGTCCTATTTAATGCTAAAAGTGTGTCTGTCTGTAAAATGATGTGATAAAAAATGAATTGCGAGCTTTAGGCGACATTTAAAAAAAGAAATCCTAACCCATGTTCAACTAAATATATTTATTTCTTGATAATTGTTACACCGGCCGTTCTTACACAGGAGAAACTACACCGGTTGTCACTATAAATAGTGCGAGGCACCAGAAGACAAAGCACAGTCGTGCAACTGTCGTTCAGTTGCTTTCTCGGCCTTTTGGCTAAGATCAAAGTGTAGTATCTGTTCCGATGGATACTGCACGAGACTGGTCCTGTGCAGTTCTAGGAGGTCCACCCTCCCAGGCTTTGCCTCCCCTCTTTGGGGAGGAGTAAGTTTATTGCTTACTGTCTGAGGCGCCCCTACCGGGGAATGCCGACGGGGCTGTCCAGGCAATTTTTAAAGATAATAGGTGCTCTCCCTCTAGAGTGCTGATTTATCAAAACCCCACTTTCCGACCTTGTGTCACATTTTACTCTGTGGGGAGTAGATAAATACCCAGTCTTGTAACTGTCGTTCAGTTGCTTTCTCGGCCTTTTGGCTAAGATCAAAGTGTAGTATCTGTTCCGATGGATACTGCACGAGACTGGTCCTGTGCAGTTCTAGGAGGTCAACCCTCCCAGGCTTTGCCTACCCTCTTTGGGGAGGAGTAAGTTTATTGCTTACTGTCTGAGGCGCCCCTACCGGGGAATGCCGACGGGGCTGCCCAGGCAATTTTTAAATGGTCAGATGGCTCACCTCTCGAGCGCTGGCTTATCTAATCCCACTTTCCGACCTTGTGTCACATTGTACCTTGTGGGAGGTAGATAAATATCCAGGCTTGCAACTGTCGTTCAGTTGCTTTCTTGGCTTTTGGCCAAGATCAAAGTGTAGTATCTGTTCCGATGGATACTGCACGAGACTGGTCCTGTGCAGTTCTAGGAGGTCCACCCTCCCAGGCTTTGCCTCCCCTCTTTGGGGAGGAGTAAGTTTATTGCTTACTGTCTGAGGCGCCCCTACCGGGGAATGCCGACGGGGCTGCCCAGGCAATTTTTAAATGGTCAGATGGCTCACCTCTCGAGCGCTGGCTTATCTAATGCCACTTTCCGACCTTGTGTCACATTGTACCTTGTGGGAGGTAGATAAATATCCAGGCTTGCAACTGTCGTTCAGTTGCTTTCTTGGCTTTTGGCCAAGATCAAAGTGTAGTATCTGTTCCGATGGATACTGCACGAGACTGGTCCTGTGCAGTTCTAGGAGGTCCACCCTCCCAGGCTTTGCCTCCCCTCTTTGGGGAGGAGTAAGTTTATTGCTTACTGTCTGAGGCGCCCCTACCGGGGAATGCCGACGGGGCTGCCCAGGCAATTTTTAAATGGCCAGAGTGCTCACCTCTCGAGCGCTGGCTTTTAACCCCACTTTCTCGACCCAATCTGTGGTCACATCTTACTTGTGGGAGTAGGATAAAACTGGCCTTGTGCCTAACTCCTGAGGTGGAGTAAATACCTTGTAACTGTCGTTCAGTTGCTTTCTTGGCTTTTTGGCTAAGATCAAAGTGTAGTATCTGTTCCGATGGATACTGCACGAGACTGGTCCTGTGCAGTTCTAGGAGGTCCACCCTCCCAGGCTTTGCCTCCCCTCTTTGGGGAGGAGTAAGTTTATTGCTTACTGTCTGAGGCGCCCCTACCGGGGAATGCCGACGGGGCTGTCCAGGCAATTTTTAAAGATAATAGGTGCTCTCCCTCTGGAGTGCTGATTTATCAAAACCCCACTTTCCGACCTTGTGTCACATTTTACTCTGTGGGGAGTAGATAAATAACCAGTCTTGTAACTGTCGTTCAGTTGCTTTCTTGGCTTTTTGGCTAAGATCAAAGTGTAGTATCTGTTCCGATGGATACTGCACGAGACTGGTCCTGTGCAGTTCTAGGAGGTCTACCCTCCCAGGCTTTGCCTCCCCTCTTTGGGGAGGAGTAAGTTTATTGCTTACTGTCTGAGGCGCCCCTACCGGGGAATGCCGACGGGGCTGCCCAGGCAATTTTTAAAGATAATAGGTGCTCTCCCTCTGGAGTGCTGATTTATCAAAACCCCACTTTCCGACCTTGTGTCACATTTTACTCTGTGGGGAGTAGATAAATAACCAGTCTTGTTACTGTCGTTCAGTTGCTTTCTTGGCTTTTTGGCTAAGATCAAAGTGTAGTATCTGTTCCGATGGATACTGCACGAGAGTGGTCCTGTGCAGTTCTAGGAGGTCCACCCTCCCAGGCTTTGCCTCCCCTCTTTGGGGAGGAGTAAGTTTATTGCTTACTGTCTGAGGCGCCCCTACCGGGGAATGCCGACGGGGCTGTCCAGGCAATTTTTAAAGATAATAGGTGCTCTCCCTCTGGAGTGCTGATTTATCAAAACCCCACTTTCCGACCTTGTGTCACATTTTACTCTGTGGGGAGTAGATAAATAACCAGTCTTGTAACTGTCGTTCAGTTGCTTTCTTGGCTTTTTGGCTAAGATCAAAGTGTAGTATCTGTTCCGATGGATACTGCACGAGACTGGTCCTGTGCAGTTCTAGGAGGTCCACCCTCCCAGGCTTTGCCTCCCCTCTTTGGGGAGGAGTAAGTTTATTGCTTACTGTCTGAGGCGCCCCTACCGGGGAATGCCGACGGGGCTGTCCAGGCAATTTTTAAAGATAATAGGTGCTCTCCCTCTGGAGTGCTGATTTATCAAAACCCCACTTTCCGACCTTGTGTCACATTTTACTCTGTGGGGAGTAGATAAATACCCAGTCTTGTAACTGTCGTTCAGTCGCTTTCTCGGCCTTTTGGCCAAGATCAAAGTGTAGTATCTGTTCCGATGGATACTGCACGAGACTGGTCCTGTGCAGTTCCAGTAGGTCTACCCTCCCAGGCTTTGCCTCCCCTCTTTGGGGAGGAGTAAGTTTATTGCTTACTGTCTGAGGCGCCCCTACCGGGGAATGCCGACGGGGCTGTCCAGGCAATTTTTAAAGATAATAGGTGCTCTCCCTCTGGAGTGCTGATTTATCAAGACCCCACTTTCCGACCTTGTGTCACATTTTACTCTGTGGGGAGTAGATAAATATCCAGTCTTGTAACTGTCGTTCAGTCGCTTTCTCGGCCTTTTGGCCAAGATCAAAGTGTAGTATCTGTTCCGATGGATACTGCACGAGACTGGTCCTGTGCAGTTCCAGTAGGTCTACCCTCCCAGGCTTTGCCTCCCCTCTTTGGGGAGGAGTAAGTTTATTGCTTGCTGTCTGAGGCGCCCCTACCGGGGAATGCCGACGGGGCTGTCCAGGCAATTTTTAAAGATAATAGGTGCTCTCCCTCTGGAGTGCTGATTTATCAAAACCCCACTTTCCGACCTTGTGTCACATTTTACTCTGTGGGGAGTAGATAAATATCCAGTCTTGTAACTGTCGTTCAGTTGCTTTCTTGGCTTTTTGGCTAAGATCAAAGTGTAGTATCTGTTCCGATGGATACTGCACGAGACTGGTCCTGTGCAGTTATAGGAGGTCCACCCTCCCAGGCTTTGCCTCCCCTCTTTGGGGAGGAGTAAGTTTATTGCTTACTGTCTGAGGCGCCCCTACCGGGGAATGCCGACGGGGCTGTCCAGGCAATTTTTAAAGATAATAGGTGCTCTCCCTCTGGAGTGCTGATTTATCAGAACCCCACTTTCCGACCTTGTGTCACATTTTACTCTGTGGGGAGTAGATAAATACCCAGTCTTGTAACTGTCGTTCAGTCGCTTTCTCGGCCTTTTGGCCAAGATCAAAGTGTAGTATCTGTTCCGATGGATACTGCACGAGACTGGTCCTGTGCAGTTCCAGTAGGTCTACCCTCCCAGGCTTTGCCTCCCCTCTTTGGGGAGGAGTAAGTTTATTGCTTACTGTCTGAGGCGCCCCTACCGGGGAATGCCGACGGGGCTGTCCAGGCAATTTTTAAAGATAATAGGTGCTCTCCCTCTGGAGTGCTGATTTATCAAGACCCCACTTTCCGACCTTGTGTCACATTTTACTCTGTGGGGAGTAGATAAATATCCAGTCTTGTAACTGTCGTTCAGTCGCTTTCTCGGCCTTTTGGCCAAGATCAAAGTATAGTATCCGTTCCGATAGATACTGCACGAGACTGGTCCTGTGCAGTTCCAGTAGGTCTACCCTCCCAGGCTTTGCCTCCCCTCTTTGGGGAGGAGTAAGTTTATTGCTTGCTGTCTGAGGCGCCCCTACCGGGGAATGCCGACGGGGCTGTCCAGGCAATTTTTAAAGATAATAGGTGCTCTCCCTCTGGAGTGCTGATTTACTAAGACCCCACTTTCGACCTTGTGTCACATTTTACTCTGTGGGGAGTAGATAAATAACCAGTCTTGTAACTGTCGTTCAGTCGCTTTCTCGGCCTTTTGGCCAAGATCAAAGTGTAGTATCTGTTCCGATGGATACTGCACGAGACTGGTCCTGTGCAGTTCCAGTAGGTCTACCCTCCCAGGCTTTGCCTCCCCTCTTTGGGGAGGAGTAAGTTTATTGCTTGCTGTCTGAGGCGCCCCTACGGGGGAATGCCGACGGGGCTGTCCAGGCAATTTTTAAAGATAATAGGTGCTCTCCCTCTGGAGTGCTGATTTATCAAAACCCCACTTTCCGACCTTGTGTCACATTTTACTCTGTGGGGAGTAGATAAATAACCAGTCTTGTAACTGTCGTTCAGTCGCTTTCTCGGCCTTTTGGCCAAGATCAAAGTGTAGTATCTGTTCCGATGGATACTGCACGAGACTGGTCCTGTGCAGTTCCAGTAGGTCTACCCTCCCAGGCTTTGCCTCCCCTCTTTGGGGAGGAGTAAGTTTATTGCTTGCTGTCTGAGGCGCCCCTACGGGGGAATGCCGACGGGGCTGTCCAGGCAATTTTTAAAGATAATAGGTGCTCTCCCTCTGGAGTGCTGATTTATCAAAACCCCACTTTCCGACCTTGTGTCACATTTTACTCTGTGGGGAGTAGATAAATAACCAGTCTTGCAACTGTCGTTCAGTTGCTTTCTTGGCTTTTTGGCCAAGATCAAAGTGTAGTATCTGTTCCGATGGATACTGCACGAGACTGGTCCTGTGCAGTTCTAGGAGGTCCACCCTCCCAGACTTTGCCTCCCCTCTTTGGGGAGGAGTAAGTTTATTGCTTACTGTCTGAGGCGCCCCTACCGGGGAATGCCGACGGGGCTGTCCAGGCAATTTTTAAAGATAATAGGTGCTCTCCCTCTGGAGTGCTGATTTATCAAAACCCCACTTTCCGACCTTGTGTCACATTTTACTCTGTGGGGAGTAGATAAATAACCAGTCTTGTAACTGTCGTTCAGTTGCTTTCTCGGCCTTTTGGCTAAGATCAAAGTGTAGTATCTGTTCCGATGGATACTGCACGAGACTGGTCCTGTGCAGTTCTAGGAGGTCCACTCTCCCAGACTTTGCCTCCCCTCTTTGGGGAGGAGTAAGTTTATTGCTTACTGTCTGAGGCGCCCCTACCGGGGAATGCCGACGGGCCTGCCCAGGCAATTTTTAAATGGTCAGATGGCTCACCTCTCGAGCTCTGGCTTATCTAATCCCACTTTCCGACCTTGTGTCACATTTTACCTTGTGGGAGGTAGATAAATACCCAGTCTTGTAACTGTCGTTCAGTTGCTTTCTCGGCCTTTTGGCTAAGATCAAAGTGTAGTATCTGTTCCGATGGATACTGCACGAGACTGGTCCTGTGCAGTTCTAGGAGGTCCACCCTCCCAGGCTTTGCCTACCCTCTTTGGGGAGGAGTAAGTTTATTGCTTACTGTCTGAGGCGCCCCTACCGGGGAATGCCGACGGGGCTGCCCAGGCAATTTTTAAATGGTCAGATGGCTCACCTCTCGAGCGCTGGCTTATCTAATCCCACTTTCCGACCTTGTGTCACATTGTACCTTGTGGGAGGTAGATAAATATCCAGGCTTGCAACTGTCGTTCAGTTGCTTTCTTGGCTTTTGGCCAAGATCAAAGTGTAGTATCTGTTCCGATGGATACTGCACGAGACTGGTCCTGTGCAGTTCTAGGAGGTCCACCCTCCCAGGCTTTGCCTCCCCTCTTTGGGGAGGAGTAAGTTTATTGCTTACTGTCTGAGGCGCCCCTACCGGGGAATGCCGACGGGGCTGCCCAGGCAATTTTTAAATGGTCAGATGGCTCACCTCTCGAGCGCTGGCTTATCTAATGCCACTTTCCGACCTTGTGTCACATTGTACCTTGTGGGAGGTAGATAAATATCCAGGCTTGCAACTGTCGTTCAGTTGCTTTCTTGGCTTTTGGCCAAGATCAAAGTGTAGTATCTGTTCCGATGGATACTGCACGAGACTGGTCCTGTGCAGTTCTAGGAGGTCCACCCTCCCAGGCTTTGCCTCCCCTCTTTGGGGAGGAGTAAGTTTATTGCTTACTGTCTGAGGCGCCCCTACCGGGGAATGCCGACGGGGCTGCCCAGGCAATTTTTAAATGGCCAGAGTGCTCACCTCTCGAGCGCTGGCTTTTAACCCCACTTTCTCGACCCAATCTGTGGTCACATCTTACTTGTGGGAGTAGGATAAAACTGGCCTTGTGCCTAACTCCTGAGGTGGAGTAAATACCTTGTAACTGTCGTTCAGTTGCTTTCTTGGCTTTTTGGCTAAGATCAAAGTGTAGTATCTGTTCCGATGGATACTGCACGAGACTGGTCCTGTGCAGTTCTAGGAGGTCCACCCTCCCAGGCTTTGCCTCCCCTCTTTGGGGAGGAGTAAGTTTATTGCTTACTGTCTGAGGCGCCCCTACCGGGGAATGCCGACGGGGCTGTCCAGGCAATTTTTAAAGATAATAGGTGCTCTCCCTCTGGAGTGCTGATTTATCAAAACCCCACTTTCCGACCTTGTGTCACATTTTACTCTGTGGGGAGTAGATAAATAACCAGTCTTGTAACTGTCGTTCAGTTGCTTTCTTGGCTTTTTGGCTAAGATCAAAGTGTAGTATCTGTTCCGATGGATACTGCACGAGACTGGTCCTGTGCAGTTCTAGGAGGTCTACCCTCCCAGGCTTTGCCTCCCCTCTTTGGGGAGGAGTAAGTTTATTGCTTACTGTCTGAGGCGCCCCTACCGGGGAATGCCGACGGGGCTGCCCAGGCAATTTTTAAAGATAATAGGTGCTCTCCCTCTGGAGTGCTGATTTATCAAAACCCCACTTTCCGACCTTGTGTCACATTTTACTCTGTGGGGAGTAGATAAATACCCAGTCTTGTAACTGTCGTTCAGTTGCTTTCTCGGCCTTTTGGCTAAGATCAAAGTGTAGTATCTGTTCCGATGGATACTGCACGAGACTGGTCCTGTGCAGTTCTAGGAGGTCCACTCTCCCAGACTTTGCCTCCCCTCTTTGGGGAGGAGTAAGTTTATTGCTTACTGTCTGAGGCGCCCCTACCGGGGAATGCCGACGGGCCTGCCCAGGCAATTTTTAAATGGTCAGATGGCTCACCTCTCGAGCTCTGGCTTATCTAATCCCACTTTCCGACCTTGTGTCACATTTTACCTTGTGGGAGGTAGATAAATACCCAGTCTTGTAACTGTCGTTCAGTTGCTTTCTCGGCCTTTTGGCTAAGATCAAAGTGTAGTATCTGTTCCGATGGATACTGCACGAGACTGGTCCTGTGCAGTTCTAGGAGGTCCACCCTCCCAGGCTTTGCCTACCCTCTTTGGGGAGGAGTAAGTTTATTGCTTACTGTCTGAGGCGCCCCTACCGGGGAATGCCGACGGGGCTGTCCAGGCAATTTTTAAAGATAATAGGTGCTCTCCCTCTGGAGTGCTGATTTATCAAGACCCCACTTTCCGACCTTGTGTCACATTTTACTCTGTGGGGAGTAGATAAATAACCAGTCTTGTAACTGTCGTTCAGTCGCTTTCTCGGCCTTTTGGCCAAGATCAAAGTGTAGTATCTGTTCCGATGGATACTGCACGAGACTGGTCCTGTGCAGTTCCAGTAGGTCTACCCTCCCAGGCTTTGCCTCCCCTCTTTGGGGAGGAGTAATTTATTGCTTACTGTCTGAGGCGCCCCTACCGGGGAATGCCGACGGGGCTGTCCAGGCAATTTTTAAAGATAATAGGTGCTCTCCCTCTGGAGTGCTGATTTATCAAAACCCCACTTTCCGACCTTGTGTCACATTTTACTCTGTGGGGAGTAGATAAATATCCAGTCTTGTAACTGTCGTTCAGTTGCTTTCTCGGCCTTTTGGCTAAGATCAAAGTGTAGTATCTGTTCCGATGGATACTGCACGAGACTGGTCCTGTGCAGTTCTAGGAGGTCAACCCTCCCAGGCTTTGCCTACCCTCTTTGGGGAGGAGTAAGTTTATTGCTTACTGTCTGAGGCGCCCCTACCGGGGAATGCCGACGGGGCTGCCCAGGCAATTTTTAAATGGTCAGATGGCTCACCTCTCGAGCGCTGGCTTATCTAATCCCACTTTCCGACCTTGTGTCACATTGTACCTTGTGGGAGGTAGATAAATATCCAGGCTTGCAACTGTCGTTCAGTTGCTTTCTTGGCTTTTGGCCAAGATCAAAGTGTAGTATCTGTTCCGATGGATACTGCACGAGACTGGTCCTGTGCAGTTCTAGGAGGTCCACCCTCCCAGGCTTTGCCTCCCCTCTTTGGGGAGGAGTAAGTTTATTGCTTACTGTCTGAGGCGCCCCTACCGGGGAATGCCGACGGGGCTGCCCAGGCAATTTTTAAATGGTCAGATGGCTCACCTCTCGAGCGCTGGCTTATCTAATGCCACTTTCCGACCTTGTGTCACATTGTACCTTGTGGGAGGTAGATAAATATCCAGGCTTGCAACTGTCGTTCAGTTGCTTTCTTGGCTTTTGGCCAAGATCAAAGTGTAGTATCTGTTCCGATGGATACTGCACGAGACTGGT
The DNA here is from genome assembly GCA_963556195.1 of Sepiola atlantica. NCBI lineage: Eukaryota > Metazoa > Mollusca > Cephalopoda > Sepiida > Sepiolidae > Sepiola > Sepiola atlantica. Next base: position 76,122,246 of record OY744523.1, read on the forward strand.
CCTGTGCAGTTCTAGGAGGTCCACCCTCCCAGGCTTTGCCTCCCCTCTTTGGGGAGGAGTAAGTTTATTGCTTACTGTCTGAGGCGCCCCTACCGGGGAATGCCGACGGGGCTGCCCAGGCAATTTTTAAATGGCCAGAGTGCTCACCTCTCGAGCGCTGGCTTTTAACCCCACTTTCTCGACCCAATCTGTGGTCACATCTTACTTGTGGGAGTAGGATAAAACTGGCCTTGTGCCTAACTCCTGAGGTGGAGTAAATACCTTGTAACTGTCGTTCAGTTGCTTTCTTGGCTTTTTGGCTAAGATCAAAGTGTAGTATCTGTTCCGATGGATACTGCACGAGACTGGTCCTGTGCAGTTCTAGGAGGTCCACCCTCCCAGGCTTTGCCTCCCCTCTTTGGGGAGGAGTAAGTTTATTGCTTACTGTCTGAGGCGCCCCTACCGGGGAATGCCGACGGGGCTGTCCAGGCAATTTTTAAAGATAATAGGTGCTCTCCCTCTGGAGTGCTGATTTATCAAAACCCCACTTTCCGACCTTGTGTCACATTTTACTCTGTGGGGAGTAGATAAATAACCAGTCTTGTAACTGTCGTTCAGTTGCTTTCTTGGCTTTTTGGCTAAGATCAAAGTGTAGTATCTGTTCCGATGGATACTGCACGAGACTGGTCCTGTGCAGTTCTAGGAGGTCTACCCTCCCAGGCTTTGCCTCCCCTCTTTGGGGAGGAGTAAGTTTATTGCTTACTGTCTGAGGCGCCCCTACCGGGGAATGCCGACGGGGCTGCCCAGGCAATTTTTAAAGATAATAGGTGCTCTCCCTCTGGAGTGCTGATTTATCAAAACCCCACTTTCCGACCTTGTGTCACATTTTACTCTGTGGGGAGTAGATAAATAACCAGTCTTGTAACTGTCGTTCAGTTGCTTTCTTGGCTTTTTGGCTAAGATCAAAGTGTAGTATCTGTTCCGATGGATACTGCACGAGAGTGGTCCTGTGCAGTTCTAGGAGGTCCACCCTCCCAGGCTTTGCCTCCCCTCTTTGGGGAGGAGTAAGTTTATTGCTTACTGTCTGAGGCGCCCCTACCGGGGAATGCCGACGGGGCTGTCCAGGCAATTTTTAAAGATAATAGGTGCTCTCCCTCTGGAGTGCTGATTTATCAAAACCCCACTTTCCGACCTTGTGTCACATTTTACTCTGTGGGGAGTAGATAAATAACCAGTCTTGTAACTGTCGTTCAGTTGCTTTCTTGGCTTTTTGGCTAAGATCAAAGTGTAGTATCTGTTCCGATGGATACTGCACGAGACTGGTCCTGTGCAGTTCTAGGAGGTCCACCCTCCCAGGCTTTGCCTCCCCTCTTTGGGGAGGAGTAAGTTTATTGCTTACTGTCTGAGGCGCCCCTACCGGGGAATGCCGACGGGGCTGTCCAGGCAATTTTTAAAGATAATAGGTGCTCTCCCTCTGGAGTGCTGATTTATCAAAACCCCACTTTCCGACCTTGTGTCACATTTTACTCTGTGGGGAGTAGATAAATACCCAGTCTTGTAACTGTCGTTCAGTCGCTTTCTCGGCCTTTTGGCCAAGATCAAAGTGTAGTATCTGTTCCGATGGATACTGCACGAGACTGGTCCTGTGCAGTTCCAGTAGGTCTACCCTCCCAGGCTTTGCCTCCCCTCTTTGGGGAGGAGTAAGTTTATTGCTTACTGTCTGAGGCGCCCCTACCGGGGAATGCCGACGGGGCTGTCCAGGCAATTTTTAAAGATAATAGGTGCTCTCCCTCTGGAGTGCTGATTTATCAAGACCCCACTTTCCGACCTTGTGTCACATTTTACTCTGTGGGGAGTAGATAAATATCCAGTCTTGTAACTGTCGTTCAGTCGCTTTCTCGGCCTTTTGGCCAAGATCAAAGTGTAGTATCTGTTCCGATGGATACTGCACGAGACTGGTCCTGTGCAGTTCCAGTAGGTCTACCCTCCCAGGCTTTGCCTCCCCTCTTTGGGGAGGAGTAAGTTTATTGCTTGCTGTCTGAGGCGCCCCTACCGGGGAATGCCGACGGGGCTGTCCAGGCAATTTTTAAAGATAATAGGTGCTCTCCCTCTGGAGTGCTGATTTATCAAAACCCCACTTTCCGACCTTGTGTCACATTTTACTCTGTGGGGAGTAGATAAATATCCAGTCTTGTAACTGTCGTTCAGTTGCTTTCTTGGCTTTTTGGCTAAGATCAAAGTGTAGTATCTGTTCCGATGGATACTGCACGAGACTGGTCCTGTGCAGTTATAGGAGGTCCACCCTCCCAGGCTTTGCCTCCCCTCTTTGGGGAGGAGTAAGTTTATTGCTTACTGTCTGAGGCGCCCCTACCGGGGAATGCCGACGGGGCTGTCCAGGCAATTTTTAAAGATAATAGGTGCTCTCCCTCTGGAGTGCTGATTTATCAGAACCCCACTTTCCGACCTTGTGTCACATTTTACTCTGTGGGGAGTAGATAAATACCCAGTCTTGTAACTGTCGTTCAGTCGCTTTCTCGGCCTTTTGGCCAAGATCAAAGTGTAGTATCTGTTCCGATGGATACTGCACGAGACTGGTCCTGTGCAGTTCCAGTAGGTCTACCCTCCCAGGCTTTGCCTCCCCTCTTTGGGGAGGAGTAAGTTTATTGCTTACTGTCTGAGGCGCCCCTACCGGGGAATGCCGACGGGGCTGTCCAGGCAATTTTTAAAGATAATAGGTGCTCTCCCTCTGGAGTGCTGATTTATCAAGACCCCACTTTCCGACCTTGTGTCACATTTTACTCTGTGGGGAGTAGATAAATATCCAGTCTTGTAACTGTCGTTCAGTCGCTTTCTCGGCCTTTTGGCCAAGATCAAAGTATAGTATCCGTTCCGATAGATACTGCACGAGACTGGTCCTGTGCAGTTCCAGTAGGTCTACCCTCCCAGGCTTTGCCTCCCCTCTTTGGGGAGGAGTAAGTTTATTGCTTGCTGTCTGAGGCGCCCCTACCGGGGAATGCCGACGGGGCTGTCCAGGCAATTTTTAAAGATAATAGGTGCTCTCCCTCTGGAGTGCTGATTTACTAAGACCCCACTTTCCGACCTTGTGTCACATTTTACTCTGTGGGGAGTAGATAAATAACCAGTCTTGTAACTGTCGTTCAGTCGCTTTCTCGGCCTTTTGGCCAAGATCAAAGTGTAGTATCTGTTCCGATGGATACTGCACGAGACTGGTCCTGTGCAGTTCCAGTAGGTCTACCCTCCCAGGCTTTGCCTCCCCTCTTTGGGGAGGAGTAAGTTTATTGCTTGCTGTCTGAGGCGCCCCTACGGGGGAATGCCGACGGGGCTGTCCAGGCAATTTTTAAAGATAATAGGTGCTCTCCCTCTGGAGTGCTGATTTATCAAAACCCCACTTTCCGACCTTGTGTCACATTTTACTCTGTGGGGAGTAGATAAATAACCAGTCTTGTAACTGTCGTTCAGTCGCTTTCTCGGCCTTTTGGCCAAGATCAAAGTGTAGTATCTGTTCCGATGGATACTGCACGAGACTGGTCCTGTGCAGTTCCAGTAGGTCTACCCTCCCAGGCTTTGCCTCCCCTCTTTGGGGAGGAGTAAGTTTATTGCTTGCTGTCTGAGGCGCCCCTACGGGGGAATGCCGACGGGGCTGTCCAGGCAATTTTTAAAGATAATAGGTGCTCTCCCTCTGGAGTGCTGATTTATCAAAACCCCACTTTCCGACCTTGTGTCACATTTTACTCTGTGGGGAGTAGATAAATAACCAGTCTTGTAACTGTCGTTCAGTCGCTTTCTCGGCCTTTTGGCCAAGATCAAAGTGTAGTATCTGTTCCGATGGATACTGCACGAGACTGGTCCTGTGCAGTTCCAGTAGGTCTACCCTCCCAGGCTTTGCCTCCCCTCTTTGGGGAGGAGTAAGTTTATTGCTTGCTGTCTGAGGCGCCCCTACCGGGGAATGCCGACGGGGCTGTCCAGGCAATTTTTAAAGATAATAGGTGCTCTCCCTCTGAGTGCTGATTTATACAAACCCCCACTCTCCGACCTTGTGTCACATTTTACTCTGTGGGGAGTAGATAAATAACCAGTCTTGTAACTGTCGTTCAGTCGCTTTCTCGGCCTTTTGGCTAAGATCAAAGTGTAGTATCTGTTCCGATGGATACTGCACGAGACTGGTCCTGTGCAGTTCTAGGAGGTCCACCCTCCCAGGCTTTGCCTCCCCTCTTTGGGGAGGAGTAAGTTTATTGCTTGCTGTCTGAGGCGCCCCTACCGGGGAATGCCGACGGGGGGTTCCAGGCAATGTTTAAAGATAATAGGTGCTCTCCCTCTGGAGTGCTGATTTATCAAGACCCCACTTTCCGACCTTGTGTCACATTTTACTCTGTGGGGAGTAGATAAATAACCAGTCTTGTAACTGTCGTTCAGTCGCTTTCTCGGCCTTTTGGCCAAGATCAAAGTGTAGTATCTGTTCCGATGGATACTGCACGAGACTGGTCCTGTGCAGTTCCAGTAGGTCTACCCTCCCAGGCTTTGCCTCCCCTCTTTGGGGAGGAGTAAGTTTATTGCTTGCTGTCTGAGGCGCCCCTACGGGGGAATGCCGACGGGGCTGTCCAGGCAATTTTTAAAGATAATAGGTGCTCTCCCTCTGGAGTGCTGATTTATCAAAACCCCACTTTCCGACCTTGTGTCACATTTTACTCTGTGGGGAGTAGATAAATAACCAGTCTTGTAACTGTCGTTCAGTCGCTTTCTCGGCCTTTTGGCCAAGATCAAAGTGTAGTATCTGTTCCGATGGATACTGCACGAGACTGGTCCTGTGCAGTTCCAGTAGGTCTACCCTCCCAGGCTTTGCCTCCCCTCTTTGGGGAGGAGTAAGTTCATTGCTTGCTGTCTGAGGCGCCCCTACGGGGGAATGCCGACGGGGCTGTCCAGGCAATTTTTAAAGATAATAGGTGCTCTCCCTCTGGAGTGCTGATTTATCAAAACCCCACTTTCCGACCTTGTGTCACATTTTACTCTGTGGGGAGTAGATAAATAACCAGTCTTGTAACTGTCGTTCAGTCGCTTTCTCGGCCTTTTGGCCAAGATCAAAGTGTAGTATCTGTTCCGATGGATACTGCACGAGACTGGTCCTGTGCAGTTCCAGTAGGTCTACCCTCCCAGGCTTTGCCTCCCCTCTTTGGGGAGGAGTAAGTTTATTGCTTGCTGTCTGAGGCGCCCCTACCGGGGAATGCCGACGGGGCTGTCCAGGCAATTTTTAAAGATAATAGGTGCTCTCCCTCTGAGTGCTGATTTATCAAACCCCCACTCTCCGACCTTGTGTCACATTTTACTCTGTGGGGAGTAGATAAATAACCAGTCTTGTAACTGTCGTTCAGTCGCTTTCTCGGCCTTTTGGCTAAGATCAAAGTGTAGTATCTGTTCCGATGGATACTGCACGAGACTGGTCCTGTGCAGTTCTAGGAGGTCCACCCTCCCAGGCTTTGCCTCCCCTCTTTGGGGAGGAGTAAGTTTATTGCTTACTGTCTGAGGCGCCCCTACCGGGGAATGCCGACGGGGCTGCCCAGGCAATTTTTAAATGGTCAGATTGCTCACCTCTCGAGCGCTGGCTTATCTAATCCCACTTTCCGACCTTGTGTCACATTGTACCTTGTGGGAGGTAGATAAATATCCAGTCTTGTAACTGTCGTTCAGTCGCTTTCTCAGCCTTTTGGCTAAGATCAGAGTGTAGTATCTGTTCTCAGATAAAACATTCTTAGGCATCCCGCTTACCTAGCCTTGCGGCTAGGTTGAAAGCGTTTTTCTTTGACCAAGCCCCCTTTTGGGGCTTTTGTCACCTTTTTGTCCCCTCTTGGGACTTTCTCTTTTCTTCTTTTCCCTGACTGTTGGGCTGACTTAAGCAGCTGGCAGGTTTCGGGGAGACTGACGAACCCGTAAAACGGTGAAGGTCTCTTCGTCTCCGAATCGGCGGGTCTAGTCCGACAGTCAGGTTCGTTCGCCCCTCTTGGGCCATTAATTATTTTTACTTTGTTTCTTTTTCAGCGTCCTCTTGAGTGGCACACTTAAGCAGCTGGCAGGTTCGGGGAGACTTACGTACCGGTTTCGGTGACGGTCTCCTCGATTCCGAATCGGCGGGTGTTGCCCCTCATTAGGACCAGTTTTTCGATGGAAGCCAGCCAGGCTTCAAAAGCTCGAGTTGCCACGGAGGTGAGCAACGACCAGGGTGTGACCGCCGAGGGCACCCTTTTAGACCTGGTCAGTCGTACTCCTGAGTGCGATCTGATGATGGTGCCCGTGAAGGGGGGTTGCACACCCGAGTGCACCCCAGTTGAGATGGAGGGGGGTTGCACACCCGAGTGCACCCCAGTTGAGATGGAGGGGGGTTACACACCCGAGTGTACCCCAGTCGTGTTGGAGGGGGGCTGCACACCCGAGTGCGCCCCAGTCGTAATGAAGGGGGGCTGCACACCCGAGTGCACCCCAGTCGTAATGGAGGGGGGCTGCACACCCGAGTGCGCCCCGGTCGTAATGGAGGGGGGTTGCACACCCGAGTGCACCCCGGTCGTAATGGAGGGGGACTGCACACCCGAGTGCGCCCCGGTCGTGATGGAGGGAGGCTGCACACCCGAGTGCGCCCCAGAAGGTGTTGCCACGCAGGGCACCTCATTGCCTGTGTCGGGGAGTGTCGCACCGAGCGGCACTCCAGTAGCGTCGGTTATGGGGGGTGTCGCACCGAGCGGCACTCCAGCTCAGGTTCAGGGGGGTTGCACACCCGAGTGGGCCCCAGTCGTGATGGGGGAGGTCGCACCGAGCGGCACTCCAATGCAGGTTTCGTTAGAGGGAGACACGTCCCAGTACGTCCCAGGTCCGTGTACCGCATCAGGGGTTGTCGGGTCCGATGACGACCCAGGGCTAAGGTTCGGAGATTTTCCCTCCAATATACAAATACCCATGCTTTCGCAAGCCGAATTTAGGGCGTACTACGATGTTCCCTTTTTCCCGGAAAAAAAGACCTCCAAATTGCATAAAAGTCAATCTCTCGACTTAATTGTAGCCCAGAGGAATTATTCACCAAAATTATTTCTTGGGTGCTCCTCGGGGGATTCGTCATCCGACGGCTCAGAAACCGACGATCAGCAACAAACTAGACAAAAGAAGACAAAAACGCCAACAGAGGTGTTGCCAGTTCTAAGGGGTACGTCCAAATCTCACACCCCACCAAGACAGAAACTCACAGCAAAAAAATCATTACCTGGAAACGCAGCAGGATGGGGACCCCAGACCCAGAAGTCTCCAGACGAGTATCGTGAGCTCTTCAGGGGAAAATATGAGAAACTCACAGACGGGAGTACACTAAAACTCGTCCCCGGTACCCTGGAGAATCTTAGGAAAAGAATTGTCTCACTGGTAACCACAGACAAAAACGGGCTAACTGGGCTCCTCAAAGAAAAAATCTTTGAAATGTTGGGGGAGCTGAAGATCCCGACAACTTACGTTTTGCGCCAATCTTACGCAATGTGGGATATCCTGCTTCCTACCCAACAAGACGCCGAGAAGATAGCAAGGGAAGATATCCTATGGAGGGGGCTGAAGATCAAGCCTGAGTACCTTAGTAAAAGACGGACGACCGTCAAGATTATCGGCGTCCCATGCTGCGTCAGCGCCGACCACTTAGGAGCAATTATGTCGCAGTATGGTGACGTCGAGGCGGTTTTTCCGGTCCGTGGTCCCCGTAACATACTAACCGGGGAGTATGTACTTAAAGTTAGAGTGGATTACACTAACTTTCACAAAATTCCAGCACAGCTAAAGTGCGAAAAATGGACAATGTCAATTATTGTGGAAGGGAGGAGGCCACATTGTTGGCACTGCCAGACGCCGGGGCATATGGCAAAAGAGTGCCCGAAGAGAAAGCCCGTAAAGTCCCCGACGCCGGTGCCGGCAAAAACATCAAAACCGGCGGTGGTGCCGGAAAAAATGTTAACCAAACCAGCTGCAAAAATCCCAACTAAAGCAGTGACTCCAGCAGTGACTCCAGCAGTGACTCCTCCAGTGGCTCCAGCAGTGACTCCAGCAGTGACTCCAGCAGTGACTCCTACAGTAACAGAAGCAGTAACAGAAGCAGAAACTCCAGCAGTAACGGAAGGAGTAGATCCCTCAGAGGAGAAAACAGAAGAGGAAAAAGGTTGGAGCAAGGTGGTCTCCAAGAAAGGAAAAAAGCAGGAGGCCCCAGTAAAAATACCGGCTCAAAAAAGGAAGTGCCCGGCTCAATCTTCAGAATCTGAAGAGGGAGGTGGAACCGATGAGGAGAAAATGGCTGTGGAGGGTGAAGAGGAGCCAAAGTCTATCAAAGAGACACAGACACATAAGAAGAAAAAAGAAAACGGTGAGGTGGAAGGAAAAAGGAAGGAAAAAGATCACTCTCAACCCGAAACGCCCCAAACCCCAATACCCCCAGTTGAGAAGAATAACTCTCAACCCGAAACGCCCCAAACCCCAATACCCCCAGTTGAGAAGAATAACTCTCCCCCTCTTAACACCCCCGAGGAGAATTCGGCTTCTGCTGACAAGAAGCTCGAACCCAAAGAACCAGACAAATCTGGCCATAAAGAAAACAAAAATGCACCGGTGAGACAGGAAAGATCAAAAAAGTTCCCGTTCTTACCGGGACTTAGAATCTGTGAGGCGGATGCCTCGCTGGTCCAATCCGACCTAAATATTAGACAGCGAAAGTATCTCAAACAATTAGAGGCTTTCACGCATGTGAACGGGAAGAAAGTACAAGATCCCCGTAACTTCGAGAAAGCCCCGCTGATAACCACCTTCGTCCGACAAGACAAGGGTAGCAGGGCAAGAGCCCTCTGGAAAATGTTGGAAGCAGCAAAGGACGCCATACCGGGTGTAAAATTAATAGAGGAGGAGCACCCATCATCAAGTAAATTAGCGTCAAAATGTCAGGGGAGGGTCCCCATTTATGTTCATCCCTCATTTTTTCGGGCTTTAAAGCTAACCTTTCCCCTGGACGTGGGAGGTCTGGCTCGAGACGGACGGATTTCGTCCGAACTGCTGACCGGCAGTCTTGGTCAGGCCTTCGGCGTCCTCACTCCCGAGGACTTTAGGCCCGTTTGCGACATCTAAATCAAGGATAATGGCTTTAAACTTGGCTACATTGAACGTGAGGGGCATGAGATCCCGAAGCAAGGCTGTTCGCGTGCTGAGGGATCTCGTGGACCTTAAGGTAGATATTGCTGCGATCGAGGAGACCCACTTCTGTTCGTACGGGGATTGTGATGTGCTGACTGATGACTTTGAGTTGTTTTCAGCATATGGCAATGTTCGTAGTTGTGGTGTCTCTTTGCTAGTGAGACGCACTCTGTCCGCGACAGTGCGCGTTGTTCATACGGATGCGGAAGGACGGTTGGTCGTAGTCGATGTTGACGTTGACAGCAGCAAGTTTCGGATCGTTGCGGTTTATGCGCCTAACGCTGTTGGTGAGAGGGTTTCCTTTTTTCGACGGTTGGAGACGTTTCTCGGGGGTCCGGAGCGTGTAGTATTAATGGGGGATTGGAATGCCGTCCTTGACCCCAAGATAGATAAGGTCGGGGGTAATAGAGGGTCGGATAGGTGTGATAGCAGTCTGTCTGACCTGATCGCCTCATGCGATCTTGTCGACAGATTTCGCGTTGATCACCCAGGGCGGGAGATGTGGACGTGGCATACTAGCGCGGCCTTCTGTTCGAGTACTTACTTGGACAGAATGTTAGTTAGAAGAGGCGACATAGATTTCTTATCTTGTCCCACGTTCACTTGGTTAGGTCACTCGGACCATAAATTGGTTATGGCCCGTTTGAGTTTAAGCGATAGGCCTAGGTTAGCTGGGTACTGGAAGTTGAATACCTCCTTACTGGAGATACCCGACTTCCGGGACAAGCTAACGTTACTACTTCAGCGGGCTTTAGTGGGGGCGGTTATCGGGAGTAGTTGGTGGGTGAAAACTAAGGTTTATGTTAGACGCTTTTGTGTCCGCTATAGCCAGCGCCTCGCTCAAGATAGGGCTAGGACACAGAAGCGTGTAGATGATAAGATGACCCGGGCGGTGGCTGGGGGGGATCCCCTAGAGATAGCCTTAATTAAGGGGGACCTCAATCGCTTGGCTAGCGAGCGATATGAAGGTCAAGTAGTTCGAGCTAGGTTAAAGAAAGTCTCTAACGAAGCTGTGAACGTTGACGCTGTTGAGCGTAAGGCTGCTTTACGTCGTGGCTCGGATGGGTACATTCGGAAGGTTAATAACCTGGAAGGACATACCCTGGTATCTACTCGTGAGATTTGCGAGGGGTTCCGCGAGCATTTGGAGGATCGCTTCACCCAACTACCCAGACTCCGCGGCCAGGAGTTTGACAGCTATTTGGCTGACTCGCCCCGCCTAGAGGCGGCCCGAGCAGCTAGCTGTGATGGGGACGTTACAGAGGGTGAGATCATTACTGCGTTGAAGCAGGTCGGCTACAATAAATCTCCAGGACTCGATGGTCTGCCATACGAAGTTTACTTGAGGCTGTCGCCCATGTTTGTTCCTCTTCTGAAGGATGTGTTTAACCACTGGTTTGCTCAGGGCTCGATCCCTGGGCAGGTTACCAAAGGAGTGGTCACATTGTTGAAGAAGGGGGGCCAACCTGGTGTGGGGAATTTAGATGATTACAGGCCCATAACTCTGCTAAACACAGAGTTAAAGATTTTGGCCCGTGTTCTTGCGAATCGTTTGCAGGTTGTTATCTCTGACTTGATCGAGCCTGAGCAGAACTATGCTGTGAAGGGGAGGTCAATTCAAAACAATTTGCATCTGGTTCGCACGATCCTAGAGGGTATAGAAGACGACACTGAAGCCGCGCTGATCAATTTAGATCAGTCCAAGGCTTTCGATAGGGTCGACCATGGTTTCTTGGAATCTGTTCTAGAGGCTGCCGGTTTTAATCCGGACTTCCGCAAGTGGATCTCCATTCTGTATCGTCTGCCGACGGTAGCGGTGCAGGTAAACGGTAGGCTTTCGGATTCGTTCGTGGTTTCTCGTTCGGTACGTCAGGGTTGTCCGCTGTCGCCCCTGCTTTATGTCCTGGCGTTGGAGCCCTTCCTTCGCAAATTAAGGGACGGGGCGGCTACACCAGTCCTACGCGGAATCGCTATCCCTCCTCACTATGCGCGAGCCAGGGTTTCCGCGTATGCCGATGATGTCACCGTTTTTGTGTCCAGCCGTGAAGACATAGAAGCGGTGATTAAGGCGCTTGCTCGTTACGAAGATGTTACAGGGGCCATTGTCAACCGCAGCAAGTCCAACGGCCTGCGGTTGGCTGCCTGGAGCGGAGAGACCGCACTTCCAGGTGACTTCAGCTGGACCGATGGCCCGGTTCGGATCCTTGGCGTTTGGTTCGGACCGGGTCTCCAGCTGGAGAAGAATTGGTCGGAAGTACAGGCAAAGGTCGAATCGTCTGTGAGGGCTTGGACTCGAAGGAAACTTTCCTTGAAGGGGAGAGCGGAGGCGTGCGCCACTTACGTCTTTCCTCTCATCCTTTACCGACTGTCTGTACTCCCGCTGCCTGCGGACCGCCTTCTTGCTTTCACGCGCTTGCTCTTTTCACTTCTGTGGAAGGGGCGGAAAGCATACGTCCGCAGACAGGTCTGTACGCAACGTCCGTGTGATGGGGGCTTGGGGATGCCTGACTTGGCAAGTCATAGACATGCTGAGAGACTGGCTTTCCTGAGTCGTACTTTGACGGAAGAAGCTCCGTGGGTCCCTGCGGTTGAGGACGCCTTTCCCAACCTCATACCCGACCACTCGGTCGAAGGTCGACTTAGGCCGAGAGGAGAGTCTCTGTTCGTCACCGAATGCCGAGCTGCGCTTAAGGCGTTGCCGGGGTCCAGTGACCTTGCCCGGTCAAGGAAGAGACTGTATCGGGATCTAGTGGAGGGGTCCGCTTCGGATCCGCTTGGGAGGCGGCTTGGATTGTCGACGGAGGAGGCTCGCTCCCAGTGGAGTTGGGCGCCAGGCCAGAGTTATCTCAACAATTCTGAGTACTCTCTGACCTGGCGACTTGTTCGGAACGCACTGCCCCTCTATGGCAGATTACGCAGAGATGGCATAAGGGACGTCCCCTTGTGCCCGCGCTGTGAGGACAATGAGGAAGAAACGGCCGAGCACGCCTTCTTCACTTGCAGAAAATTACGTCTTCTCTGGGAGTATGTCAGAGAGGTAACGGCTCGCATCGATGCCGAGCAGCCGATGGTCCTGGATGTAGCATTCGTCATCAACAACGTAGCGCCGCCGTGGTCTAGAGAGAAGCGAATGGTGTTTCTTGTGATCCTGGCCGTAGCTAGGTTAGTGACGTGGGTTACACGTCTAGATGAGGTTCATGGGGTTGGGTCTGTTTCGGATCGTGATCTGGTTGTTTACTTTAAGCATCAGCTTAAAGTGAAAATCAGATGCGATTGGAAACGACTACATCGCATGGAGTTCAATAGAAGATGGGTGCGCAACACTAGTTTGTGCATCCGACGAGGAGCCAAGTTTGAATACGTTTTTCCTCCTTAGCATGGAGCAGGCGGTACTGAGTCCTACGGAACCCAGCCCAATGTAAAATTCAAAGTGTTAGCCTAGTTGAATCTTAGCTAGTAGGAATAAGTGATGTCCTGTCCTGATTTTGTTTTTGCCGGCACTAGAGAGCTTCCAAAGATGCCCACTCCACATATTTATTTTGTCCCCGGCTGATGAAACCCTTGGCAATATTATCTTGGAAGACGCCATCCATTCCCGTACCCAGATCCCGATTATTTATTTTCAGAACACCCCACTTAATTCCCACTCCCATTTAGGGGTCGACCTGCTTGTTTTCGGCCTCGAGCCGGAAAACAGTGGGCGGTCCAGACTTAGCAAGAGGGTAGGGAGGGTCCTACTAACCACCCCTTATCATTTTATTTGGTTCTTTATTTTTCTTTCTTTTTGGGTGTTTTTAATGTGTCATCCCACTCCCACGTTATGTCATGTTATTCATGTTTCATTTTGGGGATATTTTAAGTAGGGTTAAGCCATAGAGTGACTGTGAATTTTTTAGTGCAAATGTCTAGCTTAGGGTAGATTAGGTTTTTTCATTGTGCTTTTTTGTTTTTTGTAAAAAATAAAAAATGTCATTGTCTTTGTTTTTGCTAATGTGAAATAAAAAATGTTTTAAAATGTGTTATAAAAGTCACAATGACCCCCGACCCCCCTTTTCCCCCTTACACAGCGGGCTTTTATGCCTAAGGGTTAATACATCTGGCAGATGTAATTTTAACTCTAGGAGTTAATGTTTTGCGAGATGTATTTCTCTAAATACATTCTCAGCCTTTTGGCTAAGATCAAAGTGTAGTATCTGTTCCGATGGATACTGCACGAGACTGGTCCTGTGCAGTTCTAGGAGGTCCACCCTCCCAGACTTTGCCTCCCCTCTTTGGGGAGGAGTAAGTTTATTGCTTACTGTCTGAGGCGCCCCTACCGGGGAATGCCGACGGGGCTGTCCAGGCTATTTTTAAAGATAATAGGTGCTCTCCCTCTGGAGTGCTGATTTATCAAAACCCCACTTTCCGACCTTGTGTCACATTTTACTCTGTGGGGAGTAGATAAATATCCAGTCTTGTAACTGTCGTTCAGTCGCTTTCTCAGCCTTTTGGCTAAGATCAAAGTGTAGTATCTGTTCCGATGGATACTGCACGAGACTGGTCCTGTGCAGTTCTAGGAGGTCCACCCTCCCAGGCTTTGCCTCCCCTCTTTGGGGAGGAGTAAGTTTATTGCTTACTGTCTGAGGCGCCCTTACCGGGGAATGCCGACGGGGCTGCCCAGGCAATTTTTAAATGGTCAGATGGCTCACCTCTCGAGCGCTGGCTTATCTAATCCCACTTTCCGACCTTGTGTCACATTTTACCTTGTGGGAGGTAGATAAATACCCAGTCTTGTAACTGTCGTTCAGTCGCTTTCTCAGCCTTTTGGCTAAGATCAGAGTGTAGTATCTGTTCTCAGATAAAACATTCTAAGGCATACCGCTTACCTAGCCTTGCGGCTAGGTTGAAAGCGTTTTTCTTTGACCAAGCCCCCTTTTGGGGCTTTTGTCAACTTTTTTGTCCCCTCTTGGGACTTTCTCTTTTCTTCTTTTCCCTGACTGTTGGGCTGACTTAAGCAGCTGGCAGGTTTCGGGGAGACTGACGAACCCGTAAAACGGTGAAGGTCTCTTCGTCTCCGAATCGGCGGGTCTAGTCCGACAGTCAGGTTCGTTCGCCCCTCTTGGGCCATTAATTATTTTTACTTTGTTTCTTTTTCAGTGTCCTCTTGAGTGGCACACTTAAGCAGCTGGCAGGTTCGGGGAGACTTACGTACCGGTTTCGGTGACGGTCTCCTCGATTCCGAATCGGCGGGTGTTGCCCCTCATTAGGACCAGTTTTTCGATGGAAGCCAGCCAGGCTTCAAAAGCTCGAGTTGCCACGGAGGTGAGCAACGACCAGGGTGTGACCGCCGAGGGCACCCTTTTAGACCTGGTCAGTCGTACTCCTGAGTGCGATCTGATGATGGTGCCCGTGAAGGGGGGTTGCACACCCGAGTGCACCCCAGTTGAGATGGAGGGGGGTTGCACACCCGAGTGCACCCCAGTTGAGATGGAGGGGGGTTACACACCCGAGTGTACCCCAGTCGTGTTGGAGGGGGGCTGCACACCCGAGTGCGCCCCAGTCGTAATGAAGGGGGGCTGCACACCCGAGTGCACCCCAGTCGTAATGGAGGGGGGCTGCACACCCGAGTGCGCCCCGGTCGTAATGGAGGGGGGTTGCACACCCGAGTGCACCCCGGTCGTAATGGAGGGGGACTGCACACCCGAGTGCGCCCCGGTCGTGATGGAGGGAGGCTGCACACCCGAGTGCGCCCCAGGAGGTGTTGCCACGCAGGGCACCTCATTGCCTGTGTCGGGGAGTGTCGCACCGAGCGGCACTCCAGTAGCGTCGGTTATGGGGGGTGTCGCACCGAGCGGCACTCCAGCTCAGGTTCAGGGGGGTTGCACACCCGAGTGGGCCCCAGTCGTGATGGGGGAGGTCGCACCGAGCGGCACTCCAATGCAGGTTTCGTTAGAGGGAGACACGTCCCAGTACGTCCCAGGTCCGTGTACCGCATCAGGGGTTGTCGGGTCCGATGACGACCCAGGGCTAAGGTTCGGAGATTTTCCCTCCAATATACAAATACCCATGCTTTCGCAAGCCGAATTTAGGGCGTACTACGATGTTCCCTTTTTCCCGGAAAAAAAGACCTCCAAATTGCATAAAAGTCAATCTCTCGACTTAATTGTAGCCCAGAGGAATTATTCACCAAAATTATTTCTTGGGTGCTCCTCGGGGGATTCGTCATCCGACGGCTCAGAAACCGACGATCAGCAACAAACTAGACAAAAGAAGACAAAAACGCCAACAGAGGTGTTGCCAGTTCTAAGGGGTACGTCCAAATCTCACACCCCACCAAGACAGAAACTCACAGCAAAAAAATCATTACCTGGAAACGCAGCAGGATGGGGACCCCAGACCCAGAAGTCTCCAGACGAGTATCGTGAGCTCTTCAGGGGAAAATATGAGAAACTCACAGACGGGAGTACACTAAAACTCGTCCCCGGTACCCTGGAGAATCTTAGGAAAAGAATTGTCTCACTGGTAACCACAGACAAAAACGGGCTAACTGGGCTCCTCAAAGAAAAAATCTTTGAAATGTTGGGGGAGCTGAAGATCCCGACAACTTACGTTTTGCGCCAATCTTACGCAATGTGGGATATCCTGCTTCCTACCCAACAAGACGCCGAGAAGATAGCAAGGGAAGATATCCTATGGAGGGGGCTGAAGATCAAGCCTGAGTACCTTAGTAAAAGACGGACGACCGTCAAGATTATCGGCGTCCCATGCTGCGTCAGCGCCGACCACTTAGGAGCAATTATGTCGTAGTATGGTGACGTCGAGGCGGTTTTTCCGGTCCGTGGTCCCCGTAACATACTAACCGGGGAGTATGTACTTAAAGTTAGAGTGGATTACACTAACTTTCACAAAATTCCAGCACAGCTAAAGTGCGAAAAATGGACAATGTCAATTATTGTGGAAGGGAGGAGGCCACATTGTTGGCACTGCCAGACGCCGGGGCATATGGCAAAAGAGTGCCCGAAGAGAAAGCCCGTAAAGTCCCCGACGCCGGTGCCGGCAAAAACATCAAAACCGGCGGTGGTGCCGGAAAAAATGTTAACCAAACCAGCTGCAAAAATCCCAACTAAAGCAGTGACTCCAGCAGTGACTCCAGCAGTGACTCCTCCAGTGGCTCCAGCAGTGACTCCAGCAGTGACTCCAGCAGTGACTCCTACAGTAACAGAAGCAGTAACAGAAGCAGAAACTCCAGCAGTAACGGAAGGAGTAGATCCCTCAGAGGAGAAAACAGAAGAGGAAAAAGGTTGGAGCAAGGTGGTCTCCAAGAAAGGAAAAAAGCAGGAGGCCCCAGTAAAAACACCGGCTCAAAAAAGGAAGTGCCCGGCTCAATCTTCAGAATCTGAAGAGGGAGGTGGAACCGATGAGGAGAAAATGGCTGTGGAGGGTGAAGAGGAGCCAAAGTCTATCAAAGAGACACAGACACATAAGAAGAAAAAAGAAAACGGTGAGGTGGAAGGAAAAAGGAAGGAAAAAGATCACTCTCAACCCGAAACGCCCCAAACCCCAATACCCCCAGTTGAGAAGAATAACTCTCAACCCGAAACGCCCCAAACCCCAATACCCCCAGTTGAGAAGAATAACTCTCCCCCTCTTAACACCCCCGAGGAGAATTCGGCTTCTGCTGACAAGAAGCTCGAACCCAAAGAACCAGACAAATCTGGCCATAAAGAAAACAAAAATGCACCGGTGAGACAGGAAAGATCAAAAAAGTTCCCGTTCTTACCGGGACTTAGAATCTGTGAGGCGGATGCCTCGCTGGTCCAATCCGACCTAAATATTAGACAGCGAAAGTATCTCAAACAATTAGAGGCTTTCACGCATGTGAACGGGAAGAAAGTACAAGATCCCCGTAACTTCGAGAAAGCCCCGCTGATAACCACCTTCGTCCGACAAGACAAGGGTAGCAGGGCAAGAGCCCTCTGGAAAATGTTGGAAGCAGCAAAGGACGCCATACCGGGTGTAAAATTAATAGAGGAGGAGCACCCATCATCAAGTAAATTAGCGTCAAAATGTCAGGGGAGGGTCCCCATTTATGTTCATCCCTCATTTTTTCGGGCTTTAAAGCTAACCTTTCCCCTGGACGTGGGAGGTCTGGCTCGAGACGGACGGATTTCGTCCGAACTGCTGACCGGCAGTCTTGGTCAGGCCTTCGGCGTCCTCACTCCCGAGGACTTTAGGCCCGTTTGCGACATCTAAATCAAGGATAATGGCTTTAAACTTGGCTACATTGAACGTGAGGGGCATGAGATCCCGAAGCAAGGCTGTTCGCGTGCTGAGGGATCTCGTGGACCTTAAGGTAGATATTGCTGCGATCGAGGAGACCCACTTCTGTTCGTACGGGGATTGTGATGTGCTGACTGATGACTTTGAGTTGTTTTCAGCATATGGCAATGTTCGTAGTTGTGGTGTCTCTTTGCTAGTGAGACGCACTCTGTCCGCGACAGTGCGCGTTGTTCATACGGATGCGGAAGGACGGTTGGTCGTAATCGATGTTGCCGTTGACAGCAGCAAGTTTCGGATCGTTGCGGTTTATGCGCCTAACGCTGTTGGTGAGAGGGTTTCCTTTTTTCGACGGTTGGAGACGTTTCTCGGGGGTCCGGAGCGTGTAGTATTAATGGGGGATTGGAATGCCGTCCTTGACCCCAAGATAGATAAGGTCGGGGGTAATAGAGGGTCGGATAGGTGTGATAGCAGTCTGTCTGACCTGATCGCCTCATGCGATCTTGTCGACAGATTTCGCGTTGATCACCCAGGGCGGGAGATGTGGACGTGGCATACTAGCGCGGCCTTCTGTTCGAGTACTTACTTGGACAGAATGTTAGTTAGAAGAGGCGACATAGATTTCTTATCTTGTCCCACGTTCACTTGGTTAGGTCACTCGGACCATAAATTGGTTATGGCCCGTTTGAGTTTAAGCGATAGGCCTAGGTTAGCTGGGTACTGGAAGTTGAATACCTCCTTACTGGAGATACCCGACTTCCGGGACAAGCTAACGTTACTACTTCAGCGGGCTTTAGTGGGGGCGGTTATCGGGAGTAGTTGGTGGGTGAAAACTAAGGTTTATGTTAGACGCTTTTGTGTCCGCTATAGCCAGCGCCTCGCTCAAGATAGGGCTAGGACACAGAAGCGTGTAGATGATAAGATGACCCGGGAGGTGGCTGGGGGGGATCCCCTAGAGATAGCCTTAATTAAGGGGGACCTCAATCGCTTGGCTAGCGAGCGATATGAAGGTCAAGTAGTTCGAGCTAGGTTAAAGAAAGTCTCTAACGAAGCTGTGAACGTTGACGCTGTTGAGCGTAAGGCTGCTTTACGTCGTGGCTCGGATGGGTACATTCGGAAGGTTAATAACCTGGAAGGACATACCCTGGTATCTACTCGTGAGATTTGCGAGGGGTTCCGCGAGCATTTGGAGGATCGCTTCACCCAACTACCCAGACTCCGCGGCCAGGAGTTTGACAGCTATTTGGCTGACTCGCCCCGCCTAGAGGCGGCCCGAGCAGCTAGCTGTGATGGGGACGTTACAGAGGGTGAGATCATTACTGCGTTGAAGCAGGTCGGCTACAATAAATCTCCAGGACTCGATGGTCTGCCATACGAAGTTTACTTGAGGCTGTCGCCCATGTTTGTTCCTCTTCTGAAGGATGTGTTTAACCACTGGTTTGCTCAGGGCTCGATCCCTGGGCAGGTTACCAAAGGAGTGGTCACATTGTTGAAGAAGGGGGGCCAACCTGGTGTGGGGAATTTAGATGATTACAGGCCCATAACTCTGCTAAACACAGAGTTAAAGATTTTGGCCCGTGTTCTTGCGAATCGTTTGCAGGTTGTTATCTCTGACTTGATCGAGCCTGAGCAGAACTATGCTGTGAAGGGGAGGTCAATTCAAAACAATTTGCATCTGGTTCGCACGATCCTAGAGGGTATAGAAGACGACACTGAAGCCGCGCTGATCAATTTAGATCAGTCCAAGGCTTTCGATAGGGTCGACCATGGTTTCTTGGAATCTGTTCTAGAGGCTGCCGGTTTTAATCCGGACTTCCGCAAGTGGATCTCCATTCTGTATCGTCTGCCGACGGTAGCAGTGCAGGTAAACGGTAGGCTTTCGGATTCGTTCGTGGTTTCTCGTTCGGTACGTCAGGGTTGTCCGCTGTCGCCCCTGCTTTATGTCCTGGCGTTGGAGCCCTTCCTTCGCAAATTAAGGGACGGGGCGGCTACACCAGTCCTACGCGGAATCGCTATCCCTCCTCACTATGCGCGAGCCAGGGTTTCCGCGTATGCCGATGATGTCACCGTTTTTGTGTCCAGCCGTGAAGACATAGAAGCGGTGATTAAGGCGCTTGCTCGTTACGAAGATGTTACAGGGGCCATTGTCAACCGCAGCAAGTCCAACGGCCTGCGGTTGGCTGCCTGGAGCGGAGAGACCGCACTTCCAGGTGACTTCAGCTGGACCGATGGCCCGGTTCGGATCCTTGGCGTTTGGTTCGGACCGGGTCTCCAGCTGGAGAAGAATTGGTCGGAAGTACAGGCAAAGGTCGAATCGTCTGTGAGGGCTTGGACTCGAAGGAAACTTTCCTTGAAGGGGAGAGCGGAGGCGTGCGCCACTTACGTCTTTCCTCTCATCCTTTACCGACTGTCTGTACTCCCGCTGCCTGCGGACCGCCTTCTTGCTTTCACGCGCTTGCTCTTTTCACTTCTGTGGAAGGGGCGGAAAGCATACGTCCGCAGACAGGTCTGTACGCAACGTCCGTGTGATGGAGGCTTGGGGATGCCTGACTTGGCAAGTCATAGACATGCTGAGAGACTGGCTTTCCTGAGTCGTACTTTGACGGAAGACGCTCCGTGGGTCCCTGCGGTTGAGGACGCCTTTCCCAACCTCATACCCGACCACTCGGTCGAAGGTCGACGTAGGCCGAGAGGAGAGTCGCTGTTCGTCACCGAATGCCGAGCTGCGCTTAAGGCGTTGCCGGGGTCCAGTGACCTTGCCCGGTCTAGGAAGAGACTGTATCGGGATCTAGTGGAGGGGTCCGCTTCGGATCCGCTTGGGAGGCGGCTTGGATTGTCGACGGAGGAGGCTCGCTCCCAGTGGAGTTGGGCGCCAGGCCAGAGTTATCTCAACAATTCTGAGTACTCTCTGACCTGGCGACTTGTTCGGAACGCACTGCCCCTCTATGGCAGATTACGCAGGGATGGCATAAGGGACGTCCCCTTGTGCCCGCGCTGTGAGGACAATGAGGAAGAAACGGCCGAGCACGCCTTCTTCACTTGCAGAAAATTACGTCTTCTCTGGGAGTATGTCAGAGAGGTAACGGCTCGCATCGATGCCGAGCAGCCGATGGTCCTGGATGTAGCATTCGTCATCAAAAACGTAGCGCCGCCGTGGTGTAGAGAGAAGCGAATGGTGTTTCTTGTGATCCTGGCCGTAGCTAGGTTAGTGGCGTGGGTTACACGTCTAGATGAGGTTCATGGGGTTGGGTCTGTTTCGGATCGTGATCTGGTTGTTTACTTTAAGCATCAGCTTAAAGTGAAAATCAGATGCGATTGGAAACGACTACATCGCATGGAGTTCAATAGAAGATGGGTGCGCAACACTAGTTTGTGCATCCGACGAGGAGCCAAGTTTGAATACGTTTTTCCTCCTTAGCATGGAGCAGGCGGTACTGGGTCCTACGGAACCCAGCCCAATGTAAAATTCAAAGTGTTAGCCTAGTTGAATCTTAGCTAGTAGGAATAAGTGATGTCCTGTCCTGATTTTGTTTTTGCCGGCACTAGAGAACTTCCAAAGATGCCCACTCCACATATTTATTTTGTCCCCGGCTGATGAAACCCTTGGCAATATTATCTTGGAAGACGCCATCCATTCCCGTACCCAGATCCCGATTATTTATTTTCAGAACACCCCACTTAATTCCCACTCCCATTTAGGGGTCGACCTGCTTGTTTTCGGCCTCGAGCCGGAAAACAGTGGGCGGTCCAGACTTAGCAAGAGGGTAGGGAGGGTCCTACTAACCACCCCTTATCATTTTATTTGGTTCTTTATTTTTCTTTCTTTTCGGGTGTTTTTAATGTGTCATCCCACTCCCACGTTATTTCATGTTATTCATGTTTCATTTTGGGGATATTTTAAGTAGGGTTAAGCCATAGAGTGACTGTGAATTTTTTAGTGCAAATGTCTAGCTTAGGGTAGATTAGGTTTTTTCATTGTGCTTTTTTGTTTTTTGTGAAAAATAAAAAATGTCATTGTCTTTGTTTTTGCTAATGTGAAATAAAAAATGTTTTAAAATGTGTTATAAAAGTCACAATGACCCCCGACCCCCCTTTTCCCCCTTACACAGCGGGCTTTTATGCCTAAGGGTTAATACATCTGGCAGATGTAATTTTAACTCTAGGAGTTAATGTTTTGCGAGATGTATTTCTCTAAATACATTCTCAGCCTTTTGGCTAAGATCAAAGTGTAGTATCTGTTCCGATGGATACTGCACGAGACTGGTCCTGTGCAGTTCTAGGAGGTCCACCCTCCCAGGCTTTGCCTCCCCTCTTTGGGGAGGAGTAAGTTTATTGCTTACTGTCTGAGGCGCCCCTACCGGGGAATGCCGACGGGGCTGTCCAGGCAATTTTTAAATGGTCAGATGGCTCACCTCTCGAGCGCTGGCTTATCTAATCCCACTTTCCGACCTTGTGTCACATTTTACCTTGTGGGAGGTAGATAAATATCCAGTCTTGTAACTGTCGTTCAGTCGCTTTCTTTGCCTTTTAGCCAAGATCAAAGTGTAGTATCTGTTCCGATGGATACTGCACGAGACTGGCCCTGTGCAGTTCTAGGATGTCCACTGTCCCAGGATTTGCCTACCCTCTTTAGGGAGGAGTAAGTTTATTGCTTGCTGTCTGAGGCGCCCCTACCGGGGAATGCCGACGGGGCTGGCCAGGCAATTTTTAAAGGTAATAAGTGCTGTTCCTCTAGAGTGCTGACTTATCAAAATCCCACTTTCCGACCTTGTGTCACATTTTACTCTGTGGGGAGTAGATAAATACCCAGTCTTGTAGCTGTCTAGCCAACAGCTAGTCACTTTCTTACTTTGTTAATACACTTGTTAAACCAACCCTCGACTTGACTTCCTTAATTTATTATTTATTGTGGAACAACTTCACAACAGATTGGCGACGAGGAATCGAAACGATTTCACTGCAAAAAAAAATCACCCAAAGTGATTCGCAAGATCTTCACGAAAGAAAAACCCATCTTAGTCAGATATTTGGATTCGCAAGGATTAACAGCAAATAAACTACTGAGTAGTTAAGCGAAAAAAAAAAAAAACACAAATTCAAAACTTGCTACAAAAAATCGAAAACTAAAAAACGCGTAAGACATTTTCAATTATTGAAATAATTGAATACACTGATACCTTTATTTTTTTTCTCTTCAAGTTTCACTGACTCGTTAAGATAAATGTTATTCGCGTCAACTATTACAGATATTATGTAAGTTAATCGTTATTATTAGGAAAACATCTGATATTTGAGCAAAATCCGGATTGACTATTTATTAAAACGGTCTACCACAGAATTGTCGAGAACAAAGGACGGACAGTAAAAAAATATATTCGCGTAAGTCATTTGTGCTTCTAACAAAGAACTGTTAAATAAGCAAGTCGCATTTTTGCAAAATGAAAAGGGGTTAAAAAGATTTCCCATAAAACTAGTCTTATTAGGCTTATAGCGACGGACTTGGTTTTGTAAAACTACGTACACATATATATTAAAAAAAAAAAGAAATGTTTCTTAGTTTTGTTTTTCAAACAAAAGAACTGGGATTGAATTTTTTTCATTAAGGAATAATATATTTCTTGTTTCGTGTATTACTTGAGCAAACTAATTATATTAAGCACGTTGTGGGGAATACTGATTTATTTTTACAAGTGTAAATTGTGTGGTGCATAATTTGAATTCGTGAATGATGGACACTGAATTCAAAGATTCTCTTTTTCAATTACTTAAATTCCAAACGGAACAAAATGTTGCGTTACAAAGACAGCAAGTTGAACAACAAATGGAACTTCAAAGAAAACAAGTTGAAATGGAGGAGAAATTTAAAAGAGAGTTATTGGAACAACAAAAACCCCAAAGAAAAATGCATGCTGAACAAAAAGAGCTGGCGACAACACGAGAAGAAAGATTCCAAGAAAAACTGCTACGACAGCAGAAACACTTCGAAGAACTCTTGATAAAAACACAGGAGAAACAGAACATTTCTGGAGACAAAACAGTTAACGAAAGCAAACGAGAATCATAATGCATTCTCCCAGACGGCTGTGTGGAGCGCTATCGAAATTTTCAATTATAATCCAGAAGACGATGTCACTTTTGCTTCTATAGAGAAGATATGAGGATATTTTTGTATCGGACTGCAGTACATGGACAGACTCTAAAAAAGTTAGATTTTTGCTAGGAAAATTAGGAATTGCCGAGCATACAAAGTTCGTGAATTTTATCCTTCCAAAAAAGACCAGTGAGTTGAACTTCCAGGAGGCAGTTACTTTACTAACAGAACTGTTTTCTACAAAAACTTCTCTTTTCCACAGGAGATATAAGTGTATGAATGCCACTAGAAGAGAGGAAGACGACTACATTACGTATGCAAGTATAGTAAATAAACTTTGCGACGATTTTAAATTAGAAGAATTATCATCGGATAATGTTAAATGTTTAATATTCTTGCAAGGTCTGGTCTTAAATAAAGACTCTGAAATCAGACGTCGTGTTTTAAATAAACTCGAAAATGAGCCATGTCAAACAATACAAAACTTAGCGGAAGACTGTGAACGTTTTGTTGCGTTGAAACAGGACAGTCGTGACATAGAGGAAAACGGAGTGTCGCACATTAAAAAAATCCATCAGAAGAAAAAATTGACTTCAATGATTAACCAGAGAAAAAACATGGAAAAGATCCACCTGGACCGTGTTGGAGGTGTGGAGATAACCATTGGTACAATGAGTGTCCCTACATATTCAAACAATGTGACAACTGCCACATGAAAGAACATAAGGCATCACGTTGTAGAAAAAAATCTGGTAGAAAGACAGCCATTAAACTGACAAAAATTGAACCTGAAGAACAAAATATCCGGAAATATGTACAGGTCAAAATGTTTTTAAAAAAGTAAGACTACAGCTTGATAGTGGGTCTGACATTTCCATCATTAATGTACAGACATGGAAGAAGCTTGGGAGACCCACTATGATCAAATCACAAAAAACGGCGAGAAGCGTCAGTGGTGAAAAAATAACCTTCGAAGGGGAATTATTGACGAATATTTCTTTCCAGAATAAGACCGTAAAAGCCAAAATTTTTGTTATGCGAAAATTTAATAACCTTTTTGGAACTGATCTGATTGAAAAGTTTAGCTTATGGGATCTGTCTTTAAGCTCCTTTTGCCAAAAGGTTGAGGATTCGAATGGAGGCAGAAAAACTCAAGAGGGAATTAAAAGAACATTTTCCAGACGTATTTTCAGGCGGTCTTGGAAGGTGTACAAAGCGGTAGCAAAGTTTGAAGTTAAAACAAATGAACTACCTGTGTTCAGAAAGAAAGGAAATGTTCCATACGCCGCTATAGAGCAAATAGACGCTGAATTAGAAAGACTCGAGAACATGGCTGTCATTTCAAAAATTGATCACAGTGAGTGGGCTTCACCTACAGTTTATGTTAAGAAAAAAAAACAAGGAGATTCGGGTTTGTGCCGATTTTTCCACAGGCTTGAACAAGGCATTAAAAGATCACCATTACCCTCTTCCAAGCCCTGAAGAAATATTTGCGAAACTGAGTGGAGAAAAATATTTTTCTAAAATCGATCTCAGCGACGCTTATCTTCAAATCCCTGTCGATGAAGAGTGTTCAAAACTGCTATGTATCAATACCCATAAGGGATTATACAAATTTAACCGACTTCCTTTTGGAGTAAAGATCGGCCCTGCGACTTTTCAACAAATTATGGACATGGTGTTAAATAGGATGGATTTCGAAGTAGGGTACCTGGACGATGTGTTAATAAACAGCGTTAGCAAAGAACAACACAAGACTCATGTAAACCAAGTATTCAAAAAAAAATCCAGGATTATAGGTTTAAAATCAAAGATGAGAAATGTACTTTTTTCATGGAAAAAATAAAATACTTAGGACAAATCATCGATGAGCAAGGAAAAAGGCCAGACCCAGATAGGGCAATGGTGATACGGAACATGCCTGCTCCAGAAAATATTGCGTCTCTACAAAGTTTTTAGGGTTGGCGAATTACTACAATGTGTTCGTACCAAACATGCATAAACTAAGATTACCCTTAAATGAACTGTTAAAGAGGGACCAAAAATGAGTCTGGACGCAAGAGTGCGAAGAAGCATTTCAGAAAATTAAAGATATCTTAACGTCTGACAGTATAATCCCAAGCGCGATATTGTAGTTGCAAGCGATGCCAGCAACTATGGTATAGGAACATGCATATTGCACAAAATGGATGATGGAAAATTAAAACCCATAGCCCATGCATTCAGAACACTTCTCCCAGCCGAAAAAAACTACTCTCAAATTGAGAAAGAGGCTCTAAGCATTATATTCGCGGTAAAGAAATTTCATCGTTTCCTGCACGGTAGACAATTTCTGTTAGAAACAGACAACAAACCCTTATTAACGATTTTCGGATCGAAAAAGGGACTACCACAACACACTGCGAATAGACTCCAAAGATAGGGGTACCATTCTTCTTAACTACAATTTTCAAATGGAGTATGTACCATCTAAGAAATTTGGTCATGCAGACGGGTTATCAAGGTTGATACCTAAGCAGACAGAACCATTGGAGGATATGGTAGTAGCAGCCATTCAAGCGGAAGCTGAAGTAAAAAATACGTTATGTGACACAATAAGAGAACTTCCAGTAACGCTTGATGAGATTAAGAGTAAGGCCAAGGTGGACGAATTTATCATAAGCACGAACGAAAAAAACAACAAAAACGTTATTAATCCCCAGAGGGGATATTTTCAAAGGGGGGTGTTACACCGGCCGTTCTTACACAGGAGAAACTACACCGGTTGTCACTATAAATAGTGCGAGTCACCAGAAGACAAAGCACAGTCTTGTAACTGTCTAGCCAACAGCTAGTCACTTTCTTACTTTGTTAATACACTTGTTAAACCAACCCTCGACTTGACTTCCTTAATTTATTATTTACTGTGGAAAAACTTCACAACAATAATAATCATTCGTTTTTATTTGTTCTTCAACATCTCTCAGCCTCTCTATTTCAGATCCTTCCTCTCTGTTTTCCCCTCTCTATCTTACACTCTGTCCTCTTCCTTTTTAATTAATGGCATCACATTCCTACTTCCATAATTATATTACTATTCGCACTTTATTGACGTCATTCGTCTTTTTGATGTAATCCAATGTGCACAGTAACAATATATCAAAATACCAGCGTAAGAAACAAGATCTTCAGAGTTAAAGTAATACACACACACACACACACACACATATATATATATATATATATATATATATATATATATATATATATATATATATATATATATATATATATATATATGTGTCTGTAGGTTATATATAATTTATATTTATTTATAAATATCATTATAAGCCCCCTTCACTAAAGGCCGGGCACTCTGAGTGAGTTTAATAACAAGCAGTACAAATAGCTTCATGCCAGGTCCAAACACAGTTTTTTTATCACTTTCAACTGCTCGTGTAAATCAGTCGCTGACTCGCTATTTACAAAGTTAAATTCCTTCTTAATTATGTGCTAATTTCCTATGGCCGAGGGATTAACGCTCTTGACAGTGGCGATTTGTGACCGGAGTTCGAGCCCGCCGACCGTTGACAATTAACTTCCTGCACTGAAGATTGCGTTATCATGAAACATCGATGTCTGTAGGTTATAAATAATTAATATTTATTTATAAATGTTATATATATATATATATGTTTATATCTAGATATAAACATTATTTTATTTAAATAATATACATTAGTGTGTCTGTTGATGATACCAGGATTCTATAAATCTGGCCATCTCCAACAGATACTATTATTTATTGTATTTTAATAGCATAATTAATATCACCTCTTGTAAAACTTTTAATCGAGCACTTTATGTTTTTCAAATAAATTGGTATATATATACATACATATATATATATATATATATATATATATGTGTGTGTGTGTGTGTGTGTGTGTGTAAGTATATGAATAATGGAATGCATGCGTACCAATATGAACGTTCTTGAATCTCTTACACACATATATATGGGTATATATATAAATATATATATATATATATATATATATATATATATATATATATATGGGTGTGTTTATATATCTATATATATATATACGATAATACAAAATAGCATATATATATATATATATATATATATATATATATATATACGAATATACAAAATAGCATGTTTAACATTGATTACATGTAGCAGATAGCGAACGCCCTAATAATAGACTTGGCGGGTGGGCATCTATTTTTGAGTAAATACACATGCAAGGGCCTAAACACTCTAACTCCTATAAAATCGCAAAATTAATCACCGGTATGCGTCAAGTCATTAATTCACACGTTTTATGGTTACCTTGCCACAAGAAAGCTCTTTACTATGCAAGAATAACACAGATGTGGTTTGTGAATTTTTTCTTTTGGTGATAACTTTCTAGCTATCGCAGCCATAATTGTCTTCTTAAAACTGAAAATAGATAGAATTGTATTGCTCATCTTATTATGAGGGCAAGCAGATATCCAACACGGAGAAATATGTGTCTTACTAAATTATGTCTATTGCGATGAATTAGGCGTGTGTATATGTTTATATATTTGTTTTAAGCTATTTAAACCTAAACGAATTAACCGATCATGCTGAACATAGCTTAAAGGCGTATGGGATCTAAATGTTGGCTATATTTAGTTAAATTTAGTTCATGTAAAAAGAAGTAAAACGAGACAGTTGAAGCTTTTTGTGTAAATTCTCATAACTCCAATTTTTGTGAAATTTTAACGATAGGTATTAAACATCAGTTCATATATTCCTCCAATGTCAGTCTTTTTGGATGATTTTAAAGAGTCTTTAGGGGGTCTAATATGGGCAGAACCTGCTATTTGAAAATTGAAATATTTAAAAAATGGCATTAAATTTATACATAGTAATTAGAGAGAAATTATGCAAGATTTTCTGAATTTTAATTCTTCTTAAGACCTCTTAACCATAAGCCTTCACTTTTAGATATTTTCTCGAATCCAACTCATCTTAAAATTGAAATAAGGGTTCTAGACATAAGGTTTTCTGTAATGGGACATAAAAATAGCGGAAGTGTGTTCTGTTCGGGTTAATTTATTTTACTCGTCTGGAGATGCGTAATCTCATAGTTCACCATATAATATTCAATCTACTAGTAATAT
>OY744523.1:76155944-76180944 GCA_963556195.1 Sepiola atlantica
CTTTTAACTAATGTCAAATACAATATGTTTACGTTTTTGCAGATCATCAAAACAATTAAATATTTATGTATTTTTAATGTTATGCTATATTAATTTTTATTAAAATTATAAAACACGTATCCAGTTTAAAAGATCCTTTTGACTTACGTGAGATTCGAAATCGGGCACTGACATTTTAATAACTACTGCCTTAGTAATATGTACTCCTCGTATTCCGTTTTTTTTTCAACCAATCAGATGTTTCTATTGGCGTACGAAAAGACAAACTTCAAAACACCATAACTTTTTAATAGTATATAGATTAATTTCTAATAACCTTATCATAGATTGTCTTCTATTGAAAGATTTTAGTGCTTTATGTAGAGAAGATGCAGAATTAACGTCATTGCAATAATTAAAGCAGTTTAATATCTTATAATCTGCTGGTTATTTTTGTTTATAGTTGGATTTTTACGAAACGTTTAACATCTCATTGGCCGTTCTGTTAATTTGATATTGTTTTAAATGAATGGAAAGATATGCTGAATAGCGTTCACTTTTTATATTAGATTTACATGTTATCTGTGTCATTGTTTATACAATGCACGGTAACGCCGGGTAGCCTATCTAGTATTAAAATGAGGGAAAATACCAAGGTTTATAGAGTATTTAGCTTGACCACATTTCTGTACAGGAACAAATGATGGAATTCGTTTACACTCCAATGTAGGAAGCTCAACGCTTTCAACATTGTCGCGAATAATGCTGTTCTGGCGAGAGCCGATATTACTAGAAAAAGAGACGTCTGTGTTGGTTTTGTTATGTTGCGAAAAGTGATGCTGATAAGTTTTATAATATCGCATTTACTACGAACTTGAGAAGGGGGATCGCCCCCTAGATATACATAACCTGCATTTCAAAAGTGTATGCAAAAAAGATCTGAAGACCTTGAAAGTTTACAGATGGCGAAGTTGCTTGGGAGAAGATTGTACAACAAGATCTGATTTTACTCGAATACACTTGTCTAACAGAACGAGGAATAGATGCATGGAAAGAAAATTCCGTTATTTTGGAGGGCGTAGAGTAATTCATGTTGTTTGAGTCCACCATTATTCTGTCCGGAAATAGCAGAGATGGATCGTCTACTTGGGGTTTCTAGATCCCCATTTGTCATCCCCAATGGTCCGTATGGGGGCGTCAGAAGACTTCAGTATCACTCAAAAGTCGTGCCTTCCTATATATTATAAGAACAACCCCCTCTACGCTGGCGAGACATGGCCAATGAGGTGGGGGTAAATCAGCGGAATTTGCAAGTATTTGACAATGACGGCCCCCGCCACATTTAGCTGTTCTAAGCCAACACCTCAACTTGAACGGTCTGCAGTCTGTTGCGTTGCAGCGACTAAATCCTCCTTACTTCCTTGCATAGGTGGCGGAAGCATATCGGTGGAGAGCTAAGGACCTGGGCAACAACTATCTAAGATAAATTAACTGAGCTCAGGCCCACAGGTGATCTGGCTTCGATGGTGGAATAGCTACCTTGCTCAGGACTGATGTACATTGGCCGCCATAGTTGCTTTAGGCAAGAATCCGGATCAATCCTACCAAGTTGAACGCTGCTTCAACAACAATAACAATTAGATGACTAAAAGGAATATTAGCGCTGCATCATAGTTTTCCTAAACAGAACTTTGCCAATAAGAAGTAAATTAACATTGCATGATTGTTATATGCTTAACTTTTACGCATACTCTACTCATATGACAAATTTGTTTACTTTTCATAACCATGAACAAGTTTACGAATTTTCCACGTTATCCTTTGGATGTTCTTCAAGATAGGTTGCTTTATATGTATTTAATCGATAACCGACACTTGTCCGACCTTGGAATGAAAAACCTGTATTTGACATGAAGACATTCCGCCTGAAAATCTGATGAAGTTTTTTAGTGTCTCACTAACAGACTTCAAGAACTTCCTACAAAATGTGATGCTTAAATTTATCAATTACGTCACTTTGAACGTCACGAGCCTTGCGTAGTAATTTAACACGGCTCGATAGCGCGAACACTATTATCAGTGATTCAGTTAATCTGCCAAGCAGTTGTTCAAATTTCTATAATAACGACCGTGAAATATTTTATGCCAATGTTTATATTATTTTATCATTGTTTATATCAGTGTTTCTAAATCACTTTGAAATAGCGGTCCTCGTCGGGTCAATGAAGTTAAGCATCGTTGAGTCTCATCAATATTTCTATAGGTGACTATTTGGAAGTGGTAGTGTCTGTAAACTAATTCCTTTTTCTCATTGTCTTGGGAAAAGTGATAAGTCACTCATACAGTTAACATCTTAGATTTTTTGTTGTCATTTTCTATAAGCAATTTCGCGTCATTATTACGGCGGTGAATTATTGCAAAACCTTTGCTTCACTTATAGCACAAGTACTCTAAGAGAGGATATCTGTTGTTTTCAAGAACAAAGGAAAACACATTCATCATTGTTATTTTCTTTTTGGTTTGCTTTAATTTACATTTTTACGGCATATCAACATGTATTTGCGTATTCAATACACGAAACACAACACCTATTATATACGATTTATCAAACACAAGTTTCTATTTTCTCATATGCAGGGGAAATCGTAAGTTCATACATTTCTCAATGGTATAACTCTGCAAATGACCATAATAAATCCGATAAGATTTGACCACGCCATAATCGATACCATAGTACCGACAGGACTTATTAAGCCAATCACATAGACACCTTTTTATTTTGTTACCTAATATTTAAAAATAAAGGCTTTGCTTTTACTTTTCTTTGTTCATATAACATCTTCTGCCGTTCAGATGTAATTATGCACTAATTGTTCTCTATCGTTCTATCAAGTCAGCAATTACCCATGTAAGTGCTAGCGAGACTTCGTAGAAATTTCACGGTGGTTTCACATCAACATGTATAATTCACTGTTAAAAAATACCTTCCACTGCCCGCTACTCTGTACGCCCAAGTCCGCTACTAGCCACACATTCTCACCACTAACCGCCACTCTGTACGCCCAGGTCCATCACTGCCCGCCATCTTGTACGCCCATTTCTTCTTCCGTAAAAATTGTCATTGTCAGCGAAATATTCTTTAAATAAATAAAATGAATGTATTTTTTTTTCTATTTATTTATTTAAAATTGTAGCAATTTAATTGTTTTTTGAACAATGACTTTTCCCTGTCTTATTACTGCATGAATATGTATCAGCTAAATATTCGTCAAAGCAATAAACGAAGTTCGCCTTTTGAAAGCTATTTATTAAAACATTGCACTGTTTTAGTTGATTCGACGACATAGTTTAATTTTGAAACGATTCATTTAAAAATAGATAAAGTTGAAATTGTTACCATAGCGATATCGGATTAACTTACAATCACCACCTTTGCTGATTGAACGATCGCATTTTTTTCATACATGTGAAGGGTGATATAGTATGTGCGAAAATAAAGTGGTTTAGCGAGATATTTTTTATGTGTTCGTTGATGGAATGACTTGGATCGCTAAGACCAAAATCGAATATTATGTTTCGAATAGTTGACAATATTTTCAGAAATAGGTGTCTTGATAAACCACACATTTGATCATTTATCGATGGACGCCAATCTTAGCAAAAAAAGAAAGAGAAACCAAAAAAACTGATTTTCCCAGAATGCAATTCAATTGCCATTTCGATTTTTCTTGACATAAAACGATCGGATATGAAAGAAAGGACTAAACAATCACCTTCCATTTACATCACGCGATAATGCATTTCTTGCCTTGGCTCAACTCCCTTTAAGAGAGAGCAACAACTTAATCATTTTAGACAGACGCACGATGCTTGGCTTTTTTTCAACTCTTATAGATCTGTTGTTCATGCTCGATTGGCCTAATAGACCCCGACGCAACCTAGAAAATCCCATCGTATCAGTTTTGCTCATTTAGACACCGATACTGTTGGGAAAGTGATGAACCCAAAACCGCACCCAATTTTTGGTGAATATACGAAACATCGTTTACAAGAGATGTAAAATAAATTTTTGCAAATCTTATTCCAACAACATCCCTTATCTCTTCGCCCACTATATTTAGATATAGTGATATGCAAACGAGAGCGAACGAGTAAGATAGAGAGCTTGTCAGAGAAAGAAAGTGTGTGTGAGTAAAAAGAAGAAACAGTACATGAGCGAGAGTGTGTTTGAAAGAGAGCGTACGTGAGAGAGGATATGTGTATATGAGGGAATCAATTGTTTGTGTGAGACTGCGCCTATTTGCCCCGTCATATCCTGTGATGCACGCACCCTGAAAGGAGGGAGTTCATAAGGAATATGAAATGCATAGTCACATGTGCATTTTTAATAACGTTAGTTTATTTTTTCAGGTTTTGTCACTGCTATTCCACATAAAACGCCTGGTATTCCGAAATTATCGCCCTTTTTTTACTGACCAAGCTTAACGTCGAGTGACTGCAGTGGTTTAAGAAAAACTGGTGTGTCAGTATGCTTATGCTTTATATTTGTGTCTGAGAGAAAACGGTGTACGTGTTTCTTGGTGGGGAATGAACAGATAAAGAAAATGCAAGTGTATATTAGGGAGAGAGAGAGTGCATTAGGTAGATTTGAGAGAGTATTTATGTGCCAATCAGAGAGGGTTGCGTGTGTGTGTGTGTGTGTCTGTGTTCAGAGATTCAGAAATGATTATTTTGAATCTGTGTGGCTAGGTGTATGTGTGATGGATTGATATAGATACTCAGGCCTGTCAACCGATCTGCAAATTGCAAAACGTTTCCAACCACTGAATGATTGTTTCATTTTTTTCAACTGAGCAGTGGCGTAATTCTGATTTCTATATTTGTTGGCATTATATTAAAAGTTCTGGAAATGTCAATGCGTTCACTTGAATCAAGTTTTACTCTGTTCATTAGAAAATATATTTATTTCGATGAGAAAAAAACATGAAACTTTTAATATAAAATTACAAATAATTAGAAATTGTTCTATGTGCCGAATTATAAGCTTAGTAATTAAAAAACATTCTGTCATCACATGCGCACCGACATGCGCACACCAAGAAAAAACATCACCCATCGGAACCTACACTCACAAACACACACGCAAGCATACACACATACACACACACACACATATATATGTATATATATATATATATATATATATATATATATATATATATATATATATATATATATATATATATATATATGTGTGTGTGTTTGTTCTGTCAGTCTAAAGTGTAAGTAATATAACTTACACTGTAGTTTTAAAATAACTATGAATGCATGTCTACTTCCCCACCCTTGAAGTGAAATATAAAAGTAAACAATTCACTAAAGCTATAGAAAAGTAAATAAGTTCGAATATGTAAAAGTAACATCTGCGATAAGGTAGGTCTCTGACATGTAGATCGCCATAAATTGTTTCTCAGATCAGGTGATTGGTTGTGTTCTACACAATGTACGACTCACCATAATTAAACATCTTTTTAAGACTCATCAGAGGCTAGACGCAGTGAGTAGATCGACCCCGAAATCTGTAACACGGATATGAGTTACTAATTATCATGACAGTCCGATGCCCTACTGTTTCAGCTAAGTTTCCTACTGCTGTTAATGGAATATATATATATATATATATATATATATATATATATATATATATATATATATATATATATATATATATATATCGCTAGAAGATGAATTTTTGTATTTATTTGTTTACTTTTTACGATATTAATAACCTACCCTTTGACGAAAATAAAAACTTGCTTTTACGCTTAATTGGAAATCATTTCCTCCCACAGTACGAACACCTATATATATATACAAAATAAAGTACCATAGTCTGATTATATATATATATATATATAAATATATATATGTGTGTGTGTGTGTGTGTGTGTGTGTGTGATTTAAGAAAAATTCTAGTTAATAGCACTACAAGTATACATTCCCAAAACCAATGTTCAACATTAACAATACTGGAAGTTATCCACGTAAAAACACAACAACCTGACATTAACAATATCACATATGAAACCAGTGGTAACATTTTAAAATGCTTAACGTAATGTGATTTTGTTCTGTGATGCAATCCAGCGTTGCTGAATGAAAATCGTAAACGACTTCCTCGAAAAATGCGAACAACGTTCCATGCGTGTTTCCCCGCCGTCTTTTAAAATATTCTTCTTTCTGGAGCATTTTTGTTCTTTTGTTTTTGACACCCGAGCATTATTCGACGAAGAATCGAAAACGTTCGTGAAACCTGTGAAACCTATGGAACATTTATTAATTTTTTTGATTTAAATACAAAAATGACCATCAAAAAATAAAAAAATAAAAAAGTATAATGAAACAATGTTCGCATATATATATATATATATATATATATATATATATATATATATATATATATATAAGATAGGATAATCCACAGAGAGTTGTTTCGTTCTATTACGGCGATTCGGTGTGGTTATACATAGTAATTGTATTCACGCCGAGATTTGAAACCCTTACGCCAAATCACTTCTATCTGAAATCCACGGTGAGCTCTTATCGTATACAATAATTATCATAGAATAATAAATAAGATAGATTTATATAAAAGTATTTGTAGACATATTAACCAATTTAATGATATATTTTAAACTTTGTATAAATATTTTGTTTCTATTCAAGACGAAATCTTCGGGTTTATTCGTCATTACAGTTTTGCACAATACAATCTAATTTGGTCTTAAATAAGATAATGTTGATTATATACAAGCACTTGATATATGCACCGAAATATTATTAGTTTAGTATTAATATGTGTATGTATATATATACAAATATTAATACTAAACAAGTTATATATATATGTATATATATATATACGAACTTGCATTCATATGTAAATATACGAAAATAGTATATATATATATATATATATATATATGAAAATAAAAGGCTGCTTTCGTAAGCGAATTTTTTTAATCTGGCATCTTCTCTCATTTTTTATTCAATCGTCTGTCATTTCTGTCTTTTTACAATCGGTTCTTGTTTTTAAATTCGATGCATAAGAATATTTTTTTATATTTGCTTTGCTAAGAGACAAATGCGTAAATCGATTGCCTACTTGAGAGAAGAAGTCTTAAAGACTGACAACCATTGAATAGACAGTTGTTGACTTTCTTACTTCGTTTCATTTTTTCTTTCTTGTGTTTTTCTTCTTTTCATTCTTATTTTCCTTCTTCTCATTTTCATATTTTCTCTTCAAAATCTGATGTGCAGTCGGAAGGAGAAAGATGCCGATTATATGCACTGGTATCTGAAGGTTACTTGACTAGGCCTGAATATCACTAAGACAATCTCATGTCATGTTAATCGATAGAATGAATACTTCCTGACGTTTACCCTGTTGTGATTTATCATTCTGATCGTGTATTATCTTGAATTGATACATAAATTGCCACGAGTGACTAAAAACGTAAATTCAGCCAAAATAACGATTTCTTAAAACAGAAACCGTTAAAACGCTTAACTAAGAGGGTTTTTAAAAAGTCATCATCTATTTTAATACTTTAATAACATAAACACTGTTTTTTCTGATGATCCCGAAGTTTATGCAACGATAAAAATAAAAAATAAAAAGTTGTTTTACTGCATTACTGCATCATTTTTAGTTTTTATCTAGCTTGTACTACGCCATTTTGTGTTAGCTTTTCATGGAAGTTGAATAAGAACAAATGGCCCCTAACGATGGCTTGCATGCTAACCGATTTTAATTCCTGACTTTTTTTTGTCGTGGGGTTTCGTAGAAAATGAGGTTTTAAGAAGACAACCACAAACAATTAATTAGTTAAAGTCATTTATTGAAAAAGAAAATGTGAGAATAACTACGGAAATTTTGAAAACTTTGATGAAATCATTTTAAATCTTTTGAAGAAAGTGTGCCAAGTTGAGGACATTTGACTGAATAATATACATTTTTAATATATATTGTTCATTTTGTATAAGTTTTGCAATTATCAGAAATATTGTTTTGACATTATTACATTTTAAAAATAGATGATTCATTTTTTGAAGAACTTTTATTTTCTGAATAAAACACGCAACATTTCATACAAGCACAGTGGCTAACATACTCTTCATTTAGCCAGTTTAACACAGCGTTAGAAAATACTGCATAATAAATGAATATTAGTGTGTTTGCTGTTGTTGGTTTGGTTTTGTTAAGCGAGTTGTACTTCGGAATATAGATCACGAAAATCGTATGATCTGGTCTGCATGAAGTAATTCTTGTTCGTCGCAGCAATTCGTTGACCTGCCAGATTTAAGGTGTTACCCGCGACACGAAGAGCAGCAAGGCTCAGCTGCTGCGTACGAACTCAGAAAAGATTTGCTTAAGAGCACACAAAAACATAATGCAGAAAAAATATTGTCAGTCCAAGTCAATTGATTTGCTGTTGCGCACCTGACCCATCTTTGCTGACAACACGCAGAAGCAGAGACGACCAGAGAACGACGGATCCTGATGCCGATTCCTCCTGGATTTTCACCAAAGCAATATCAGCCGGGTTACTATCCTAATACTGCTTTATGTCAAACCTTTCCGTCATGGGGGTCTCTGCCATGCACCGATGTTCCGGACAACATAGCTCTGATACTACTACGTTGCCACAACTCCTACCACGGTGAGGACGAGTTTAACTTTAAGGGGTGCGATTATTGTCTGTTTTATGGGGCACACACTCCTTTTATTGAATGCGGAAATAATACATTTTGTCAGCGATTAACTGTTCATTGTTAGTTAAACACGTAACTATTTAGCCATAGTGTGAGGGAATTCATATAATTGAACAGAATAGACCCGATAGCGTTCAAACATTTTCGACGGAATTCGTGAGGCGAATATCCCGCCATCTTTAATATTAGTATATAAAAACAAGCTATTCAGCAGACTAAGTCAGTAGAGGTATTATTACCAATAGCTGTTTGGCTATTTACCTTTAATAAATTTCATCACAACCAGCAATCTCCTTTTTTACCATAAAAATCTGGAGGCGGTAGTTCTTAATAATGTGATCAATAACTTATATGATATATCGATGTCATAAAAACGATGACAAAAACATCAATTGTGGGTTGGGTTCGAATCGATATCACTTAAACTAACTTATTGCCAGTTATATTCAATGTCATAGTTGACGCTAACAGAAGGTGTAAAGATATACTTATATTTCACAACAATTCACATCTTATAAATTTCTTAGTGTTTTTGAATAAGCTTATTTATTTGCGGTTACAATTAAAGCTAATTTTAATTATTACTTCTTTTAAAGTAAATGTATCTGTTCAATTCATAAAAATATTTTTAAGTACATTAACCAAATGAAGCTGATTTTTAGTCTTAATCTGAGTTGTACGGGTTCTATTTAAACGTGATGATTAGTATTTTTAATTGTATAACATCCGTCAGTAAATTTGGTGCAGTTTCATCTAATTGTGTAGGACCCCATAAGAATTGTGAATTATTATGTGTCGTAGAAGTAAATTAAGTTTGTTCCTTCCTAATATATACCAAGCATAGCAAGGGCTCGTCATGCTTCATTTCATGCAATTCTGCAGAATGCCCTTGGACAATGTGTTTATTATTAGCATTACTATTATACGTCGTCGTCGTAGTAGTAGTACTAGTAGTAGTACGAGGAGGAGGAGGAGGAGGAGGAGGAGGAGGAGAAGGAGGAGATAGTGTATAGTGAAGAGTAATACATATTATTGTATTGCACATCCGGCATGCCAAGTGTGCTTCGTGCTAAATTCAGTGGCCTTATCTCAATAATATAAAAGCTTGTGTTTATTATTTTAGTAGAATTTTTATTATTATTATTATTAGTAGTAGTAATAGTAGTAGTATTAGTAGTAGTAGTATTGGTAGTTGTGGTAGTAGTAGCAGCAGTTTTCACCCCTCTAACCTTTCTACTAAATCGGAATGAGAACTCGTGCTTTTTTCTCGAGTAACTTTCGGACCAACATTCTGAATTATGAGATAAGTGTATATGATTATTTAAAAAGTAGGTGTATGTTATTATTTAAAATATAGATGTATGCGATTATTTAAAATATAGATGCATGTGATTACCTTAAATGTAAATGTATGTGATTATTTAAAATGTAGATGTACGTGATTATTTAAAATGTAGATGTATGTGATTATTTAAAATGTAGATGCATGTGATTATTTAAAATATAGATGTATGTGATTATTTAAGATATAGATATATGTGATTATTTTAAATGTAGGTGTATGTCATTATTTAAAATGTAGATGTACGTGATTATTTAAAATGTAGATGTATGTGATTATTTAAAATGTAGATGCATGTGATTATTTAAAATATAGATGTATGTGATTATTTAAGATATAGATATATGTGATTATTTTAAATGTAGATGTATGTCATTATTTAAAATGTAGATGTATGTGATTATTTAAAATGTAGATGTATGCGATTATTTAAAATATGATGTATGTGATTATTTAAATATAGATGTATGTCATTATTTAAAATGTAGATGTATGTAGTTATTTAAAATGTAGATGTATGTGATTATTTAAAATATAGATGTATGTGATTATTTAAAATGTAGATGTAGGTGATTATTAAAAATGTAGATGTATGTGATTATTTAAAATATAGATGTATGTCATTAGTTAAAATGTAGATTATGTGATTATTTAAAATGTAGGTGTATGTGATTATTTAAAATATAGATTATGTGATTATTTAAAATATATGTATGTTATTATTTAAAATGTAGCTGTATGTCAGTATTCAAAATATAGATGTATGTCATTATTCAAAATGTAGATGT
The DNA here is from genome assembly GCA_963556195.1 of Sepiola atlantica. Taxonomy (NCBI): domain Eukaryota; kingdom Metazoa; phylum Mollusca; class Cephalopoda; order Sepiida; family Sepiolidae; genus Sepiola; species Sepiola atlantica. The sequence goes on from OY744523.1 coordinate 76,166,829, forward strand.
ATGTGATTATTTATAATATAGATGTATTTCATTATTTAAAATGTAGATGTATGTGTTTATTTAAAATGTAGATGTATGCGATTATTTAACATATAAATGTATGTGATTATTTAAAATATAGATGTATGTGATTATTTAAACTATAGATTTATGTAGTTATTTAAAATGTAGGTGTATGTGATTATTTTAAATGTAGATGTATGTGATTATTTAAAATGTAGATGTATGTGATTATTTAAAATATAGATTATGTGATAATTTAAAATGTATATATATGTGATTATATAAAACGTAGATGTATGTGATTATTTAAAATGTAGGTGTATGTGATTATTTAAAATGTAGATGTATGTGATTATTTAAAATGTAGATGTATATGATTATTCAAAATATAGATGTATGTGATTATTTAAAATATAGATTATGTAATTATTTAAAATATGGATGTATGTGATTATTTTAAATTCATATATATATATATATATGTGATTATTTAAAATGTAGAGGTATGTGATTATTTAAAATATAGATGTATGTGAATATTTAAAATGTAGGTGTATGTGATTATTTAAAAAGTTGATGTATGTGATTATTTAAAATGTAGATGTATGTGATTATTTAAAATATCGATGTATATGATTATTTAAAATATCGATGTCTGATTATTTAAAATGTAGATGTATGTGATTATTTAAAATATAGATGTATGTGATTATTTAAAATGTAGGTGTATGTGATTATTTAAAAAGTTGTTGTATGTGATTATTTAAAATGTAGATGTATGTGATTATTTAAAATGTTGATGTATTTGATTATTTAAAATATAGATGTATGTGATTATTTAAAATGTAGGTGTATGTGATTATTTAAAAAGTTTATGTATGTGATTATTTAAAATGTAGATGTATGTGATTATTTAAAATATCGATGTATATGAGTATTTTAAATATCGATGTCTGATTATTTAAAAAGTTGATGTATGTAATTATTTAAAATGTAGATGTATGTGATTATTTAAAATGTAGATTACTTTCTGCATCACTTGAAGATACGACCATTCAAAGAATCAACGTATATAATATACTATAGTAACCTCTTAAGTAAGCCAAGTATAAAGATACACATAATACAGTAACTGATAAAGTAATCCCAGAGTTTCAAATAAGTTTAATAACAACTTATTTATTACAATATGAGCATCGAAACTGAAATATGACAATAGGTAAAAATACGCATGGACGATGTAAGATTTTAAATCCCTAAAATCATCCTAGATTGTTGTACATGATATAAAGTGATGTGAGACGTTCGAGTGAAGTATACGTAGAGATTCTGCGTTCAATCCCAGGGGTAGTATCCTAAAAAGTATTAATTGATCTAAAAGCAATAGAGCGCAGAAGAAGCAAAATCTAATCTTAACCCTAACCCTTACCCTAACGCAATACAAACTTTAAAGTAAAGTTCGCCTACGACAAAAGGAATCTGAAGAAGGCCGGAAAGATCAACATCGGAAATAGCGTGAAAATGACATAACCAAGAAGCAAGAACGTATTTTGAAATATGTAAACCATGTGATAGGTGTAATGCGTGTGATGCTCCAATTTATACATCTAATATCGATAATCGAAATTATTTTAATGACGTTAACGATCATTATGATTATCATCTTGTTTATCAGATAAAAATAATAGTGTTGGAAACTGCTCTTGATATCCTGTCGTCATGGCGTGCTATGCATTTGCACAAGGAAGTAAACCACAGAGTAGAAAAATAAATCTACTTACAAATGATCTCTCCGACTGTCAACTTTGAAAGTCGTTATGATAAACCCGATATTCAAAAAGCGAATTAACTTCGTGGCCGGCGTCATTATGCGAGCATTATCCTCTCTCGTCTGAAATTGATCACAATAGTTACGATGGGATAAAGGTCAAGAATATTGTATGGCAAATTAAATAATTATTGTTGCTGCCGGGATAGTAACGATTGAACAATACCTAGTAATCGCATAAACAACGACAATAGAATCTCATACCCTTTATTGGATTACTTACATTGTTGAAACAGAAATTGGTTCAGTTTGATCAGACACTTGTTTTCGTTAACCTTAAGCCTCTGAATCCAAAAATCACTGCACTATTTCTGTATTACATCAAACGTTTTAACTCAAGATATATTTCTTTTTGTCTCAGGAAATATAAAAATGTATAATCTAACAAATATGTACATATTTTTTATCTGTGGTTCGGGTTTCAAGCCAGGAATTCACATGTATCCATCACATTCATCCCCGAATAATGTCGGGTGTGCATATGCTAGTAAATAGGTTGATATGAAAACGTTTCTATCTTATATGTAATGCTAAGTTATTTTCCTTTGAAATAGAACACTCTTAAGAAACTTACTATTATTCTTAACGATAATTAGGACTTATTTATCTCACAGTGCATGATGTTGTCACGGCAGACGCACTGATTGGAGTGTTTTGATCTTGCCAGTCAATGTTGAGTAGGTCCGAGGTTCGAATAATGCGACTAACAGAACAGTTGTATATATAGCCACACTGATCATTCTTGCTGTAGATGAAACTTATATATATGTGAATATTAAAGCTAATATATATTTAAAATAATAATACCTATATATATATATATATATATATATATATATATATATATATATATGTCTGTATTTTAATACACACACACAGACACACACACACACATATATATATATATATATATATATATATATATATATATATATATATATATATATATATATATATATATATATTATTCCGACACTTAATTATTGGGGAAATGGTCGTATAATCAGTACCATTGGAGAGCCATGAATAGTATAATGGTCCTGTTTTTAAATCTCCGAAACAGTTACATGGTAAACAGCTGATGATCCCCGTGTTAATATTAGACGCTTAAGGTCTCCTGTTTTTGTTTCACTCTTAGTTAATTACCCCCCCCTTTTTTTTTTACTTATATTTTTTCATTTACTAATTTTCCAACGAATGTTAAGTCTGCAAAATCTTGGATTTAGTTAGTTTGTCTGGGAATTCAAACTGCATTTTACATATTTTCATTTTCACTTTTTTTTTTTTGACTCACAGCTTCTTTAGACTATATATATATATATATATATATATATATATATATATATATATACAAAGCTAAAATAATCCATGTTCAAGGTAGAACAATCATTTTAAAGGGATATAACTATTCACTGCTAATCTAAATGATTATTTCCCAAAATATAAAATATTCTAGTTGTTTTACTTAGTAGGTGAATAATTTCTCTATAGAAAACTTATCTACTCGTCGAATCTATTCAGATCCCCCGTTACAGTGGCATTATTTGTAAGTTCAAAATTCAAAGAAAGCTTTTACATGCCATACATATATATATATATATATATATATATATATATATATATATATATATATATATATATATATATGACATTAGTTTTAACAAAAGAAAGTCTAACACGACAGTTTTACGCATTGAATGTTCAGATAACTGAATTTATCTCCCTTGAACCAGAGTAACCTACCTTGGTCGAATCTTTCATAATCGAACAGCTAATCAGTCATAAAACTGTTTATTTGAGTTTCTATCATTTTCTTTTTGTAGTTCCAGCTGTATGTTGCTCAATTACGCTGTCGAGTGGGTGGTTAGGGTTTGTGTATTTTCGAATTAAAAGAAGTATTGCGCAAGTTGACAATATTGATGAGAAAGATGTGCTTTAGCATAATATTAGAGATTACAGGGTCGTCGGCTCAACGTTAGTACATTGTACGTTAGTGCAAATATTTTTGCCCTTAACGTATTGTGAAGGTAGACAGGTAGATATTTTAATGTACATCCAGAGAGTTAGGGAAAGTTATTGGCTTTTTTCAATTTAAGTTATTGGCTTTTTCAGTTTCAGTGAAATTAGCAAAATTTCACGAATAACCGTCGGTGATGTCATTTACGACACTCATAAATGCACGATTTTACATTTCAAACGCTGCTGCTAAATACAATTTTATTTATACCAGACTAACGACTGCATACGGGTTGATCCATTATTTAGGCCATTCATTCATTACGTCATTTATTTATGAACGTCATTCTCTTCTCCTCCTATAACTTATTATCTGAGAAGCTTCCTCAGCCATGTCGAACTCCTAACAATATCACTGGAAGAGGTCAGACAACAGCTGTGGACTAGAAGGCTAGAATATGGTCTCTTCATAATGACATGGGAACCCCTGCTTCTGAGGAACTCCCTCCCTGTTCAGAGGCACCCTGGCTCAAGTGGAAAACACTAAACCGCCTGAAAACGTGAATGAAGCGATCAAAAGTTGCTGGAGCTACAAAACTGGCTCAACCATATGTGAATGTGGAGAGGGGGACCATACGATGCAACACTCCCTGGCCTGATCCCTACTTCCCAACCGGTGTAGCTGGAAATATCTTGCATAGAACAACACTATTGCAAATGACTACATAAACATATGGAAAACTGTGATATGACCACATGCTTCAAAGGCACGCAAAGAAAATTATCTGATTGGCCATACCTGCAAATATATTCAATGTGAAAATTATCTAAGGAGCATAATTATCACAATTTTACTATTACATAAATTCGTGTTATCTTGATAGTTGCCATACGGATCATCGCTATGTCTTTTTGGTTGAACGCTGTGTTGTAAACAACTGTAAAGTGGGATCCACAACACGGATGAGAATACAAACAAGAAATATATACCTACGAGTGTTTACTCTCCGTCAGAAATAGTGGCACTAATATTCATTTAAAATAAAGTCTTAATCAGTGAAGTTTATTAACAAAAAATAAAAAAGAAAGGAAACGTCTCAAACTGGAAAGTTTTTAAATGTAAAAAAGATCGGCATAAAATGAAGAAAGGAAAAATCGAAAAAAGTCGCATTTTGGAAATAGAGTAGTGGATTTTTTACTTTATTCATTTAAAACGGCGGGGTTGTTTTTCTTGCCATTTGCTTTCTCGCTTACCCTAAACACTTGAAATAGTTTCGTCAGACACGCTTTTACTTACCTACGTAGAGAGCAGTACACACACACGTATATATATATATATATATATATATATATATATATATATATGCATATGGGAAAATGAAAAAGGAAAACCAAAAAGGGATGTTTTTTATGTGTACATCAACGCTTCGTCTTTATTCATAAGACTTGATCAGGATGATAATATAAAGAAAAATGTCATGCAAGTACGTGCACATATAGGCTTGACATTATGGGAAGAAGGGAGGAAAGTAGTAGCCACTACTGGAGAAAACAGTAGGGTTTACGTCCGGTCTTAGTGGAGTCAGTAGTGAGGAATGAAAATAAATGTTTATGAAACAGAGTGGAGAAGAGTGGAAAGGTGGGGGTGAGCAGGGATACTGTGGCTGGTTGTAAGAGAAAAAGGTGGGGGTGGGATGAGCGGGAATAATGTGGATGGCAGTGAGTGAGGGAGTGGAGGGGTGGGGAAGAAGGAGGCTGGAATATTTGAACAGGTGGCTGCGGTAAGGACTGAAGGAAAAAATAGGTTGGAAGGTTTGGGTTCATGGTGAATGGGGATGTATGTGTGGGGGGTATGCAGAAAAATGGAGGGTGGGTAGAGAAGGAGGGGGGCCTGTGATTTTGGTGGATGGGTGTACGTCACGGTCTTAGAGAGGATTTGAGAAGATGAGGGGATTTAAGAGTTGGAGGTATGGAAGGGTGAGAGTACGAGAGAAGTGGTTCCATATTGCATATTGATAGCAAACATCAGCCAATGCAATTTCATATCAATAATACTAAATATTAATCAATAATGAATGGTTTTAAAAATAGTTATGCGAATTAGGCAGTCTAAAGATTCTCTCTTAATTATTTTATCTCTACTATGTATACAGAATATTCAGATTTTATGTTGTATTATTGATTTAAATAACAGTCACTTGTTTTGATTATAATATAGGAGTGATGAATGATAAAAACTTTGGCATTTATTCATATATATATATACATATATCTATCTATATATATATAGATATACATATATATAGATATACATATATATATATATATATATATATATATATATATATATAAGTTTCACTTATATTACACACCAAAAACAGCTCTGTGTTATTTAAGTAAATAATCCATCTTTGATCGGAAATACCGTATATATATACTAGAGATTTAAGATGCAAACAAAGGTTCTATTCGCTTAATTTGCATAATTATTTTTAAACAGTTTATAATAATTTACTGATTGCTGTTTTATATTTCTAATTTTAGTGCATTATTTATATATATATATATATATATATATATATATATATATATATATATATATATATATATATATATATACAATAATTCTGACAATATTAATAGTAATTAATTGAAGTGATTTAATAATAAAAAGGATAGATAACCAAAACGCTTCTTAAAATATTTCGAATTATTTTCAAGGGACGTAATTGAAATGACAACTATTTTCAACAATTAGATTTGGTGACATTACAAACAAAATACTGCGTACAGTAATATTTTTCTAATGAAGTCAAGAAATGGAAAAATGTCAACTGAATTCTAATTGTAAAATTAAAATTCATTTGTTTTATTTATTTCCTTTTTACAATGTTTATACGTTTTCAGTGTCCCAAATTATATTCAAAAGACCGTCATTCTTTACGATTATTCGATTAGTAATTTTCGAATTATATTGCAATTTAAGATGTTGCAATAAAGTAAAAATATTCAGAAAGATTTAATTTAATATCGATTCTTTTTTAAAGACATATCTTATCTTCTTTTCTTGCATGTGATTTCAAAATTTTTTTTTACTAATATTAAAGTTAGAAAAACAAAATACTAAGTTCCCTCAAAAAGAGAATCGATATTATGTTAAATCTGTGTTAATCTTTGTTACTACATCTTAAATTGCAATTTAATTTTGAAAGTACAAATCGAATAATCGTGGAGAATTCCAGCTTTTTAAAAAGAGAATTTCGGACGCTGAAAACGTACACAACGTAAACAAAAAAACGCTAAACGTATATTCTTATTGACTTACCTCCCCACAAGGGCAAAGTTAGACACAAGTTCTATTTTAATGTGAGGTAATCCAGCGCCACCTAAAAAGTGACTTTTGATTGAAACAACATTTAAATTGCATCAGTCTAGAAAGACTTGTTCACTGAGCGAGGACAGAATAGACTAAGTGTAACATCAGAATAGATACTACACTTTGTTCTAAATAGTTGTTATATTTTTATTGAATCAACACAATACAGTTTTCAAAGGCAAGTTGGGGTTGATTTAATTATAAACGTGTTGCTATCGTTTAGCTTGGTTTTATTTGTAAGAGAATTATATTTAAAACTCACAAAATATTAAAAAGCACGTACAAACACGCACAATCTGTATTTGAAATAGAGTTAGCTTTTTTTCATTGCTCGTGGATAGAATATAATTGGAAACTTTCCCATTTAAATTATTTGTTCTATTGAAAATTATGTATTTCTTCATTTTTTATTAAATATTGCTTAAACATATTTCTCTACCCTTAAATTAAGCACCCTTCTTTTTAAAATCTAATATTTTCTAGCAATGGACAATCTTTGTAATGTTAATCTAAAATTAATTTTAATTCTTTTCAATTTTTCCTACTTATCTCTGTTATTTATAAAATAATCATAACAAGTCGTATGTGTCTGTGTTGATCGCTTATATGTATCTTTCAAAAACACACGTTGAATTATTATTTATTTAGTTTACTTATTAATCAAGTGTGTATTAAAATCAAAAATAAAGCAAGGGAAACCTAAATCGAATATTTATAAATGTAAATATGACTATATATTTAAACTATACGCCACAACCTCACCTGATCCTCAATTATGATATTTTACCTACGCACAACGTAGGGATATAACAATTCTAGACGGTCATAGGGCGCTAACCCGGTACGCAGAATTTGTAGGCGTTACCTAGTCCCATTGGACCACGAGAGAAATTAAGTGATTTGGCACTGAAAGCGGCGAGCATAGATATTTAAACATTCTATAGCACTCGACGACAGCGTTGGAACATCGCACTGACGATTTTTAGGTGAATGTTTATTTTTAATCTTTCCGACAGTGCTCAAATTTCAATATACTTGGAAAGGGGCTTATAATAATATTACATTATTTTTAATATTTTACCTACGTACGACTATGGAAGGGACTTATAATAATATTAAATTATTTTTAATATTTCACCTACGTACAACTATGGAAGGGACTCATAATGATATTAAATTATTTTTAATTATTCACCTACGTACGACTATGGAAGAGACTTATAATGATATTAAATTATTTTTAATATATCACCTACGTACGACTATGGAAGGGACTTATAATAATATTAAATTATTTTTAATATTTCACCTACGTACGACTATTGAAGGGGCTTATAACAATATTAAATTATTTTTAATATTTCACCTACGTACGACTATTGAGCGGGCTTATAATAATATTAAATTATTTTTAATATTTCACCTACGTACGACTATGGAAGGGGCTTATAACAATATCAAATTATTTTTAATATTTCACCTATGTACGTCTAATGAAGGGGCTTACAATAATATTAGATTATTTTTAATATTTTACCTACGTACGACTATTTAAGGGGCTTATACAAATATTAAATTAATTTTTATATTTTACCTATGTACGACGTCGTTTCGAGCTTATATATATATATATATATATATATATATATATACAAAACTATGGTGGTACTACTACTACCGGAAACACTTCGTAAGTTACTGTTTTGTAATGCTCTTATGATCTACTTAAAGGACATATTGCAGCAACGAAGCACTGTTTAGGATTCTTTTATATTGTGGTCAGGTTTTTCCACGAATTATGTCTCTACACTTCGACGTGTAGTTTCGCAGTTGAGCATGAATATTGTTACACATATTAATTTCGTATAAAATTTAATTATTGAATATCTTAGTACACTAACACCATTAAACGCTGTGAAATCTTATCATTTATTGTGATAAAGTAACTAAGGGAAACTCAATCTGATTCATAGTCTTACGCCCTTTTTTATATTGGTATCTAGAACATGGAGAAGTGGCTTAAGTTATCCCCATTTACGCTTAAGTTATTTTAGTTGTCTTTTTGCAGTTATTGAACTGAACAATGTAACCTAATTTTTACGCTTTCTGGGTCACTGTTTCACTGCAAACATCATGGATCACTTAATGGCTCTTCCTGGCAGCGGGATCTCCACTATGGGAAACACATATGGTTTAATCTATTTACGGTATCAAGAAAAAATCGTTATTACAAATTTTAAATCGGAAAAAAGAATTTATTTTCACCAGTAGTTATTGTACATGGTATTTATTAGTAAAAAGAAAGAAATATCTAGCATAAAAACTGGTCGAGTATTTCACACATTCCAAGACTAATAGTTGGTGGGAGAATGTATATGCAATTCATCTGTCCTCACGTATTACTTCCGTTATTTCTGATGTTATAAATATATAACTAAAATATTACTTTACTTTGCCCTTTAGAATTTAATACAAATACTCCTAGTGGGTATTGTTTCATTATCAGAAACCAACAATTATAGAATGTATACTCAACTGACTGTGGTCGTTGGTCGTATATGATTAATATGGTCCTACCCTTTCTTCTTCTCTACCCCCCTTCTCCCACACACATTATGTTGCTAGTCTCAGTCTTTTCTATAAATACTATCATGGCATGTGTTTTTCAAAATTATGTGATCTCTTCCCCGCTTCTTTTGTTCCAGCTTTTTTTACTCATTGGTCTTGTGGTCTTCATCAATTCGCTGTTTTGATACCTCATTGTAATACAGATTCCTATTCCAGTAGCTTCTTTCCATGAACCACTGGCTTGTGAAACTTCTTCCTGCTGATTGTTTTCCTCCTACTTATAATATTGATATTTTAAAGACTACGGTCAATAGGAATATCCTGTCTTTGCGATAATCATATTTGTTCTTGTTCGCTCCTTACATCAAGTAGCTTCATGCCTTGTCTGGAGCAATTTCCTAAAAGGAATAACGTGCGTGATTCGCTTGTGATGAAGCTAATGATTGTAATCTTAACGTCCTTATCAGACTAATGTCCAATCAGCATCATAGCACGTATAGTGTCATCGACTATAGAAATAACTGAACCGAGTTCAAACCCTATCGGATCTAGCGTGGTTATTTAGTCAGCAACAATGTGTGACCTCACACGTTTACCTAATTATGGGTAGAATATCAACTTATGTTCAATTAACAGTATACACCTCAATGAACAGTATACACTTAAGCGTTTACAATGTGTAGTGTGTTTCGGTATTAACCTAACATACCAACATATCAACCTAACAATGGTTGATATGCCGTAAAACAAACAAACCAAGCCATTATTTGTGATAATTAGTTTATTGAATTTTAGTCAATAAGTCTAGAAATGATAAGATTGTGGAATAGGATTTTTATTGAGTTACATCTAACACTAATTTGTCGGCTCTGAATCACAAAATACCATAACTTGTTATAAATCCCACCAACGTTTCTCGTTAAATGATAGCATCGCGTCGTTTATAAAAACATAATATCACATATGACCTATGTGTGCTTAGATTTTAGAATGCTTATATACAATCTAAATCATGAAAAATTATTTGACTAATGTTTTTTTCCAAATATATTTTCTTCGTACAAAGGATATGTTTTAGTGTAAGTAAACTCGTGTAGTTACAGTAATTTTTCTTTTATGGAAATCGCGCCAGACAAAGCATGAAGCCACTTGATGTAAGGAGCTAAATGCATACTACTTCAAGGTCAATAACTACTCAACGATAAGTGTTAGATGGATAGATTCCGACCCAGAAAACAGCAATTCTTCTCCCTTTGTCAAAGATATAGCTGATTGAATGTGAGGACTGAATGACAAAATAAGGGAAGCGAGAGTTACGTGGGTACCGAAAGTTAACCCAAGGTCCACTTTCTACTCACCTAAATATGTCCGCTTTCCACTACATAGCTTTTGGAAGAGTGTTCAATGTGTGAAGAATTTCGATGGATGTTGTAAAAATAATGACGCATCATAGTCATAAATAAGATAACTAATTTTGTGTTAATCAATCCAATAGTTATCGTAAACAAAAAATAGATATTTAAATTATATTGTGTTAATCTATCCAATATTTATCGTTAACAATAAATAGATATTTAAATTATTTTCTGTTAATCTATCCAATATTTATCGTTAACAATAAATAGATATTTAAATTATAGGATAGTCAAGATGACCATTCCTATTACTTACTTACTTACTTACTTATTCAAATTTAGTTTTAGTATAAATTAAGTAAAGATTGCAACTCTACAGAAATTCCGTGAAAGATTACTTGCCAGTCTTATACATATAACACATATAACATTCTATTCCCTCATAATATTGTGCTATTTTTGGCCTATTGGTCTAGTTCATGCTTTTGAATGCCCGTGTGCTCCGTAAATTAAATTGTTTATTGTTTCAGTAAAAGTTAGATCGAGTAATTATCTGTGTTTTTGTTTTGAGAGATTGATATAATTAAGTGTATATTAATTAATTATTGACAAAATCAAATCTAAAATGTAAAACGTTGAAAAGTAAATAAGTAAATATAATAATTATGACAATAATGATTATGGTGATGTTGGTGATGTTGGTGATGATGATGATGATGATGATGATGATGATGATGATGATGATGATGATGATGATGATGATGATGATGATGGGGTGCAGCAGCTATTGTTGCTACGGCTGTTGATGCTGCTGCTGATAATTATGCTGCTGCTGTTGATGATGATGATGATGATGATGATGATGATGATGATGATGATGATGATGATGATGATGATGATGATGATGATGATGATGATGATGATGATGATGATGGTGTACAGGTTGTTGCTTATTTGTGCCTAATCAGCATTAGGAAATTTAATTTTATGAATTAAAAAAGAAAGAAATCAAACATTGGTAGAGAATTAAATTACGAACATTCAATACATTCCTCTATCGACATTTTAATCGTGTAATTTCATTTCAGTGTAAATATCACTATTTGTTGCCGAGATCTTATCAAAACAGAGTTTGTCTGCAACGAAAAACTTCATCGATTATAATAATAATAATAATAATAATAATAATAATAATAATAATAATAATAATAATAATAATAATAATAATGATAATAATAATAATGATAATAATAATTATAATAATAATAATGATGATAGTAATAATGATAATAATAATAATAATAATAATAATAATAATAATAATGATAATAATAATCATGATAATAATAATGATAATAATTATAATTATTATTATTATTATTATTATTATTATTATTATTATTATTATTATTATTATTATTATCAAAGGGATCACTGACACCATACACAGGACGGCAATGATGAAAACAGCTACAATCTTAAGCAAAATCTTCGAATGCAGAAACCCACCAGCATATGCTACGAACGGTAACCAATCACATGGAAGTTACATTAGGAAGAAAACAAAACCACAATAAGAACACCACATGAACCCAAGGTACAGAAAATGCAAGAAATTTCATAATCTCCCCCCCCCTCTAAGGGATGGCACCAGCCTCAACTGATACCATACAAAATAGTCGTTAAGGGTTGAGGTGGATGGAAAGAATAAGTAGGGAGATCATTAACCAGACATCAACTGGGACTTTGGGGAGGCTTATTGTCATCCAAATCCTAAAGGAGACCAATGGTCGTTACCAGCATGAAAGCAATGGTAAGCGGCTGTTGCGATACCGTAAATCTATTTGCAATGGTTTTTGAAAAGAGGTTGAGAGTACTGGAAACTTAGGAATGCTTGTTGTCACTCAGATTCCAGGGAACACCACTGGTTATTTTCAGTAGGCAATCACTGACGATGACTTGTGTGAGAACTCCCAATAGGTACAAATAATAATAATAATAATAATAATAATAATAATAATACTACTACTACTACTACTACTACTACTACTAATAATAATAATAATAATAATAATAATAATAATAATAATAATAATAATAATAATAATAATAATAATAATAATAAGTTTCTAAACAAATACAAAGTGTTGCATTACCCGTTCTTTCGGGGTACTCGGTAAGATCCAAGAAGAATGATAAAGAACAGAAGGTATATGGAAAAACTTTGGTTTTCTTTATTTTCCATCACCGGATGCTTTAAACCGGCTACGCACACACATATATATATATATAAATCTATTGCCATACATTTGTCACATGAAAGTCTTTTTCTTGCTGAGGCCACATACTTGGTTTCCGCTAGCAACTCGTTCATATATACATCTGATTGGAAAGCAATTTGCTCTACATTGTCTATCCAGGCGTGAACTGAAGCAATTGTCGCACAAGCACTTTCAATTGTCTGTTTGATGAAATACAAGTCAGGGGATTCCTTCTCAGTACCAACTTGTTTATCAGTCGCATTTTTAGTCAGCGGACACGAAAGGCTAACAGCAAGACGTGCTTGAGCACCATAGCCAATAAAGATTCATCGGTACCATAAACATCGGTACACTCCCATTCTTCCAGTACTTCGATACTCCGATCACCAAGCGCTCCGGCTCTTCGCGTTTCTTAAACCGCCGCCTTTCAAGTCTCGCTAGCACTGCGGAACCTTCTTCTTTTTTAATAGTTATCAAGTCACTTTCTTTCTTTCTCGAAGTCTCACCCACAATGGACTCGTCCACGATTCATTTTTGCCACTCTTCATTATCTTACAAAAGGAACATGCTTAATCAATGATATAGCCTGTCCCTTCGATACCAGAGTGTAGGAAAAAGAACACGAAATAATAAATATATAAAATGGGAATTAGTTAGACTATGGAAATGTAAAGAAGGAAACGTGATTTCCGTTGTAATTTTGAACGCTTGGAAACATAATGAAAAGCCACCATAAATGGCTTTAACAGATTGACGACACAATTTCTTT
>OY744523.1:76188444-76190944 GCA_963556195.1 Sepiola atlantica
CAGATCGGAATATAATAAGTAATATTTTAAGTGTTCCAAAGCGGAAAAAATGTGTACGTAAATTAAAATCAACAATTAAAAAAGCGAAATACCGACCCTAACCCTAACGACGGGGCCAAAGTTAGCGCGGGTCCTAAAGTGAAAACTAAATTCGTTATAAAGTGTGCGTGTGTGTGTGTGTGTAAATAGTAATTTTTAAATCAATTATTATTTTAATTAAGCAATTTGATTCAGTGAATTTAATGGCTAATAAGATTAAGAAAATAAACAAACTTAGAACGGTTTAAAAAATAAATAAGAGGAAAGTTATCACGGTAGATGCCAGCGTTGTTCTTTACATTTTAAATAATGCGCCGTATTAACGCTAGCTGTTTAATCAGTTGCGCCATATTGAATTAACGGAGGGAGGGATGGGAACCACTGATTAAACAGCTAGCGTTAATCCATTCGTCATAGTTATATTAACTACGTTACGCATTTCATATAGGTATGTAGCTGTCTGTCTGTCTAAATTATAATGTATAAGTAAGATTATTAGCGAGCAAAATAGCGTAAATACATGTTCAAATATGAAGAGAACAATCATGAGTGTTTATTTGCGAATACCAATTCATTAGAAATTCAAAAGCAATTGATTATGTAAATTGGGAAGTACGCATAGTGTTTATAGCGGTTATTTAGTAGTATATAATGAAGCTGGCGGACTTACCAAATAGTCATAGTACTCTGATGGAGTTTCGGTTAACACAGACAGATACATGAACTCCATTATTGATATATATATATATATATATATATATATATATATATATATATATATATATATATATATATATATATATATATATATATATATATATATATATAAACAGAATTAGAACATCAAATCTAGTATGGCGTACGATCGTTTCCAAAACAGTTTGGAAATATTTTATTTTATAAACGGGTCTTTATCGGGGCCTTTAGTAACACGTCTTACAGAAAATCTGAGCAAAAACAAAAAACTCGTTCTAGAGAAACATCCACTGTGGACGTTTCTCTAGAACGATTTTTTTTTTATTAAGAAGAATAATGTAAAAGGTAATAGATTTATTATTTTTAATTATGCAAGAAAATATACCACAATTTATGCTTTTTCGAATAAAATGAAAGTAAAAAAAATAGTGGTAGGTGTAGGGATTAAACGTCTCACAAGTCTAAATATATATCACATATATATTTATATATATATATATATATATATATATAGTATACATTTTCTATATGTTATTGAGTACTATTTTATAAACACTGGGGTTTTATTGGATTAACATCTACGAAACAAAATAATACATGTACTATATATATATATATATATATATATATATATATATATATATATATATATATATATGCATACATATATATAATGATTACTAAAAATTCTTATGACACAACATTCAGTCTTTACTGGTATCATTTAATTTTGCAATTGTAGAATTAACGATGGTTTTACAATTATTTCGCAACGTGCGATTATATATATATATATATATATATATATATATATATATATATATATATACGAACACAAACACGACTTAAAACACAGCAATCCCACTAACGCACTAGTAATAGTCACCATCTAACATAAACCTCAAACTCAGATCTCATTCCTTAAACAAACATCTGGCAAAACGGCACTGAAACAATGCAACATATAAAGCCACTGCTTAAATAACTTCGATCCCGGTTAAAGTAGAAATATTTTTTGAAAAAAAAAGCACTTTGCTCTGACGAGGAATATTTTATATTCGAAAGCGTAGTTTAAAATAAATAAATATTATTTATTTATTTTAACTAAATACATTGTTATGGGTTTTCAAAAAATATTTCTACCTTTACGAAACAATGGTTTATAATGTGTCTACTCCTTTCTATTTATTCAAACTAGCGTAACCACGCTTACAGACACCGGACATTTTTCTTTCTCACCAACAAGTCGATAACACCGCAGATTTTCTTACTCGCCAAGTCAATAACACCAGACCATGAAGAAAAAAAAGAAGAAAAAAAAAGCACTTTGCTCTGACGAGGAATATTTTATATTCGAAAGCTTAGTTTTAAATAAATAAATGTAAGTTATTTATTTTAACAAATTACATTGTTATGGTTTTTCAAAAAATATTTCTACCTTTACGAAACAATGGTTTATAATGTGTCTACTCCTTTCTACTTATATATATATATATATATATATATATATATATATATATATATATATATATATATATATATACAAGCAAAACTACCCGCCTTCCGGGCGGTAACTACTAGAGATGTAGTCTTCTTTACAGAAACCAAAGCACTGATTTTTATTTGACGTTTTGGTAATTTAGATGAAAATGTTAACAAAGTGATGATTGTTGTAGTGTTATTTGATATATTCCAATATGATGGAACTATACTCTGCATGAATATCGTCAACATTTGTTTTTTAAGAAAAACAACAAAAAGGTTT
>OY744523.1:76195944-76243444 GCA_963556195.1 Sepiola atlantica
AGTGTCCAGACTTTACATGACTGTAGACGTGAACAAGCAGAAAATGAAATCATAATTTAAGATATGGTGTTATCATCAATAGTCTGTCTCATTCGAAGGACGCGAAGTGAATGGGATGATGGCTTCGACGTATGAGCTTCTCATGTCTATTTTTAGCTAGGAAGTTTTGACTCAGACACATAACATTCATAACTTGGCTGTAAAACACAATGTTTCTCATATATTTATAGAGAGAGATAAACATGAACACGTTCGTAATTTTTATACTAATTTATTTATCTTTAAAATGAGAACATAAAGTAATTTATTCGCCTGGGCGATGGTATGTGTGTATGTAAGGGGGGGGGGTCTTTTAAAAATAAATTAACGAAAGAGAGAGAGTGTGCCAGTAGTCATCCCCCTCTCTATTAACTCATGGATTTCTATTTTTTCTTTTTGTTTTCATTAATTTGCTGGGGACGGAGCATTCTTCCAAATACAATACGATAACCCGCTATTTACAGACTCCAACCGAGAGCTCTTTTCAGGCTTCTGACGTTTCCCTTGAGTGCTTGTTTGGATTTCTCTTGCACTTGGTTCACCAGATATACTTGCTAAATATTTTTTCAAGTTTTTCTTCATGAGTCCAGTGGCTCCTATGATAACTGGAATGATGGTGATCTCTTTGAGGTTCCAGTTTCTTTTTATATCATACATTAGACCTTGACAGTTTGTTATTTTCTCTCTTTCAGGTCTGTTTAGGCTTCCATCATTAGGGGCACTTACCTCAAGCAAAGTTGCTACTCTCTCTCTCTCTCTCTCTCTCTCTCTCTCTCTCTCTCTCTCTCTCTCTCTCTCTCTCTCTCTCTCTCTCACACACACTTGTTCCATATGACAATGTCAGGTTTGACAGCTGCGTTTTCCAGATAGGTAACTGTGGGGATTTCATGGTCATAAAGGATGGTGTATGTCTCATTCCCCACAGTTCTCTCAGGTAGATGTTCCCAGGGCCTACTGCTGCACCTGATATTCATTTTCTTACAGATGGTCCAGTGGAGGTACCTGCACACTCCATTATGTTGTGCTGTATAGGAGCCATCTGCCAAGTTTCTTTATAGCTAACCAATATGTGTTGGTTTCGTTTAAATTAGTTAAATAATGATCAAACTTTTTGTACTTAACTTATTTTAGAAGTTTATTTGGGGGCGGGGGAGTTCGGATGAGCGCATCCCCTAAGTAGTAAAGTCTACGATGTAAATAATGTTATCATGTTACTTACCGTGTTGCCGAGAATATATATTAAAAAATTCGTAATGATCGTTTCATAAAACACATTGTTAATTTAATAAATTTGTATTTTGTAATATAATTTTCTACATTGTATTGTCAAATTTTCTTCTCTATCGTTGTATCGATAGTACTATTATTATAATTATAAATAAAATAAGATAAAGAGATTTTATTAAAAACATGACAGCGTTTAAAACTGTGTAGTATCGGTTCTGTTACCATAAGACTGTCTTCTCATGAAGTACCTGCTCTGTTTTTAAGGGTGTGTAAGGGGGGTCTTTCCAGAATGAAAAAAAAACAAGACTCGATTTAGTCAGAGTATATTTTAAGGGCGGGGGTAGTGTAGTATCCGGCTGTTCTGATAAGGCCGTCTACGCACGAATAACTTCCTCCTTTTTAGGTGGAGGTAGGTAGTATTCGTTCATCATTATATTATCCTCTTTCAGGGGGAGGGGTTCAGTATAATATATGTTCGTTCACCATAATACTAGCTAAGGAAAAGCGATAACTCATGTTTATAATGTCTTTTTAACTAGAAAATTATGAAAGTTATCCTTAGCCAACATATTCATATTTGTATATAAAGATGGCGACTATATGTTTCCAGACAATTTTCATTTAGGCGTTTCACGTGGACAATGGAACTTGCCAGTGTTTTTAATGTTATCTAAATAAATGCAAAAGTTTTTTCAAACTATTCTAACTATATTGACATGTACACAGTTTATTCTTACTTATTTCTCTGTAGTATGTTTTCATTCGTCATAATACATTACTCCCAGGCATTACCTCCTCTTCAGTATACATTCGTTCCTCACAATATCATTTTCTCTTGATTACCAGTTTTGTGTGTGGAGGAGTTAGTGTACTGTCTCTTCTATTGTCACGATATCATCCTCCCAGGCATTAAACCCTCTTTTTCTTGGGGGGGGGGGCGGTCAGTGTATGTAGTTCGTTCATCATGACATCATCATCTCAGCCTCTGATTTGTATATTTATTTATTTTAAAGTTTCTAATGTATTAATATTTTCTAATCTATTAATAATTAACTACATACGCTTATTGTTATTTTATTAATAAATGTGTTGCCGTTTTTGTTGTTGTTTTTTGTTGCTGTTCCTATTTACTTCCTCCCACGAAAGGAGAGTTAGGCACAATGTCAATATTTAACGTGGGGAGAATCCAGCTCACCCAAAATGGGCACTCTGAATTGGAACTTAAATTTAAATTTTCTCAGTCTAGAAGGATTTCTCCTTCACTGACAGAGAACATAAACATTAAGTGCAGATTAAGTACATATACTACATTTTGCTCCTAGCCAAAAGGCCAAGGAGTGAACATGTTGGGAGTGATGATGATAATGATGATGATTATGATGATATATTAAAAAATTATAGAAAATAGATAAACCTCCCTTAATCTTTCAAAATTACAAAAAAAATGTATATTTTTTTTAATATTCTATGCTTATTTTTTCATTTTTTTATAATAAAGGTGAAAAATACAAAGTACCCATTTGAAATTACTCAGTAATATACAAGTAAAGTATTTAAGCAATCGACGTTCCACCCTTGTGGTGATTCATTTAATTATATAACCAGTTTTAAAAAGGGAATTAATTTGAATGTTTATGCTGAAACAAAAAAAAATTATCAACGTGTAATATCTTAAAGACCGTATGCTGCCTTAGGACCGGCTTTAACCCTCAAGACAGCTAGCATAACTCCTTTCGATAAACAAGACTCTGAGTCGTCGAATATTTTAACTGCAGGTTTTATTATCCACCAAAAAGGTAAAAAAACGAAGATGGCCAAAATGTCAACATCTGTAGGAAGATTGAATTTTCACCATGCAATTTTGTCCGTTACATAGCGGCCGCGAGAATTCAGAA
Source organism: Sepiola atlantica (assembly GCA_963556195.1). Taxonomy (NCBI): domain Eukaryota; kingdom Metazoa; phylum Mollusca; class Cephalopoda; order Sepiida; family Sepiolidae; genus Sepiola; species Sepiola atlantica. The sequence goes on from OY744523.1 coordinate 76,199,106, forward strand.
AACAGAGCACCGGCAGCTGCTTACCGGCCGGTGTCGAGATAAAAAAAGTCCCTAACGAATTTGTGGCCGGGAAAGGGAGATAACTCTAAGGGACTTATTCTAGACCGTATAAATTAACTTTTTGTTATTTTTCCTAAAAAACGACGATGTTCATGCACAGTATATTTCCCTCCATATTGAATTATATCAAATAACACTACAACCATCACCATTTTTTTCATTTCCTTTAAATTATTAAAATGTCAAATGAAAATTACTGCTTTGGTTTCTGTAAAGAATACTACATCTCTAGTAATTACCGCCCGTAGGGCGGGTAGTTTTTACTAGTATATATATATATATATATATATATATATATATATATATATATATATATATATAGGCATGTTGAACATAAATTAATTGAGTGGCCAATCGTAAAAAATGAGAATTAAAATGCAAATTATTTATTTAAAACTATGTTACATATAAAATATGTAACACCATTTTTAAAAATTATTTTTATAATATATATATAAATATATAACGAAGGGCGTAAATTTATAAATTATTTTCTAACACATTACAAGTATACACATATGAGTAATAATAATAATAATAATGATAATATATATATATATATATATACGTATATATATATTTATATATATACCCTTTTTATGTGTAAATGTTTATATGAAAAAGCTTGTTTCAAATGTCATTTTGGTTATTCATAAACCGTTAATTCTTTGTTATAGAATAGTATTGAAAATCTCATCTTTAGCCGACTTTAATCGTTCTCGTCACTTATGCTTTTCTCTAACAGTGTTCTCTCACATGTTTTAGACATAAAAATTTCACAACCTTATGATTTTAAAGATTGATGCCATTAGTAAAGCATTTAGTTTCGAAATGCGAAATTATGAACAATTAATTATGTTAGGATGCATGTTTATCACGTGCCCTTTAAATAATTTACATTTAGACATTTTAAATTTGCCAAATTGAAATAATATCTTTTCAAAATATTATTTAATGAAAATCAATAGTCTAACATTAGCGTTTTGATTAATTTTCATGAAACGAAATGAAATGCTTTTTAATTTTAATAAAATAACAGAGAAATAAGCAAGTAATAAATTAAAATATTTCGTAGATGTTTTTACTGCGTGTTCAATCGTGTGAATGTATAATTAAAATAACTTTATGTCGACGTGCACATGAATAACTTTGATTGAATCTGGGGAAAATCGTTGAAGAAAGAATTAGTGTGACCAGCATTTGACATTTTTCAATAAGATTTTACTATTTTTTTTACAAATATAAACATTAAAATTCCTTAAGATTTTATATTAAATAAATGTACCATTTTTCTGAAGTGTGTTCACGTGTTCAAAAAGTATGTTCTTAAGTATTTAAGATCATGATATTTGATAGACGCTCACGCGCATTCACCGATTCTTTTAAAAATATATTGCATAATATATCTCGAATGTTTATGTATAGTAATTATTTTCTGTATATTTTTGTATCTAACTTATTTCAATAGATTTATATGGATTTTGTAGGAGGGGTGCAATGCCCGACGTTTTATATCGGCGAAACGGCCAGGAATATATGATACCGCATTTACGAATATAAACAGGACATCAAACACAACAATCATAATAACGCACTAGTCATACGGCGAAACACTTTTACCCACAATTTTGATTTTACAAACTGCACCCTGCAAGACTGAATCCTATCTCTCACACCGGAAGTGCATCGAAAGTGCTGTGATTCTTCTCATCACAATCGAACGTAAAGCTTAAACGTGGATCTAAGTCTTCAAGCAAATATAGTGCGAAAACCGCACTCAAACAATACAATATACCTCGCCACTAGATAACACACTCCGATTCCCGTTAAGTACTTCTTATCATTATTTAATTTAATCCATTTTCACATTTTTTCTTTTATTCTCTATATTTTTCTTTCTGATCACGTTTTTTCATTCTAACGTCTTCGTACCACATGCTGCATAATTCTAGTTTCAAAACTTTACGCACGTGCATAACACATCCCGTTGCGTGTCTTCTTTTTTCCCTATGTTTTGCCGTCATTCTATTAATTACCAATATTAACTTATTCTGAAGACGTGTGTTAATCTGAACCAAACCGGTTAATCTCTCGTTTTTCATGATATATTCCTGTGTCTAATTTGTTTTTCTTTTTGTCTTTTAAACATACCTATCTTTACAGCATTTTATTTAAAGATATAACCTGTATTTTATTTTCATGCATATATATATATATATATATATATATATATATATATATATATATATATATATATATATATATATACTGCTTCATAACATAGATAATTTTTAGACTGCTGTTTTATTATTTTTGTTAAAAAAAATAGTTTTGACACAAAAAAAGTCATATCAGACGAAATGTATTAAAGGGTGAAAAGACAAGAGTTGGTTATTTTGCGTAATTACACTTCTGTATATATATATATATATATATATATATATATATATATATATATATATATATATATATATGTGTGTGTGTGTGTGTGTTTCTTTATGTATATATATATGTGTGTGTGTGTGTTTCTTTACGTATATATATATATATATATATATATATATATATGTATATATATGTTGTGTGTATTTAGGCATCATTTTCTCATTTATACAAACATTGTTAAACATAACAGAATTCGTCTCTTTAATTATACCTTTTTTATTTTTCATTTTTTCTGATGGTCTTTTCTTTATTAAAATCAAAAAATGATAATAAGTGCTCCATAGGTTTCATGAACGTTTTCGATTCTTCGCTGAATCATCTACATGTGTCAAAAGCAAATGAACAAAGACATGAATTCCCTAATTATACTGTTGATGAACAAATAAAATGAATGATTCGAAATTTGAAAAAACACCAGTACAATTAATATTTATATTCAACATCACAACTCAAACAATATTAACATATACTATTGTAATCAAATGCAACAAAACTTCAGATTAGAAGAAAAAGCCATGAAAAATATTACACACAGATACATATGCCCTATTGACAATAACAATTAAATTAGACTTATTATTTACTATAAGAAATTAAAAACGCAAAATGTTGTTATAAAACACAACTCCTTCATAACTCAAACGCCACAAGAAAGAACCAATGTGATTTATAATTGTAAATGCCCTGTAACTCCCATAATAATAATAATAATAAAGCTAATAGCTACATTTGTTTTACAAGCCATACCCTATTCCACCGCCTCACCATGCATCTTATAAACTCTAGCTCAATTTACCAACATCTACAAAACATAACTGCCATACCTCTGATTTAAGACAAATTCTAGTTAATAACACTAACATTTTACATTCCAAAACCAACTTAAAAAGATTTAAAATACTTGAAGCCATCTACATGAAAACAACTTTTTGTTCATTTGCTTTTGACACCTGGGGAGGATTTGACAAAGAATCAAAAACGATCGTGAAACCTATGGAACATTTATTATTATTTTTATTTAAATACAAAAAAGACCATTGGAAAAATGCAAAGAATAAAAAAAGTATAACAAAACCAACGAACTCTGTTATTCTTAACAATGTATGTATATATATATATATATATATATATATATATATATATATATATATATATATATATATCAAGTATATTAGGGCAGAGGACTGTTAGATATGTTACGCTCAATAACACTGACACGAAATGCGTTAGTCTAGGTTGGTCGCTGTTCCTGTGTCTTCGCGAGTACTATTTCTATTGTACTTTGCGAAGTAAAGGGAATTTACAATTGAATAGTCATCATTTATGTGGTATGGAGAGTGAGTGGTGTTCGCAAGAAGACATTATCCACTAATCGTCTGATAATTTCAGACTGCCATATTACTGTGAGACTTCATGGAATATGTGCACATAAATACACGCATACGATTCATCTTAGGCCATGATTCCCTTTTGTCATGTGCATGTTCGAAAATAAGCTTTATAAAATATTGTAAGTAATCTGTAAGATTTTTAAAGCGAAATTATTCAGACGACAGACTTTTGCTTTCACGTTGTTTTCACATTATCATTAGTTCCATTTCACAATACAAACTTTTTACATCAAGTTATGTTTACTTAAACTATGTGTTAGTAAGTAAGAAATACACAATTATGTTTCATCGTAGTGAAAACAAAAAAGCTGAATTCGTCCCTTCGTGTATATGAAACGTAGAAACTGCCACCTATTTTATCATGTTTGTTGTGATGATGACGATCTAAGAAAGATGTTTGGGAAATTAAATTCTGACTAAAGATATTTTTTGCTCATCATAACCATCATCATCATTATCATCATCATCATAATCATCGCTGTAAAATTAACTATTTCAATCAAAAATGTATTTCATATAACGATCAGAGAGTTATGCTTGACTATGTATGTAAATAGATTAAAACTGTAAAGTGTTATATAGAGAAGAAAGGAATCCAAGCTAAGTGGTTAATACAAAAATAGAAAAAAGAAAGAAAAAGAAGGAAAGAAATAAAATGATGAAAAAGATAGAAATTAATTGAAAGAGTTTACAAGTAGAGAATGTAACCCGATACTAAATTATAAAAATATCCCATCTCCAAAAAAGATTTACTAAAAGGGAAAGTCTTCCAAATTCATCTCAATATCTTGTCTTTTTTGACTCTCTGTGAAGAGCACACACGATACATGTATGTACATATGTAACCAATAATGTTTTTTTATAAATAAAAAAAATGATACTAAAACATCTCTACTTGTTATTTAGAACTTTTTATAAACACTGGAGTTTCAACGGATTTACATCTACAGAAACTAATACAATACATGCACTCTATATATACATAAATATATATATAAAGTTTACTGTGTTCCCCCTAAACTTGGACTATAGTACGAAAATAATCACATGCTTTACATGCTTCACATTTCCGCTCAACACTAACAGCAATTCCTAATGCGTGTTTGCGAGAAAAAATCCATTTCTATTTACATTTTAAACAAACAACATTACAATTATTCCAAGATTTCTACCTCTCCCTAAAACATTTTCGAAAAAGAGTCACGATTATCACTCCCAATACAGTCAGTCGTCACACGTAACCGATCAACACCGGGACTTTTATTTATAGAAAGGAAAACATTTTTTATCTCACCGCCCGATCGATGAATCTGGAATTTCTTTTAAAATTCTGTCCGAATGTTAATTACAGTTTATTCTATAACCGCTTTGAATTTAAACGAACACGTTCGACAACAGCCAAGCTGACAAGCTCGTACATCTTTGTCCAGTTTACTTTTCACTTTATAATTCACCATTTCCACAGATATATTTTTCATAGACTTAGTTTTATGAGACAAACAGCTCAAATTTAATTAATAATGCCGTCAGGTAGTATGGTAAAATTTATCCACCCTCCAGGCACCAATTAATTGGAAGGTGTTCTTCACTTATTGCCTAAGTAGAATATCTTCTTTTGGGGATGGGACTAAGGGTTTAATCTATAAAAATACTCTTTTACTATTTTTATTTACGAGCCATTTTTTATATTCTTTTTTAAATAATATATATATATATATATATATATACACCTTACAAATAACGTATTTTAAAACTTCCTTCAAAATTATTTGTAAACCAGAAACGCAATATGAACGCTTAACACAAAATAAGCTGTCATTTGTCATCGCCGCTTCTCGCTGCCACCAAGCACAATAAAGGACGTGCGCCCCTGACTAAAATTAAACAATCAATATCAACAATTTCAAAATGAAGACATTTGTTGGCATGTGTTCATGTTTAAAAATACAGTTCGAAGCTTATTTTTGTATTCCGTATGAATACGATACTTTTCTCTTTACCGCTCGAAATAATAACATTATTATTTAGAAACCTTTCGTAGACTGCGGCAATTTAAATATTAGTCCCAATCCGAAGCGCGCCTTCTTGAGAGAAAATGGATCTTACACTATTAAAAGTCGACCTTTTATCTAACTCTGCTTTCTGTTTGAATACCAGCCGATTGATATAAGGCATTTTCTTACTTTTGTAACGATTTCTCGACTGTTAACAATTCAACACTGTTACCATTGATGTGGTTCCGATTTTACTTCCTCCCTATGAAGGTAGAATAAGACACAAGGTCGGTTTTCAATGTGGGGAAAATCAATCTCCCCAAATAGGGGCGTACCGGATTGGGACTAAAATACATATTGCCGCAGTCTAGAAGGATTTCTCCTTCAATAACAGAGAAAAGATTACTAATAGTATAACATACACCTTAACGTTATTTCTATTTTGAAAATTAACAAATAAAATCAGACATAGTATATGATAGGTGACAGTTTACTGATACACTCCATTTGCTACTTTATAAATTCATAAGCGGAAACCATGTTCAATGAACAATCTTCTCTCTAACCAACTCAATTAATCGCCGAAACTAACAGCGAAACGTAAGGTATTCCCGAATAAATACGTATATCAACCCATAATAATTTACATGACTAAACTAGAATTTACTGAAAAAAACGTAACAACACTAGGATATACTAAAAAAAATACTGATACTTTCTGTTTCTTTATTGGAGACTGCTTCTACACCCTGTTCTAGATCCACAGAGCTTACTTAGTGTTATCACTGGCCAAGTTAGAAAAAGATTCAGCGATGCATGTAGTGCACATGGACTACTACAGGCTGTTAATCACTAGGATGCTACTTTACAAGAATAATTTATATCTGAATATTTGAAACATTTGTTTGCCACCATGTTCACTAAATGTGTAGTGTCTCATCCAAAACGAGTTTAGGATACCAACTGCATGAGCACGTAGAATTGTTCGAGATGGTACTCCACAACTGAAAAAGGGGTAGACTTCTGACCAACACTTCTTATTGTTATACGTGGAAGTCCGGCTGATGAACTTAATGCTTGTATGAAATTGTCATATTTGCGAAGGTACATCAAGACTGTAAAATTATCTACAAGCATACGTATGCATCTCAATTGCATGACAAAAGTGTTATTACTCCATGTATTGCATTAATTGTTTCATCTGCTGTTTTGCATCAACATTGTTGGGTCTGTGTTTGCGCTGTTAAGCACCAAATCATTCTTTAGTTATAGATTTCGCAAGGAATTTCTTGAGTTATTCGACTTTTCGGAGCAACGCCAGGGCACGAGTCAGCTTGTATGTATATATATATATATATATATATATATATATATATATATATATAGTGTGTGAAGAGTTGAATGGTTTCGATAGGAATCTGAGTAAGAGAGCTCAATGTACTTATTAACAGAGCTGGAATACATTTAAAGGGAATAAACAAAACACACATAAAAGCTGTCTGCATTATAAATTATTTCGAGCTAAAACAACGCGTAAACAGCCACATTTCAGAACTGAATTCAGTTCTGAAATGTGGTTGTTTACGCGTCGAAATAATTTATAATGTTGACAGCCCTAATGTGTGCTAGTTTATTTCCTTTAAATTTATATATATATATATATATATATATATATATATATATGTGTGTGTGTGTGTGTGTGTGTGTGCGTGTGTGTGTGTATGTTTGCATATTTCTATGTATAGAATTTACTTCTAAACTTTTAAACGGATCATTATGAATTATGGGATATATTCTGGGCAACATGGTGAGTAACATATTCACATTATATTTTGTAAGCTTTTCTATTTATGCACGTGCCTCCAATCTATGTTGATATGTGGTTTTAACGATTGTATTGTTTGCACATACGAATGAAATGATCATTCTCAATTTTGAATACCCGTTAGAATGTTGAGAAAACTAAACAAGAAATATAATGTAATAATATTTCGAAAAATATGCGTGGAAACAAATATCTTAGTTTACAAAATTCTAACAAAATCTCCTCATTGTTCTTAATGTAATATTTAATGAGATTACACTAATGCATTTTTTGTATATATTCCTTCAAAAGCAAAGAGAATTAATGTATATATGTGTGTGTCAATTTACTAAATATGCCATTGATGTTTACATAAAATACATCAATATCTACTGGAATATCGATTTTATGTCTAGGAAGAATGAACTGCATTTTTCCTCTCTAGTAGGTTAGACACCATGCCACGTGGTGTTGGAAAGCCAGTGCACAAAAATGTGCGCACTCCCAACAAAAAAATGCCTGAGCACACTCTGGTAAGAGCGCCTCAGGCGATTAGCGATAAAGTAATCCTATTCTCAAAGAGAAGGTGAACTCTAGGAGGGTGGACCAAGTACAGGCAATACTTTAGCCCGACAGTAACAAAGTAACGGTGGGGCTTTTTTTTTAAGGACGAATCCTCGAATCGTACGAAACGAAATAAATTTTGTCAACTACCTTTTTCCTTATCAGAAAATTGTTTTGATCATTATGTCTTAAAGAAGTTGAAAGCCTACTAGATAGCACCCTCGAGTGGCTGAGACCTCTCTGTACAGTTTGTTTGTTTTCCAGGAAAACCTGGCGTGAAAATACTTACTCTGCAAGTAAACCCTGACTAAATATTCAAAATAACATTTGCAGCACAGTTAAGATCCTCTTAGTATGGTTACGCCACGCTGGCTTATACGAGATATGGTGCACCTTCTCCTAGTGATGTCACTTCAAGTAACCGCACTTAGCTGGATACTCCACCAGACTAGATGAATACTTGTCCTGGAATCCAGTAAGACCAAGAGACAAACAGAAAGATATTCTATAACATAATCAACTGGTCTATTGATGGGAGGAACATTAATGTTCTTCACTTTTTTCCAACTCAACAGCCTCGTAAGGCTCGCTTCCCTTATTTTGTCCTTTGATCCTCACATTTCATGAGCGATGTTTCTGACAAAGGGGTAAGAATTGATGTTTTCTTGGTTGGAATCTATCTAACACTTATCGTTAGCTTGTTTTTGACTTGAATTATTAATTTTTTTAGATCCTTACATCAAGTGGCTTCATGCCTTTTCTGGAGCGATTTCCTTAAACAAAAAAAGCTAAATTAAAATAAAACTCAACGTTCGAGAGATAAAAGAAAACCTTTAATAGAATATTCGAATATCTATGTATCTCATATAGGGATCAAGGGTAGGCCCCAAGAAGGGGCCCCTTTATTTCTGAGAACTTCGCCTGAAGTAAAATAAAACAAAAATATATAAATTAAAGAGATAGAAAATTAATGTTTTTATTTTTACTTCTCAACGTTTTACAGGTAAAGGAGTACTTTAATGTAATATACCAATACCTATGTATTTAATATTGAGATCAAATGTAAACCCGAGGAAGGGGCCCCTTGATTTCCGATAATTTCAACTGAAGTAAAATGAAGGAAAACAGAGTATATACATATATATATATATATACATATATATATATATATACATATATATATATATATATATATATATATATATATATATATATATATATATATATATATATATATATATATATATATAGTTCTATTGTAATAAATATTTATTATTCACGGACATCAACAATCATAAGAGTGTGGCTATACATAACGGTACCTCTATATTACATTTCGAATCTTAGAATTGAGTTACCATCGACTTTAATTTAACATCCTTATCCATGCGGCCGTCGTGAGAGCTGTATTAAAAAGGAGAGACATAAACTTTATATTGTTACGAGTAAAGTTAGTCCCAAACAGTATCCAATCTTGCTAAAGTGATAGCTTTCGAATAGTGCTTAAATATAAACTTTTCATATTTCTCTCAAAGTGCTCGACTTGAAGGGAGCTTGATATACCTATATATATATATACAAAAACACAAACATATATATATATATATATATATATATATGTGTGTGTGTGTGTGTGTGTGTGTGTGTGTATGTGTATATACAATGAAAATTATGGAAATCATATTTCAACGTGATGTAATATGAAAAAAGAAAAAACAAAATATATATTCATCAACGTCTTAAGGCTTTCTCAAGATGATTGATTTGAAGAAATAAAATAAAAGTACAATATTCTAAAATATTTTGTGCGTTTTTAATGTGAAATAATTTTGATTTTCAAACGAAAGATAGTCGTTAGAATTTTTAAATGTGGTGCGATTATGACGTGAAAAAAAAGAGGTTGTTCTTTTTACGAACAAACCTAGCCGTAAGAACTAAAAATGTGTGATGCGTTTTTGTAATGTAAAAGTATATACTTTTTTCTTTTTTATTTAAATAGTATATTATATACATAATATACTATTAAAATAGTAGAGTATAAACAATAAATATTGCATTAGTTTTAAATTTTAATGTTTTCGTTCTTTTGGTGGGTATCGTAGTTTCGGGGACACCCTTCCAAATAGTATAGTTTGAAAAATAATTAGCTCACGTTCTACACCCGGTTGCCTAAACAACATATACTATAATTCATAATGACAAGTTCAATAGTTTAGGATTTTTCAAAGCACAGTCATATTATTAACGCTCATGCGCGTACCGATCCTTTTAAAATGTATTACTTAATACAACTCAAAATCTGTTCTGTTCAGCAATTTTGTTTTTCTGTATATTTTTGTAACTAATTTATTTAACAAGTTTTTTTTTTAAGGCGGGTGTAAGTTTAGATGGGCGCACCCCGTAAATGGTTAAGTTATAAAGAAGGATAATGTGCTCATATTACTCACTGGGTTTCTGAGAATATATATTCCAAAATTCATAATGACCGGTTCGTACAAATAAATAAATAATTTAATATATATATATATGTATATATATATATATATATATATATATATATATATATATATATATATGCACACCACAATGTTAACATTTACAAAACAATAATGTGGCATGTTACTAACCGTATTTATGGAATATTCATTTCAAAATTTATAATGATCGGTTCATTAGTTTAGGAGATACAAAGTTTTTTGGGTGAGTCGTTTATGTAGGAGCACCCCCTAAATTGTAAAGTATATTTTACTGTTTGAATTTTACTATGAATGCATAGATATTTATCGTTTAATTTTTTTCATACGTCTTTAAATTTACCATACTGATAGATAGAGGTCACAACACAGTTTACGCAATAGTAATGCATTATGCTGAGTTGAAACAATAATTTCCGCGCATAGAAGAGCGTATATATATATATATATATATATATATATATATATATATATAAACTGTATACTTCTCCAGACCTAATACTCTCTCTCACGTCGCAAGTGCATCGACAGCGCTATAATACTTCTCTGAATACTGTTGTGGACCCGTTTCGGGGTACCAACAATGAAATAAAAGAACAACAGGTTTAGAGATAATAATAACGAATTGTATTGAACAGAGAAATTATACACAAGTCAGTGTTGGCAGTGCTAGTGCCTAAATGTGCCTCCCAAATGTTCTCCCGGCAAAACCGGTATTTATGGTAGCCGGTTGCTACTATTTACTAATTATTAAGGGGGAGGTAGGTCACCCACAACAAATACCATGGGATGATACTACTCTCAATACCATCGTAAACCTCGTTCTCGGATCTAATTCCTAAAGCACACATCTTGTAAAAACCGCACTGAATCAATGCAATATATCCCGCCACAGTTTAATAACTGCGATCCAGGTAAAAGTAACTTTAAACTTTACTACATTTCATCCCTGTTTCAATGTTGTCCCTTTTTCTTCTCTTTTTTTCTACCACCTTTTCCCTATTTAACATCTCTGCCGCACGATTTTCATTATTCGTTCTTTTTACAAATATTTAAACACGTGCCAATTACATCCCGTTGTGCCTTCTTCTTTTTTCTATGTTTTTACTGTCATTGAATTTTTTTTTTCTGAAGATTCGTATATCCTAACGAAACCGATAAAATCTCTCGTTTCTTGATGACTTATTCCTGCATTTAAATTTGTTTATTTTTTGTTCGTTTTCTTCACGACAATTAATTTTGTGATATATCGTGCACTTTATCCTCATATATATATATATATATATATATATATATATATATATATATATATATATTACTATTCCATGCATCCACATAAAATTTTAGCCTGAAGTTCCCCTCGGCTATGAAACGCAGGAGCCTCTGTGTAGCTTAATTGCCATAAATGTATTTTCATAACTTACTATACATATACATATATATTTTATACATATTTATATATATAGTTTCAATCCCGGCTTGAGGTACCAGCTGGTCAATCCGCACTTAAGAGCTGGTATGCAGCGAAACAGTCCGTATGTGGATTACTATATATATATATATATATATATATATATATATATATATATATATATAGGCTCTAGCGCATCTTTTAAAACACATTTTTGAAAGGTTATTTGGATAATCTAGAAACCACGAGATCTTATTTTTTTCTCATACATTTAATAATGAATAAACTCAATTTAAAAAAAAACTATATATCTTTGGGACTTTCGGTGTTAAAACACCCTTTACGAAAATATTTTTTGTTCATTTTGGTGATATTAATCACCCGATGTTGTTACCTCGTAGATATAAACAAAATGTTGCCTGGTCTTGTTGACGCTTTTTGGGAAGTGAAGTCCTATGTGAGCCACATGGTGGGCGCTAATTTGAGTATAAGGGGTGGCACATCGTTTAGAAAACAGTTTTAAAAGGTCATTTTGAGAATTTAGAAACCACGAAATATACACACACACACACACACATATATATATATATATATATATATATATATATATTTATATATATATATATATATTAGGCAAACATTATTAAATAACACGGAGTTGTTTTGTTTGATGCGACTTTTTTTTATTTTTTCAATTTTCCGAATTGTCCATCTAATGTTTCGGTCAAATTGATGTAAATATGATCCATGGGTTTCTTGTTCCATTCTTTTTTACTTTTTAAACAGTCAAACTTTTAAATCTCTCATATGTATAGAACGCCATCACGCTCTCATGTACATTTCAACTTTACAGACACTTTTCTAAGTTATAAACTACTTGCCGTTATAATTAAAAAATTAGCACAACAGTAAAGTCATAATTTGTAAAGACACTAAAACTAATACCGCCTGAAGATGATTTTACGATTCGAATCGAAAGTATTTGCAAAAAAGAAAAAAGAAAAAAGTCGCATCAAACAACACCACTCCGTGTTATTTAATAATGTTTGCCTAAATGAAAATATGCTGCCTAAATACACACAATATATATATATATATATATATATATATATGTGTGTGTGTGTGCGTGTGTGTGTGATTGCGTGTGTGTGTTTGTGAATATATCTCTCTATATATAGCTGCAGAATTAAGCCTGAATATTTCCTTAGAGAATGAAGCACAAAGGTTTCTGTGTAGCTTACTTGCCAACATTGTTTTTATTATACTACTATATATATAATTATTTATGTATAGGCTTTGCAGACAAATTGTTTCTCTGTATCACAGCTCTTCTGTGTGTTTAGTTAACCAAGTTCTTCCATCGAACCTTGATTTTTTAAATGACGTTACGCTATCAGCACAAGCTCTCTATGGTGAGTTAAAATGATGCTTGTATTATATTTTACATTTTCAACTGTCAGCAGTGATCAATTCGTTTACAAAGCGTCGTGAATTCTCGTTAGTGGCCATCATAAAGCATTGCTCTTCGTGATAGAACTGATAGCTCTATGAAATCGATAGTGCGAATGTAAACAAACATAGCATTCTAATCTGCCTTCGTAGTTAGTGTAATATCGTAACGGTAAGACTAATAATCTAAACAGACGTATTTCGAATCTCAGCTAAAAACACTCACTAGATACTTAAAAGCCGTTATACTGTGAAATAGCTGTATGTAGATGACTACAGTTGTTCCTCACTCATAGGTTGGGTTCTTTTATAAGAGAATTAACAGTTTCAACAGCATGACTGTTTTTAATCCAGAACTTTCTTTCATTTAAGATCAGATAGTTAGAAAGTAATGAATGTAACACGTGACAAAGTCGGCTTTATAAAAAAATAGACAATTTTAAAGAAAAGCATATTTATGTTATGTTTAAAGATTAAATTCGCACGACTGACTCGTTTGAATAATTCATTCCATTGTCTGCTCGGGACTTGCAGCTCAGGCTGTATCTTCATAACTTATTTCTTACTCGTGGCCAAATCATAAGTTTTTGCAAAGCTTTAAATGGTAAATAAAGAGAGAAATTCTATTTTGTTGAAGTTGTAGTTTCAAATTTACAGAAATCCTACGAACAAATTCTTTAACCACTATTTTAATCACGCACTCTTGGACTCTTAACTGTTTCAGTGTCTCCCCTAAGTTTATAGTATTATCATTTTAATTTTCTATCAGCGATTAATAGGAGGCAATATATTTTTATATTTCGCTCAAGGTTGTTCAGAATAGAAAGAAACATCGATAATAACAATATATATATATATATATATATATATATATATATATATATATATAAAAATAGGACCCTGTCTTAAAGAATTATATTTTCTCGTTTTAAGTTTTTAAAATGTTATAAAAAAAATAGTTTCTTCTTTTTCTCGGGCCATAAGTGTTCACATTTTTGCAACGGAAGTAACAGTATTTTTTACGATAGCTCGGGTGATCTTGTCGAATAATTTGATTCACTTTCGTTGTGTCGTCTTGTCGATTATTTACTTTATTTACATATGTTTAATGTTGTCCTCATCACAGTGGCATGCAGAGGGGAGACATTTAATCATATCCAAACTATTTCTGTTACGCAAACCATTTCTCAGTACTAGGACACATATTTGCATCTTCATGTGACGACCTCATCTGGACTTTTATAATTTTTACAACATTTCGACCATGGTTATATGCAAATGCGTTTCGATATAGTCAGTAACTTTCTGTAAATTTCAAACTGAATCGCTTATTTAATCCATCATGCCGTGTATTTATAAATAGTTATTATATGCTATGTTATCTTCATCCGGTATTGAATTCTGATCCCCTCTTAAATATATTTAACCAACGTCATTGCTCACTTCCCCTTTATCTAGACGGTGACCGACGACACGAAAAGTCACACGAATGAGGTAAAAAGGTACGAGCGCTTAAACAATATGTAAATAAGAAAGATAAGGGCATCAGTTCGAAATAAAATGAATTAAATAGCAAAAATGTGTCTTTGGGGTTTGATACAGCTTTTTATATTCTTTCTTTCTTATGTAAATATATTTTTCTGCCTCTCTTTTTTCTTTTTCTTCTATTAATATTTATTCTCCACAATTAGTCATACATTTTGTAAAAAACTGTTATTTTGATTATGATATCTTACATACCGTTCTGTTATAAACAAGCTAGATATACAAAAGCTGTTTGAGAAAATCATTCTGATGCATATATTGAAAATAAAATTAAAAATGGTAACAAAATGGTTATAGGGAATTTTTTATTTCTAAACAATATTTCGGAGTTATACTCCGTCATCAAGTTAGGAAAAGGGTTTTTTTTCTGGTCACTTTTTCTTAATTTCTTCATATCCATTCATGTATTAAGTAGAATTCCACATTACCATGTGTCACAGGAATAATTGAAACAATTCAAAGACTGCAGCAGAAGTAGACCAGTTGTAACTAGAGGTAATTAAATATTATGATAACGTTTATAACATGAATATTTGTTTAGATTTCACATTACTTATTTATTGATTTATTGGCATGTTTTCTTTTATGAGCTCCACACTTAGTCGGCCTTATAGCATATTAAACAGAAATTATTGAAAAAAAAAGCAAATTGCAGTTAACGGACAAGAAATTTAAAAAAATTGTATATAAGATAGATTGGCTCATTTATGTGTTTAGCATTAATGATAGGCCAAACTTCCTGCATGGGATTGATCATAGGAATGATTTCTTTTTTCATACCTAACAAGCTTTTATAATAGCCTGTTTTTTTTTCTATATATAAATGTTCCATAGGAAAGTGGTTACAAAACCGTGATTGCTCGAAAGATTTTTGAATTAAAGTATGGGATTCTGAAGTAGTTAGTAAACACATTTTCTTAGTGTTGGGGTTGGGGTTAGGGTTAAGGTTAGGTGTGTCATGTAAGACGCGATATCTCTGGCGATATGAATAAATAAATTGTAATAAGAATGCATAACATTTTCTAAAACAATCTACAACACATCCAGTGATAGTTTTCAGAATTATTACATTATATATCGTTATTGTATACGCATTATAGGTTCCATGTGTAATTCTTAACCAAACACACGAAGGGATATCTATAGAGAAATATGCTTATGAGAGTTTGTAATAAAAATTTAGATTCGAAACGATAAGAAATAGATGAAAACTAAATAATGAAATTAATCCAAATTAAAACAAACAACAAATGACCAAAATTCGGTGATAATTATAAATATCTAAAAGAGTAATGACAAGAATTGAATTGAACTGAAAATAGGTTGAAGTAAATAGAAATTATGTTTTGGGAATATAAGTAAGAGCTTTTCAGCGAAATATGTTTCAATCAGCCTTGTAGTTATTTTCCAGATTTCTTTGAAGAGAATAATAAAGGTCATATTTGTCTCAATTCATAGTTTCGCTAGGAAATAATAAATCGATTGTTCTTTAGAATGTTGTGTTCGCGTAGATGTGAACGCCGGTTGGTTTGTTGTTATATTTGTTGTTTTTGGAAAATCATTAATTTAAAGGGATACATGAAAGGACAACAACATTAATAATACGACTAGAACTACTACTACTAATATTACTACTACTACTATTAATACTAATAATAATAATAGTAATAATAACAATAAATATGAAAACCTCTGCTATATTTCATCAATAACATTAAAAATAATTGCAACACGATATAAGCTATATTGTAAAAACACTTTTCGTTCAAAAAGGTATGGTTATATATATATATATATATATATATATATATATATATATGTGTGTGTAAATGTAGTACTTAGAAGGCAATACAATGTAGAATTGTGACGGATAGATAAAAGCTAGAGCAAATAAGACATATAATGGTGGAACAGGTTAAATAGTTTCTCCCTTAATACAATGTATATATATGCGCACACGCATACACACAGACACACACATACATATATATATATATATATATATATATATATATAATTATTTTTTTACAAAAACATATATCTGCCTATCTACACAGTGTTACAATGTTATGTTATAACTGTATCAAAATGGTCTGATGGAAACTCCGAATGATATTATAATATTTCGGGAACTCTTCTCTTCTTCAGACACGTGCTCAACTCAAGTTAAAACGTGCAAATGAAGGTAGCAGTAAGAACGTAGTCCCGCAGCAATATATATATATATATATATATATATATATATATATATATATATATATATATATATATATATATATGTACATGGTAATCTCCTAAACAAATTAACGAATTATTCTGAATTTTGAAATATATATTCTAAAATTGCGTTGAGTAACATGAACACATTATATTTTTCGGTAATTGTTAACATTATGGGTGTGCAGATATATAATTTTTTTAATTTATTATTTTTCGTATGAAGCGATCATTATTAATTTGGAATATATATTCTCGGCAACCCGGTGAATAACATGAACACATTATTTTTTTTTTGTTAACATAACTATTTAGGAGTGCCCCCACCCAAACTCGCATCTGCCGCCAAAAAACTTAAAAGATAAGCTAGATACAAACATGTAATAGAAGAAAGAATTGCCTACATCAGATTTTGAGTTATATTAAGTAATACATGTTTAAAATGATATGTGTGTGCGCGTGTGCGTCAATAATATGTATGCGGTTGGTAAAATCGAAACTACTGAATTACATCATTTAGGTATGTCAGAAAAATCGTATCATACTTCCCGATGAAAGAAAACAATTACATTTTTAAACTCATGCTATATTTATTGCTTATATCAGTCCTGGGGTGGGTATTATACTAGTATATATATATATATATATATATATATATATATATATATATATATATATTATATCACATGTTTATAAGTACATATTAAATTATTCATACCTACCGATATAGCTATATATATATATATATATATAAATATATATATATATATATATATATATATATATATATGTGTGAGTGTGTGTGTGTGTGCGTGTGTGTAGCTTATTTGTCATAAGTATATTTTCGCGCTCATAATAAACACTAGTTACGTATTGAGCTTTATTGTAGCAAATATTAAAAGATATATATATATATATAAATATATATATGCATATATATATGCATATATATAATATGATTTAGTAATATAAGTATATAATCGTAAAAAGTTCTCTTTTGCGATAGGTATTATATTTTGTCTAAGTGTTTATTTTGTGTAAAGCAGGCAAACGATTATATGAACACACGGAATCCGCTCCTCCAACTAAATTCTTATTATTGTCTGATGTTCATCCAATTGTTGATCGACAATTAAAGATATGTCCTACAAATTAGCATGTCTTCTGTACTCTGTCAATCAATTAAGACGTGTTCACCTAAAACTGGAACTCGTTTGGTTGCTTTCTTTTTATTTTAATAATTTAAAAACTGCGAAACAAACAGTAAACTGTTCTTATATTTATTTAGACAACATTTATTTTCTCTAACAAGGAACATGGCGTTCATAATATGTGATATTCCACCACTCTTTATATGTTTTCTATCAGTTTTTAGAAGGTTGCCATGGTGTGCTGTAACAAGGGGAACATAGCAGTTCCGTGTGCTGCTATTTGATACATCAGTTAAAACGTAACGGAAATGTTTTTGACTTGGAATATTGTCCGTAGTTTAAAATACTCTCCGTTATTACTCTTTGCCGGATTCGCCTTTGGTCGTGCTGCTGCTGCTGCTGTTTTATACTTTTTTCGTCCAAAAACTAATCACGGAGATGATTATCAAAATCCCTGTTTGCTACAAGACTATGGCTGGATGTTTTATATTCTTACTACATTTGCAATTTCAACCAAAATACTACCATTACATATTGTTTACACAAGTAGTACCAGGTGATGTTCACTCGAGTTCAATTGACAACAACTATTCTCAACAACTATTCTCAACAACTATTCTCAACAGTGCAGAACAGTTCTGTAATGATCCGTTTTTCTAGTCAATTGTCTTCAATCACAATGGACATATTACGGTGCCATACGTTTTTCAACTTCCTGATCAGTTTTAGATTTGTTTTTCTTTTCACATTTTCCTTTGCCTAGGTTCGATTATTTCGGAACTGTACATATTATTATTTGATTTAATGTTCTCACTTGTATTAATGGTCGCTTTGAATCCTAATGTAAAATAAGACTTTATACGCTTGACTATTTAAATGACATCTTAATTTTCCAAGGATTATGGTATTCAATATGTTCCTTCATTAACACCAGTAATAATATGAGCAATATACGATATCATTTTTCAAATTGGCAGCGTTCTTGAGGTTGATAGTTCAATCCTCACTACATGCGATAATAATTAAGAATGACATTAAAAATTAATTAAAACTTCTACTCAGTAATTGCTGATGGTAGACAATAATCTACCCACGTGGTTTAAATCAAAGGGTTTAGTGCGAAATTCCGTATAGATTCCCGAGTTCGACATGATGATTTGCGGTCGAGACGTTTGTGAAAATAACAACCAAGATGAGAACAGTAGTCCGTAATAGTCAGTAAGTAGTCATTCATATTATATACACGATATTAACCATTATCATCGACTTTTCTTTTTTATGGCTGTTGTAATATCTATTACTGGCTGACCTTTCCAATTATGATGTAAATACTAAGTTGCATAAATGCTCCGACGATTTTGAATGTCACCGATGATACGTTCTCCTGGGATTACAACAGCTGGCCGCTTAGAGCAATGAAAGTAGATAATGGAAAATGTTGTATTAAGTAATTGATTAAAACAAATCAAAGATAAACGTCATTAGTATTGCTTCACTGTGCTGAAAAACAAAATCAGAGATCAACTGTTTAAAAGGTTGACAGCTAGTAATATATAAATCGAACAGATTTAAGTTTTTTTCAGAGAGAGTAGACATTTTCCCGTCAGATAAGTGCAGTTATTTCTGGAATAAGACAAGAATTAGACAGGCTAATATTACAATGTCCTGATTCTTTTTTTTAACAAAGTTCCCACCAAACAAGGCAGGTCGCTAACTGTAGACGTAAGAGGCGACTGAAAATTAGGATGGAAATTTTGGGTGACATCCTGAGTTGCGAGCTGTGCAGCGAAATATCTGTTTATTTTAGTTTTAAGCTTCTGCATGTCGGTACAGTCAGGGAAACAAGGAGAAGGGAGGGAGTTCAAGAGGCCGGCAGCATGAGGAAAGAAGCTATTGGAGTAGAAGGTTCTCCAGCATCTGGGGATCTCCACAGTGAATGGATCGGATTTAGCTGTTTGCCAGGTTGGTCTAGTTGATGTACATCAAGGGGACACTAGAGCAGCAAGTTCATCGGAGCACAATCCATTGATGTATTTGTAAAACAAGCACAAAGATGGAACATGTATATTTTTTTAGAAAGCGATGAGAACCCTTCATACAATAGACTACTCTGGAATGTATATACATATTTCGAGTTTAATTCAGACGACTGGTTCGACGATTGGTTCGACGACTGGTTCATGTCCTTGGCACGATTCTGCTAAGTAAGAACTACCTCGCTCGTGAGTAGACCTTTCGTTTTCGGATTGAAATAGGGTTCGATTCGCTCTTCGGAGAGGCACCTTCTCAGAAATTACTTCGCCCGTTCGTACGGAAATAATTAGTTTATTGCTGATCATATCAGGCGGCCCCACCGGGGAATGCTGACTAGTCTGTTCTCAGCTTTTTTGCATCAGCCATACTACTCACTCTTAAGAGCTGTTCCCCCACTTACTAACCTTGTGCCATCCATTTTTGAAGTAAGAAGAAAGTAAATCACTACAAGCAGATAACTGGTAGTAATCGAAATACATATTCCGTATGTTCTTGTTAATAATCCATGGATTGTATACATTTTCCTACAGTATCACAAAGTAAATAAGCATACTTGACCTGGGAGAATTTTAATTCTCTAGATTCACATTTATAGACCAACGGTATTCATTAAACCAATCATACACCCACCGAGCTTTCTTTGTTTGTGAATTATTCTAATATGCATTTTACTCTACAAAGCACATTTTGGTACTCTTATAACTGACGCACCATGTTTCCGTGACTTCGCGTCGTTAACGTTCGGGCAGGTCTCGGAAGCGCTCGAGAGTTGACGAAACTAATCACTAAAAAACATTTGCTTATAAGCAATTTGTTTCGGTTAAAATAAGAAAACAAAACCAAAAAAAGTTGCTTACAAACAGTTGTTGCGGTGTTTATGTTCACAAGAAAATATTGAATAAAAATGTAAAAAAAAACATTGAAAAAAATGTAAAAAAACAATAACATTTGCTTCACAAAGCAAACCAAATCGTCTTTTGAAACTTTCCGGTGCACAAACAAAATAACATTTTATTCAAAAACATTTGATTTACATTGGTTCCTTTGACAAAATACAAACAAAAATAAACTTCTAATTAAATCACGGAAACATATGCGTCAGCTATAAGAGTACCCAAATTTTAAATGTTGAATTATTGATCGAGATTTGTTAATGTTCACCATTTTATGAACCGTTTAGTGTCGAGAACAACATTTAACGAATTATCCAGTGATGTATATGGACTTCTGTATCAGATTTAGGAAATATCTTATAAGCACGACAACTTCTATTTATATCTAGAATTTTAGTCTCATTTCATATGCAAACACCTAATTTTTATGATGAGAATATGGGTAATCGGAAAATGGTGATGATGCAGTAATACAAACACTATAAATAGTACGGAACAAAGAATTGATTTTTGCTAACGGCGATGCAATCTATAACAACTTTACAGTTTTGAATTGTCTAACAGTTTTATATTTTTCATTCTTTTCTAGTAGTCTTGCAATTATGTGCTTATTCTGAGTTTAACATCATTTAAAAATATATTAAATTAAAAAAAAATCAAACTGATCTGTCTCTTTGATTCCAACTCACAAAACACATGCACTTTGATTTCATATAAACAACAGCGAAATAAGAGAATATACTGCTGCTTCTTCGTTTGTTAATTAGGATAATGATGAAACAGATAACGATTGTAATCTAGAAGTGCATCACTTATGTGCAATTCGAATAACACCTGGAATCAATCTGCATTAATCGGTATAATAGATTTAAATCGAATATCTCCTTCTAGAAATGGCAGCGATAATCGCATTGATTGTGGATTTGATGCTGTTTATTATGAAACTGCTTGACTGAATTAATGCAAGAAGAACCTGCATTGGCGATGTTATGTGCATAGATAATTCGGTATCGAGGCTTGTTAATGTAATACACTGATTGCGTATGGAACGCATTTAAATATTACTGTTTTCATGCGCCGATATTAATACAATAATGATGATGAAAAGTTTAATGTCCATAGACGCGGTGGTGGTGTTAGTGGTGGTGGGGGTGGTGGGGGGTGTAGGTGGTGGTGGTGATGGTTGTCGTGGTGGTGGGGGTTGAAGTGATAGATACGTTGTTTGTTGTTGTTTTTGTTGCTTTCGTTGCTTTCGTTGCTTTTGTTGCGTTAGGAAAATTACAATGATAATGTACGAGCGAAAATTATTGAGTAATTATGAAAGTATTAAGGATTGAGAGTGAATGGAGGCACCTTATGTCAGTGGGAGAAGATAACAGAAATAAAAAGAAATACGTGGGGAGTTTAGTGATTGGGAAGAAAGGCGGGTTAACCCAAATACAAACACAATAGGATGTGAGAATGATGGTGAAGGAAATGAAGAAAACTGTGAAAAGCGATTGGAAGACTGACGAGAAAGAGAATTAAAATACAGAAGAGAGACAATGGGAAATCAAAGTGTGGGCATATTTTGAAAAACGCTGGCTTTACGGTATCGACGTAGTAAATGCTCATAACTCGCATAAAATATACTACTACTATTACTACTACTAAAATAGCATTATCATTGTTGTTATACTACTAGTAGTTATAATAATAATAATAATAATAATAATAATAATAATAATAATAATAATAATAATAATAATAATAATACTTGCAAATAAGCCGAGGGAATAAAAGAGGACGTTGAACATGAAGTAAATTAGAGTAATAATTGTAGAAGCACTTGGAACCGTTCCGAAAAAAATCGAAAATAGGAATTGATGACACCATAAAAAACACGGTTCTGTTGAAAAAACACCCTGAAATATTCAGGAAAGCTCTCGAGCGCGGAAGCCCATCCGCATAATCAGATAATGCAGACAAACCACAGGTAAGTTAAAATAGAATGTCGCTGCGTAAGCACACTAACAAATTATAGAAAGGGCATTACACGAATCCAAGAGAACTGAAACTGTCAGGATAGTGAAAATATGTCTAAATATCTGAGAGCGCCCTCTCCAGAACAATGGTGGCACGAGAATTGGTCGGTAACACACAGAATGCTTGCGAATGGATCAAAAAGCTATAGTAAGAAAGGGGAGGGAAGCATAACTCAGACGTTCACTCGAATGGCACGAAGAATAATTGAATCCAGAAAAGGTTTAATTCTCACTCAAATCTTCAAAAAAGCCATCGGCTTTTATTACGCAAAGAGATTTAGAACGAGTATCGAACGCCGAGTGATGGAGATATGATGGTATTTTTGTCATTTAATCTTCAGGGAACACCATATGCTGTTGCTAGTGAGTGATCATTGCAGATGATGCGTGTGAAAACCCATAGTTAATAATACTAATACTAATACTACTACTACTACTACTACTACTACTACTACTACTACTAATAATAATAATAATAATAATAATAATAATAATAATAATAATGATAACGAGACAATTTCTTTACCAATTCTGCAAAAAGCTCGCCTGTTAGGAACGGAAAAAGTGTTAATTAATGTCTAAAGTCCAGGGAATTGACTCGATGCTAAAAAAAGGAAACTCTAACTAAAAACATCCAAAAGTTTAGACTACTATCAAATAATAATAATAATAATAATAATAATAATAATAAGAAGAAGAAGAAGAAGAAGAAGAAGAAGAACTGGAAAAGCTGATAAACACAACCAGGATATTCAGCCAGGATATCCAAATGGAGTTTGGAATAGAAAAATGTGCACTGCTAGAGATCAAAAAAGGAAAACTGGAGACGACAGAAGGTATAGAACTCCCCAACCAAGAGGAGATGAGGGCGCTAGGAGAACATGATAGCTACAAATACCTGGGAGTTCTGGAAGCAGACGCAATCAAATATACAGAAATGAAAGAGAAGATTGGAAAAGAATATCTACGAAGAACAAGGAAACTCTTAGAAACTAAACTATATAGCAGAAACCTAGTAAAAGGGATAAACACATGGGCTGTATCACTAATAAGATACTCTGGACCATTCATAGGCTGGACCAAAGAAGAACTCAGGCACCTTGACCAAAGAACAAGAAAACTAATGACTATGCACAATGCTTTGCACCCAAAAGACGACACGGACAGACTCTACGTGAAAAGAAATGAAGGAGGTAGAGGACTGGTAAGTATAGAAGACTGTGTGGAAGACACCAAAAAAGAGCTGGAGAAATATGTAACCCAGAACACGGAAAGACTGATCGCCACAGCAAGAGACACCAGCCCAACAACCAACCCCGGAAGTACTGAACCCAGAAACAAAAAGACAAGAAAGGAAAAGTGGGAAGAAAAACAACTACATGGACGCTTCATAAGACTCACAAGCGATGAAGCCAATGAAAACAGCTGGGCATGGCTAAGAAAAGGACACCTGAACAGAGAAACGGAATCTCTGCTGACGGCCGCACAGAACAATGCGATTAGGACAAACTTTATTAAAGCAAAGATAGATAAAACCCAGGAAAACAGCAAATGCCGACTGTGTGGACAAAGAGACGAAACGATAAATCATATAATAAGTGAATGCAGCAAGCTAGCACAAAGGGAATACAAGAACAGACATGACAGCGTGGGGAAAGAAGTACACCGGGAAATGTGCAAACAACTGAATTTCGAATATGCAAAAAAAACGGTACAAACACAAACCAGAAACTGTACTAGAAAACGAAAAACACAAAATCATATGGGATATGAATGTACAAACAGACAAACCCATAACAGCAAGGAGACCGGACATGATAATAATCAACAAGAAAGAAAAATCCTGCAAAATCGTAGACTTTGCCGTTCCAGCAGACCACAGAGTGAAGACCAAAGAGACGGAAAAAAGAAGCAAATATACTGAACTTGCCAGAGAATTGAAAGGAATATAGAACATGAAGAAAGTCAGTATAACACCAATAATCATAGGAGCACTAGGAACAGTCCCAAAAAACATGGAGAAAAGACTAGGAGAAATAGGAATCAAAGGGATAACTGAGACCATACAAAGGACAGTAATGATCAAAACAGCTACAATCCTGAGAAATGTCCTCGAATGCGGAAACCAACCCACATAAGCAACGAATTGGAACAAACACATGAAGCACAAGACAACAGAACCGGGGAAAATACAACCGCACGAGAGAGGCGCAAGCATAGGCTGACGCCACGAAAATTATGGACAGAGGGTCGAGGAGGGAAAGCGCAAACCAGACCTCCACTGGAAGAGCGCGGACAGCTCTGGGACCTTGGGGAGGCTTGTTGCCACTCGGGCCCCAAGGGGGACCAATGGCCCTTACCAGCGTGAAATCGGTGGTAGGTGGCTGTTGCGATACCGCAAGGTCATCAGCGGTGATGAACGAAAAGAGGTGGAGCATACTGGAAGTCTGAGGAGACTTGTTGTCACTCAGACTCCAGGGAATACCACAGGTTGTTGGCAGTGGGCGATCACTGACGATGACCAGTGTGATAACTCCTAGTGAGTAAATAATAATAATAATAATAATAATAATAATAATAATAATAATAATAATAATAATAATAATAATAATAATAATAATAATAATAATAATAATAATAATAATAATAATAATTCTATAAGTGTTATATAGTGGCGTGTCTTTATCAATTCTGGATTCATGCATCAATTCAATTTTGTGGTGATGATGACCGTAGGAGACGGAATCAAACTCATAAAATAAGTTCGTCTTTGTCACTGAGTGAAATGTACACGAATAACTTCGATTTGTTTATGTTAAACAGGTAATCGTGTATTTATGTTCTCAAATACAGTAACGACACGGGTAAGCGAGAACGGGAGAATCTTAAGTATTCAGATTCAAGTGCCAATATTAATTTGTGTATGTCTGCTTAGCGCTTTTGCGCGCTAATTAACCTTCCCTTCTGATGAGATAATTCCTTATTCGGTTTCAATTTGTTAGTTTATTCGTTCTCACAATCGGATGTTTAACCTTTGATCAACAGACAATGCTTCTTTGAACAATTATCAAAGTAAGGTTGGACTAAACTCTATTCCAAACTAGCTAACACACCCACCTCGATATATGACACTAGTAATAGTAAACATAACAATGAATAGTTTCATGACAAGAGAATAAGAATCAAGATAAAACAGACAAATATACGTTTGTGAAAATGTTGTCATCGTATAGTCAGAGAAGAGGTGTCAACTACTATATAAAATAGTCGTGTGGGTCTGGGAAGATTAAAAGAACTCGACTGAAAACGCATGGAGAGTACTAATATCCTGAGGAGTATTAGTGTCGCTAGAAGAAAGCTTCCGTCCGTTTTTAGCAAAAACTCAATGATAAATGTTTGTTTATGAGAACAAAAAGGGAATTTTAATAGTGATCGAATCTGGAAACTTTGGTGGACTTGTTATTACTCAGACTCCAGGGAACGCCATCTGCTTTTCCCAGTGAACGATAACTAATAATTACTTGTGTGAGAACACATAGTGTGTGCAATTTAAATGATACACCTTCTTTTTTATCTTAATTAGTATACCGACGATTTAAAAAGAATCATATATCAAGATGGTTATAATAATAATTGTAAACGTAAGCGTTAGCTGGTCGACATTCACGAATGAGACATTTGTTTTCTCGCACCGCCCTCTTCCGAAATACTTGCGCGCGAGGAACTTTCTGCCTGGACACCGTCTTTTCAATCCAACCTGCATTCGATAAGGTCGTTGGCATCTTTAGGCCATTAGCTTTGTAAAAAAGAATTAATTGTTTTTCAATTTCACATCTTTCTTCTAATTATCTTGGTTATTTCTAAGAATATATTTATAAGAGTGCCATTTGCTTTGCTTTATTTCAGTTTATGTGCGTCCACATTTTAGCGCCGGCCATGTGCGCCTAAAATAAAATATTTCACGAGTAAAACTCGTCTTCGATTTGTGGTTTAACTTGTTGCTGTTACAGTGAAACTCTTTTTCACATAAAGTAAAATATTTGCGAATTGTGCTACGTTGCAAACATTTGGAGTAGAAACTAAATTAAAAAAAATCCTGCGAAATGTGTTATTTTCCAGACGCATTCTGAAATCGAAATTTACCTTTACCTTTTTTGAAAAGGACATTCTATTATCTTTCATTTGTTGTGTTTTAATAATTGTATTCCTCATTTTTTATTTGTAAAAAACAAAAAAACTGATGAACTTTTTCGTAAAAAGAAAACGAACTAATTTTTTTAAAATAAAAAATCGTACGAAAATATCTGCGCCGCAGTTTAAAGTCTATTTCAAGTACAGCATATTTCTGCTGCATTTTGTTTTTGTGTGAATTTACGTACATTATTAATGGATATTATTATATACTTTATATTGATACATCTATTTACGTATTTCGCGCGTATATTTCTATATACTTTACATTGATACATCTAGCTACGTATTTCGCGCGTATATTTCTATATACTTTACATTGATACATCTAGCTACGTATTTCGCGCGTAGATTTCTACATACTTTACATTGGTACATTTATCCGCGTATTTCGCGCGTATATTTCTATATGCTTTACATTGATACATCTAGCTACGTATTTCGCGCGTAGATTTCTATATACTTTACATTGGTACATTTATCCGCGTATTTCGCGCGTATATTTCTATATATTTTACATTGATGCATCTAGCTACGTATTTCGCGCGTATATTTTTATATACTTTACATTGATACATCTAGCTACGTATTTCGCGCGTAGATTTCTATATACTTTACATTGATACATTTATCCGCGTATTTCGTTCGCGCTACACGTGTTGTAATTTTTGCCGTATTCATTACCCTGTATTTGTTTTATTTTATTTATTTTTTTAAATATGTTTTTTACTTAATTATTTAAAAACATTGACTTACATGACGGTTCTCCCCTTTTGCACTCTTCAACTTTGTTTATGTGAGAATTCGCGTACCTCGAGCATCGCGCTTGGGAGTTTACGTATTTTGGCATTTGAACTGATCTATCAAAATGAAAGGCAAGAAATTACATACTGAGTCATACGCTGCGTCTAGATGTTCTAGCGGGACAGCTAGAAGTCGTGCATTCCGAAGTTCGAAATTGTCTGAAAAATCAAGAAAATCGGCAGAAATCTTGGCTGAAGTTACTTCCCTTAAAGCACAATTTGAACACATCGATGAGAAATGGAAACATACCACTGATTTTAAAAGAGTTTAGACGGAGAAGAAAATTAGCGTAGCCCAAGCTGAGTTGAATACCCTGAGGAAGGCACAGGGACATTTCCTTACGACAGAGCAACCACCCTCTTCAACTGTATCGGACTTGTTACTAGGAGTGATAACATTGGATAATCCAACCAAGGAAATTAAAACTGAGCAAATGCCCATTGATATCTCCTTTAATACAAACGCACATCATTTTATACCTCGTCAGCAAGCACAGCCCATACCAGCAGGCAACAGTAATTCTGATAATCCTCTAATGCTAATGCTTGCTGCGGTCAGCCTCCTGTACCCTGTCAAACTGATACCATAATATCTTCAGTCCCCTTACCACCCAGGAATGATTTTTATTTTGAGCAGGCACGGCCAACTATTGAACATAGTTCAAAGAAAGATGAGCAGAGCCAGGCTCTTTAACAAAATTTAAGTACCTGCCAAATTCCAAAAAAGAAAGGTTACTATTTGTTGCATTTCGTTAAAAGAGAATCTGAGCGTGATATTCAAGAACATGTGGTGGTGTTGTCTTCTGCTTTTATCTTGACCGTCAATGATGAAGACAACGAATTGCGAACCCTTCCAGAGTTACAGAAACAATTAAAATACACCCAAGACATAGGCGATCAAGAAAAAGTGCGACCTTACGTTGGAATACTTCTGACACACAAAAGAAGGACCTGGACTGAATTGGACGCAGGATATTCAACCTACAAATTACCGAATGTGGAAATTAATTTAACAAACCATCACGGTGATCACTTTTGATAATGGCTATTCTCGAAATAAAATTGAGATTTTCAAATTTACAATTGCTGTACATCTTGTTTCTGACCAATTTTAATAGTGACTATACCTCTAATGATGGGTTTGTGAATGTGACTGTGACATAGTATATTGACTACTGTGTTAAGGCAAGGCAAGTAGTCCAAGAGTCGTTACGCCCCAGGAAATTTCCATCCGTATTATTGTCTCCGTCAAGGAACTGAAAAATCTAAATACATGAATCTTCTGAAATAAATATGTTCGAGGAACTTTCTGCCTGGACACCGTCTTTTCAATCTAACCTGCATGCAAGAAATGACGTTGGTCTCTTTGAGCCATTAGCTTTGTAAAAAAGAGTTTCACGTTGAAATATATGCGCCCACGTTTGAGCGCCG
Organism: Sepiola atlantica; assembly: GCA_963556195.1. Lineage (NCBI taxonomy): Eukaryota > Metazoa > Mollusca > Cephalopoda > Sepiida > Sepiolidae > Sepiola > Sepiola atlantica. The sequence goes on from OY744523.1 coordinate 76,228,987, forward strand.
GCCACGTGTCCCCAAAATAATATATTTAACCAGTAAAACTCGTTTTCTTAGATTTTGGGCCCAACTAGCTACTGTTACAACAACAACAACAACAACAACAACAACAACAACAATAATAATAATAATAATAATAATAATAATAATAATAATAATAATAATAATAATAATAATAATAAAAATAATAATAACATAAAAATAACAGCAACAATACTCATCTATTTAAAAGTCAATGTATGTGTGTGTACCCTGTTAAACAGTTAGGGAATCTAGATAAAATAAACACGTGTATTCTCATGTAAAATCATAAGAGGAAGACAATGAAAGTATTCCTGAATGTCTATATGTACCCTTAAGGAGTCTATAGGACAGATTTTGTCAGGAGTGGGGGTCGAATTCTAATGTAATTATGTAATAATTTGAAAATTCTGAGTCCGGAAGTCTCTGTAAATAATTTTTTATTTTATTTAACGTTTCTTAACATAATTTCTCTTCAAATGGAGGGGGGTAAGAAACTCGCCACTGCCCGTCACTACGTCAAGGACCACCACTATCTGCCACTTCCCGAAACTACTCTCCACTTTGTACGACCATCTCCCATTTTATCTAAAAGTGTATTCTTATGAAAAATTAACCTAGGTAGATAATGAAAATATTCTTGAATCTCTAAATGCACTCCTTAAGGGTCAATGTGGCTGATTTCTTCAGGGTGGGGGGTCAAATGTCAATGTAATTATGTAATAATTTGAAAATGCAGAGTCATTACCTCTAGAAATAACTTTTTATTTTATTTAGCGTTTTTTAACGCTATTTCTCTTCAAATGGAGTTGGGGTAAGCAATACGCCACTGCCCACCACTACATCAAGGTTCGCCACTTCCCGCCATTACCCGCCACTCTGTACGCCTAGGTCCCATTTGATCTAAAAGTATATTATTATATATAATTAACAGAGGAAGATAATGGAAGTAATTCCGAAGCCTTAAATGCACCCTAAAAAGGTTCCTGGAGCAGATTTTGTCAGGGGGCGTCGAATAAATTATGTAATAATTTACTAAAGGCTTAGTCATTGTTTCCAGAAATAAAGTTTTATTTTATTTAACGTTTCTTAATATCACTTCCTTTCAAATGAAGGGGGTAAGAAACTCGCCTCTGCCCGTCACTACGCCAAGGTCGCCACTTCCCTCAACTGCGCTCCACTGCCAACCCCCATCTGTAACAACACACATCTCGTCCACTTTCCGCCACTGTATACCTTTGCCCGCCACTGTCCGTTTCTATTCGCCACTGTACGTCACTACCCGCCACTACGCCAGGTCCGCCACTCTGTATACCTAGGTCAATCAGCACCTGCCACTCTACTCGCCACTTTGTCCGCCACTGCACGCCATTATCTGCTACTGCATTTAGTAGTGTGCTTTGGAGACATCCTTAATTTTATTTGGCTGGTTTCATTAGCGTTTAGGAGGCATCTTAAATACAGGAATAATAAATGTAAATGTCATATAGTAATGCTCAACACCCTATATAGAGCAGGTGTGTTTTAACGCAGCATCGCCGGGGAGAAACCACTTCTCTGTCTATTGTTAACTTACTGTTGCCCGGGAGCCATAATATTGAATGAGCAATATTTCATAGACCATGTGTTGTTAAACGCTGTGTTGCCCGGGAGAAAAGTTGTCACTGTATTTTGTTATAATATGTTATACCAGAAAAAGTGATACGCGGTGCTCGTGGGTCAGTGTTCAATATCCTTGACAGAGAAGGCGTGTAAAATAATAGAGTAGTAACTTCTGTGGTATAGTCTTGATGGAAAAGGGGAAGACAAAAAACTCGTTGTTACTTGGGAATACACTAAAATAAATATAGGTTTTTATATTTTAAGAGGGAGGGGCTTAATAAACTTTGCGTTGCTCGGGAATAAATTAAGCAATATAGATTTCGTTAAATTTTTAGGAAGTAGGTGGGGAAGAAACTCAGTGTTGTCCGGGAGCAATAGCTTTAAAACTGAAAGCTCAGGTGAATAACATGCATAATTATTATTTTCAATACATTAAAACAAGAGAGAAATGGGCTCAGTGCAGGTTAAGGAAGGGTGGGAAGAGATGTGGAGAAACGGGAAGGGGGAAAGAAAGAAAGATAGACAGACGGATTGGGATAGGTAGAGAAATAGGAGTTTTACTATAAAGGTGTTGCACACAATTTCAACCTCTTCTATTTTGTTTGATATGACCCCGGGCAACGCTGGGTAACCATGCTAATAATAATAATAATAATAATAATAATAATAATAATAATAATAATAATAATAATAATAATAAAGTAATAATCAGAAGGTGGTGATGAGGAAAAACAGAAATTGGTAAAGGAAACGGAGACAAGAAAAGTTGTATGAAAAATCAAATGGTTTGTCTAAAAAAGATGGTTGCTAATCAGAAAAAATAATCGCGAAGAATTCCATCCACCTGTTTTTTTACTAACGCTAATGATAAAAATGAAGAGCAAAACAAAAATGGTGAAATAATGAAAACTTGCAAATACCAATTATGAGATGAATTGAAAGAATGTAGATTTTTTTTCATAGGAAAGCACATGAAAATTACACAGGGGAATAAAACAATTCTTAAAATTGAATGCTACAGAAAAAATCATCATGATTAGAAAAACGTAGATATAAATGTAATGAAATTATTATTATTATTATTATTATTATTATTATTATTATTATTGTTGTTATTATTATCATTATCATTATTATTATTATTAGTAGTAGTAGTAGTAGTAGTAGTAGTTGGCTTACTTCTAATCTTGAGCTCATTGCTTACCGTCATACATACTATTTATTTATAGTTTTATATTTGAATATACTCTTTCTATTCTTTTAATCATTTTTTCAAATTCTGATAGTTCGTGTATGTCTTTTGCTTCATATTCTTTCTTTGTATATGTTGTCCGATTTTAATTGATTATTTCTTGTTGACCAATGGTTTTTGTCAATTCCCGCCATCGTCGTAATCTTGCTGCTACACAATCGCGCAGACGCCAAACTCAATCTTATTGACACACTAAAATACTAGCAGTAATTCATGAATAGAGCAACGTGCCCATAATACCTAAATCTCAACAGGGAGCAGTTTTAGCATATTTTAATGCATGTGGGTATTTGGAAAAACCTGCTTTGCAAAACAAGTGCACAATAAAGGACCTACTTTTACAACCTCATGCATACTTGCATTCTTCCAATCGACTAGTATTATTATTATATTTAAGTGTAGTAACTTATTGTATCAGTAGATTATAAACTAATTGAAACATACATGAATGTTATTTTCTGTTTTACGGTATATCAACATTTTTAAGTTATTCAATAATAAAACGCCATCGTTGTAGACAATACGGTGTATACGATTAAGTTAACACAAGTTGTTATTTTAGCTATAGATGGATAAGTGAGGATTGCGAGATCACAAATTAATCAATAATTACTAGTAAGTAAATTGAATCGATCGTAGTTACACTCAGAATAGGTAATTCAATAAGTCGTAATAGTTTAATTAGGTCAATCACGTACTTCGATATTAAAAGTTGTGCATTGTTGTTTCTTTCCTGATATTGCAATGGAATATGAGAAAATGCTGAATTCATGTAGATTAGCGTGGTGGTTTTTTAAAGGGAATTTGAATATGGGTGTATGTGCTACTGTGCATGTGTATACGTACTACTGAGGTAGTGTATGGACGTATATATGGTCCGATAGATATGTTTCTCCTTGTATGTACACGTGTTTATGTTGATCAACTTCTATCGGATCAGTTATTTATTTTATAAGGATTGCATTCGTAGATCATTTTAATCACGGTTATTATAACGGTCAAATGATATTTTGTTTATTATTTCTCAATATTTCATAACTAATATTGCCACAGAGAGTATAGGCATACGAAAACATGCACAATGAAAAATTAATATATGCTCTCTCTTTATATATATATATATATATATATATATATATATATATATATATATATATATATCCCTCGTCGCCCTGCTCTTATTTGCGCACGTGCGTCCTCTATCTGGCTGGAGATCAAAGGGTAAACTTCGCAATATTCGACCACATAAAGGGAAAGCAATACACATTATAAATACAAAAGTTTATTTGGTAAGTTAGAAGCCTGCGGCTTTTATTCCTCTAACTAAAGATCAAAGTCTCAGTTGAAAATGTTATTACAAGACTGATTTCCATCAACAAACATGCATTCACATATTCAAATATCACTAAACTATACCCATATCAGTCATTTTGTCAATGACATTCTCGTAAAATGACATTTTACGTATCTCATCTATATATTGTATTTATAGATAAACACACATACACACATACACACACATACAATATATAAATGTGAATATTTTTTGGAAAAATATTGCCGAAAGTGCTCAATTGCTGCGGTAACAAACAATTTATTTATTCGATAAAACATAGGGAAAAGAACACATGAATAAACGTTATTGGCGCGCGTTTAACTATTTGAAAATGAACAAATAATAAACGTTAAAATGGGAAAGGGGAGAAGAAAGAAAAGAAGTGGAAAATGTGGATGAAGTATAGTTAGTACAAAAGAAAAGTTACTGTAACCGAGATTGCAGGGGCGCAATATATTGCATTGTTTCAGTGCGGGTTCTGCCAGGTGTTTGCTAAAGGAATAAGATCTGAGTCTGAGATTTATTTTAGATGAGGTGACAGAAGTATTATGAAGCGCTTTAGATGTACTAGAGATGTGTGTGAGAGTATTCGGTCTTGAGAAGGGTGCCGTTTTTTAAACTAAAGCTGTGGGTAAAAGTGTTTCTGTGTATGACTATAATCAACCAACGGAACATCGAAAACACACAAGTAGATAAAAAACGAATAGATAAATGCATAACTTACGATGAAGTTGTATTGGTCGGTTGGATGATTTCAGAAGAAAGAATCTAAAGCTAAAAATTGTCAGTGTAATTTTCGAGATGCTATATATATAACAATATTTATGAATACATATTAAAGTATCATTATCTACAGACGCCGGCGTTTAAAGCTATTTTCTCTTATCGGTGTAGGAAGTGATGAATTCAGACAGTCGTAGGACGCAAACCCACTTTACAGAACCAGTCTAGACTTCGCAAGCTATCGCTCTATCCCGACGGACATCGGGAACTGCCACGTGATCAAAAACAAAAATAAGTTCTATTTGTGCCTTAAGAAAGCAGCAGCAGACAGTAGACACTCGAGAGGATTCAACGAACGTTGTCGGAAGCTTGCTTTTTAAAGCTAAGTGAAGGTCTATTTTAATCTCTACGAACAGTTCTTAACTTTAATTTTTTAAAGGAGCTTCATAACAATATATATATATATATATATATATATATATATATATATATATATATATATATATATATATATATATATATATATATATTGTTGGAGTTCCACCGATAATTTCGCACTAGATTATATAAATACCTAAACCGGTTTATATTTTTTAGCTCTAATTTATTGTCCATATACATATAACCGCTGTAAGGTAGTTAGGTATTTGTATTCGTCGATGTTTTTTGTTTATCTAATTGATGATGTTGAGGTTTACTTTTAAATATATAAATCTCTAGGTGACAGAAGCTAACGTGTGGATTGTGATATCAAAGGTCATATAAGTAATTGTTTTAATGAAAATATTCATACTTTCGTGTTATATTTTAATCCATGCATTCCATAATAAATTAATATTTTGACTAGGTTGATTGGTAAGATTGCAAGTATTTACACAATGGGAGGAGCACATGGACTTTTTCCGATGTCTTATTCGGTAGTGTGACTCTATGATTGGTCTTATATGGACTGGTCAGCACCCACGTCTTTTGATACACTATGAATGAACCATACGCCCGAAAAAGGTTGGAGAGCATATCGACTGAAAAGTAGTATAAATAGAAATATCAACGTTGATGAAGACAATAGTCCGAGAAAAAACAATGTAAATGATGTCATTTTCAATTATTACATGTTATATAGAAATGATGAGCTCTACCATGTGAACTTATGAAATACATTTAAACAATAATTTTCTTTAATAAATTAATTATCATCAATTATAAAGGTGGCTATTTAAACAGTATACAACTATAATGTCATTATAAACTATCACCATGCACATGACCATGAAAAGAAAAGTTCTCTCTTCATAATATTTTATTTGTTGTAAATTATATTTTAAAAGAAACTCGAATCGCAAAGGTTACTCCATTTTACAATATTATACATATACACACACACGCACGCACGCACACACACACACACACACACACATACACATATATATATATTATAAACGCACTCTAGAACACCGCATTAATTCTTCTGAAATTTGGAAAAGAGATCTTATGACAGGTAACATAATCTGTGTGTATTTATGATTTACGTTATATTAAAAATATATTTGAATACGTACATAGATGTAATAATTGTGTATCGAAAAGGAAACATGTCGTGCGTAATTGTTTGTATATTTGTTTTAATCCGAAATATTTTTAATTATGAAGCTTTTTCTACGTTAATAATTCGATATGTTTGCATTTAAAAATGTATCGAATCCACAAAGGAAACATCAGGATCCTTTGTTTCTAGTTAAAATACAGTTTCAGAGATTTTATTATATGTTATCAAATGTAAGTGAGTTCGTCATTTAAATGAAGGTAGAGCAGAAATGATTAAAAAACAGATTTATCACGCACGGTTAGAGAAAGAAACTCTTGTAATCAATTTCTTTTTAATGTTGTGTTACCGTTCTCGACATTGTGTATTTGTTAGGAACAGGTTAAATCATTACACCTTTATTTGAGTGTAGAATTTAGTAGTATACTGAGATGATAGTATTATTTCTACCACTTATTAGAGTTCTTACCGTTGACTATTTCTGAAAAGAGAATGCGTGCGTATTAAGGTATTCGACATGTGAATGTAGAGCGCTATGATTTTACAACCGATGTATAATTCTTTGCAATCGCTACATTGTATGCGGTACATTACATAGGTACGATGACATATAACTATGGTTTATAGGCGTTTTTCATTATGCAAAGTTTGTTATCAGCGTGTTGCCATTTCATTTATTTCAGAATTCTTCTTATTCAAATATCGTGTCTATTTGAAAACATCGGTAATCATGGCTCCCAATTCATTTGAATATTTTGTTTTAACATGATATTCGTCGCAAAGAGGTTACCTATAGTGGGTTGCAATTACCTGCTATAAGGTCAGTGCTCTGACAGAGCAGGGCATCTTAGCCATTGTACAAAACTCATTAGTATCTGCCTAACACAAAACGAAGAGTTGACCAGTTTCTAAAACCTATTAGATGCTCAACCCTCCATCCATCACCTGCCTGAGATTACTTCACGTACCCTGCTCTGGGGGTTAAGTGGGTATCCGACCTTGCCCAAGGGTCTCCCACATGCTAGCGGAGGGAAGGAGGCGCCTTACTACTCCTGTTGGTGGAAATTTCACCACCCCACTACCCAAAGCATACATTCATACATTTTTTTAAATATATTAAAACCATGTTACGTTCTAGACATGCACGGGACTAACATTAAGCCCTTGTTATTAATGTGTGTTTGAAACACTAGTTCGGTGCGTCGGAATGCTTGCTTATATTTTCAGTTTTAACTCTCCAATACATCGAACTTGCTTGTCAAGCGCATACGCAAGGCGTTTATTACCTGGATAGAAATCTCGCAATTTTAAATTAGCTGTGTATGGTTTTTGAGTTATTGTTTAGTTAGATATCTGGGATCTTCAGATACTTTTTTCTTAGAGTTGCGCGTTGCAACTGACTGTCTCCAAGCAGACCTTGGTATATTTTAGTCCTTTTTAAAATATTGGCAAGTATTCTCTGTGGCATTTTCTGAAGCAATTAGGGCTGCTATCAGTTCTTGCTCCTTGCAGTTCTTAAATGCTTTGACGAATTGTTGTTTTCTGTGATCGTGTCTTTCCTAGAAGTCACTAGATATTCCAGGGTGTCTGTTCATTTCATTCGCTAAAACGCTTTGTTAGTAGTGCATACAACATACAAATATAATAATTGAAGATGTTCAATAGCATTATTTCTGGTGCTTCTCTACATGAATCAATTTTAAATGTTCCTTATTGTAAAGATAGATTTTAATTCAACCGCCTACTAATTACAACTTGTTGACGATGATTTTAGAACAGTAAGAAAAGGTGTGTCGCTCTAATTACGTATTTAACAGATTTCAGAACAATGTTCATCTCCGGGGAGATAGATTTTTTAAAAAAACTGACTTCAGCGCCATTCATTTGAAACGTTTAACTGATTTTCCTTAAGAAATGTTTTGTTATTTTTTCGTTTTGCTGACTTGATACGAGCCTCTCCTTTTTAGAAACTTCATCATCAAAATGTCTATTTTGATTCGATCAGCAGATCCGGGTTGCGTTTACTTCATTATCGGCAAGTTTATCTCTACTGCTAAGTGAGGTGAATAGTGGTGCCATAGACAAGCGCGAAGACAGCACCTTCACCTACACACACATACATACACATACACACACATTTATATATATACTACTTTTTATTATCATACACGCTTTCTATAATACTCTCTCTCTCTCTTATACTCATACATATATGCATACTCTCAATCACACACACACATACTCTATTTATTAATCGTGACTTTTTAAAACTCTCTTTCAAACCCACACATGCAGTCTACGAATGCACACAATTAACAACTGATAAATACAATGGTGTGTGTGGGCATGCAATATGTATGAACATACGCCTATTTAATAGAAGGAAACCTTACTTGAGTTTCCTACGCGTGTACGTATTTTCAAGCAACCCTTTAAATAGAACACACGTGCACCTGTGAAATAAGCAATACAAAAATACAAAGATCAGAATACAGTTGATCTAATCGAGACAAGCAGGCGTTCATTTCTGACACACAAAAGAACATTGCAGATGAATACATTTTTTTGAATAACATAATTATTTACTCTAAGGAAGTCGATCATTATTAACCGTGGCACCTGTTTTGATTAAAGTCGGAACATGAGAAATTTTAAATCTGAAATAAATTTGATCCCTGCGAAAAGAGTAATTATTTTTTTTATTCTATTTTATTTTATTTTCATTATTATTATTATTATTATTATTATTATTATTATTATTATTATTATTATTATTATTATTATTATTATTATTATTATTATTATTATTATTATTATGATGATGATGATGATGATTACCATGATCATGATGATGATGATGATGATAATGTTCATTCTAAAACGTGTCTGTAGTCAAGTAGTTGATCGCGCGAAAATTGAAATATAAATGTTCTCTCTCCACAAAAAAACTTCATAAATAAGACAGTATCAACTCATTTACTTAGTATCGAAAGCCTAACACTAAAGCTTTCTATAGATACGTCATTTAGTAATATTTTGATCGTTGGAAAACTTTTATCGATTCATATTTTAATTAAATACTTGTTTTATATATTGCTATAAATTTGCCAACATTACAATTCATGTGCAATGGCGGAACAGCATTATCGCCTGACTCGAGGCGAACTTGATACCTTTATCTGTCACAAATTCATAATTGCTTTGACAAATCTTGAACAAGATAAGTGTGTAAACTAACACACGTACACTATATAATATTTTAAATGATTCTCTTGAACGCTGTTACATGGCCATAATTGGTTATGCAAGTAAATACGTGTCCGCTTTTTCTCCCTTGGCGCTTCGCAGTCACTAACCAAGACATACTTGCTTTTTTCATCATAATGCCGCGCTTGTTACAAATATGTTTTATAGCCAAACTATTTAATAGATATCATATTAACACATTTATATGAAGGAAAGAGTGGAGATTTTTGTAGAGATATAAAGGCCTAGAATAGCAAATCATATACATCATATCAAAAGAAAACTAATATGAATCTCGTCGGACAATAAAACATAGCAGTATCGGGAATGAATTAAGCGAACAATGAATAAGAAACGAAAAGGTCATAGACTTATCACCTTTGTAAATCTGCAAGCCGAGCGGTTAAATGCAAATATTTAAACAGTGCTAATTATACTCTCAATCTACAAATGTATGACAATTGAATTTATAATAATGAAAAAATGACTTTCAATTATGTGAAAAAAGATATATTTTATTTTAAATACAATTAAAGAGGGTGCTGTCTATTTTACGGCATATCAATACTTGTTGAGTTATTAACTGACGAAACACAATATATATTGGAATGATTCATAAAACTTAAGTATTTATTTGGCCTCTAAGTTTGTTCAAACAACCCTCAATGATAATCACAGGTATTCAAACATTCCTCAATGCTTATTAAAACTGAAGTAATTGCGATCGAATTAACTAGATTTGAATTAGGCTTACTTATGTCATAGTCCGTGTTAATATACATTACATTACACTCTCTTCCGCCCAAAACAGAACTCAATATAGGAAATTCCTTTTCTCATCTATATTAGCATTAAAATATACTCATCTTTATATGTATCTTTACTTCTATATAAAAATAATGAAGAAAAACAATACTACAATATTATAATAATAAGATAATAATAATAATAATAATAATAATAATAATAACAGCATATTAGTAAATACACTTATTACTTTTTAGTTATGCAAGAAAGAATATCATAACAGATATGTCGCGATTCATTAATATTTTAATAAACTAAACGCAGTATAACTAATGGTAGTTGTTATGACCCAGTCATTACGAGATATGTTTAGCACACACACACATACACATACACACACACACAGACACACACACACACACACATATATATATATATATATATATATAGAGAGAGAGAGAGAGAGAGAGAGAAAGAGCGATAGAGAGAAAGATAGACGAAGAATAGATAAATGTGGTAGATTGTGAAGAGTTAAATTACGATGTAGCAAAATTGCGCAATGCAAGCAACACCGCCATTTTTTGAATAACAAAAGAAAGTATTAGAATGCGAATAACAGACGTGAAGTAGGAAAAGGGCGAGGCTAAAAGATAGACATGATGGAGATAAGAACACATTGTCAAACTCAAATAAACGGTTCTCAGCAAAACATCAAAGAGGCCGAAAAATATAAAAAAATATCTTATTTGAAGAAAGTAGAGTTATTAGTGAAATGATTCAATCGAAAAACATAATGCCGGTAAACGTTTCTAGGATCGATCTTGGGATCTATGGATTGAAATTAACAAAATATAGCTGACGATTACGAAATAATGCTAGAATGTGCAATTCAATCCAAGTCAGTTGAAGTAGAAAAAGCCAAAAAAACATAAATAATAATATCTTACGAGCTCGAGGAATCTGAAACTGTCACAAATCCCATAAACTTACATCACCTCCCCCCGAAAAACACACATACAAACACATGTGGTGATACCAGCCTCGACTGGCACCATGACAAATAGTACTGCATTGCCGAGGACCGAGGAAAGGGAGCATCAATCAGACTTCCACTGAAATAGTGCGCGGGCTACTGGAACCCTGGGTAGGCTTATTGTCACCCACATTCCAGGGAAAAGCAACGGTCGTTGTCAATAAGAAATCAATGATAAACTGCTGCTGCGATAACGCAAAATGACTTGCAACGGTTATTAAAAGAGGCGGAGAGTGCTGGAAATCTGGTGAGAGTTGTCGCTCAGACTCCTAGGAAAACTATTGGTTAGTGTCATTGAGCAAACACTAATAATGACTTGTGTGAAAACTCCTAGTGAATGATGATGATGATGATAATACTACTACTACTACTACTACTACTACTACTACTACTACTAATAATAATAATAATATTAAAGTTGATGAACTTAAGCTCATCTTTCTTTATGACCATCAAATAGATCTATGTAACGTTCCCCTTATTTCTTTCCTAAGGAGGTTCCAAATAAGCGTGTAACGTGACGTACCTTAAACCCTTCTGTCTATGTGATATAGGATTCCTATCTTCTTAAAACGATACCAAATATAAATGTCTAATATACTTCAAAGGGTTATGCAAAACGATTCTTCTTATATATATATATATATATATGGTAAAATGAAAAAGGAAAACCAGAAAACTGGATGTGTATATATATATACATAAATATATATATATATATATATATATATATATATATATATATATATTTATGTATATATATATACACACATATATATATATATATATATATATATATATATATATATAGAATTATAAAAAGAAAAACTATACACACATTAAGGTTGTACACATAATAACTTATTTCGACCCCTTTAATTAGGTCTCCTCAGATGTATGGACAACCACGTCAAAAAAAAAGGGTTTTTTTTGACGTGGTTGTCCATACATCTGAGGAGACCTAATTAAAGGGGTCGAAATAAGTTATTATGTGTACAACCTTAATGTGTGTATAGTTTTTCTTTTTATAATTCTGTTTTGCTCTGTTTGAATTACATTGAGCTCTGTTATTCAGATTCTCTACACAAAATTGAAATCCACACACTATATATATATATATATATATATATATATGTGTGTGTGTGCGTGTGTGTGTGTGTGTGTGTGTGTGTTTACTTTTATTGCTCACTCTCATACTCATTCAGCTATTTTTAGTGGGTTCCCGAACTGGGCTTACTGATAATGCTGGGGAGGGAGGAACACAGAAACCCACGCTTTTCGGAATAAAGTAAGCTTCTGTTTTCCAATAAGCTCAGCATATTTATGTAAATGTGTTTTATTGGTGTACATTATTTTATAAACAACACAACAAAAATGTTTATTTTAATAAATTACTTACAGAATTTTTCTAAATCACAACCTGTCAAAGCAACCAAGACTTGAATTCCAGATGCGATTTAATCTCACCCGACATATTCCATTCGCTAACATTATTTTACGTATTTATTACCACGTTAAATATTCTTGCATACTTCTTATAGTAAACATCTAATACACTATATATTCACAAACAGTACTAAATCTGCTAATAAGATATTTTGCAAAGCATCAACATGTGTTTACTATAAATTTATAAATATATTTTTTCTGAATGTCAGCGATCTGATGCTAAAAATTAAAAAAAGGAGCGATCTAATTAGATTTTATCAAAGGCATCTTGAAAGTTAATAAGCCAAGAAGAGCTAATGATAAAAAACGCACAGGACTAATGAAATGTTTACTTCGAATGTCTCTTAACGATTCTTTCGTGTTGTTTTTAATTCTTTCGTCTTTATTTCTTTTTTTTTTGCAATGAAGTAAGGAGGTCGGGGCTAATTTAATCAATGAACAAATAATTGCGAGGTGAATGGAGAGCTGTAGTTCGCATTTAGGCAATACACACGCTTCGAATATGTGTTCCTTCTCTTCATTTAATGTGTACACAGGCAACTGAAAAATGAGTTTGACCAGTTCTGTGTGTTATTCGTTCTTTAAGAAAAGTTATGAGTGGCAATGATAACTGTTATTTAAGAGGGGGCGTTGATCTGCGATCATGGACAAGTGTATCTCTTATTCAAAATCTATAGAATAGTTTTCCTTACTATTTATGTTTATTTTATACACTTGCATTTATTTACAGAATTTGATTCCTCAAAGTATAAATAAGGGAATAATCAGAGTCTGTCTGTTCGTGTACGTGTGTATGTGTGATTTCAGTATTGATTTAGTAAGATAGATGTTAAAGAAATTATAACATTGGAAACCCTCAAGTTGGCTATAAACAAATTGTTTATATCAGTTTTTAATATTTTCCTTTGAATTCAGTATACATATTTCCTCTCGCATGTGAATTTCCTGCAAATTATTTATACAAGTATAGAAAACAGACACTGATTAAATTACGGAGGTGTATGCAAGCGTATACTGTTGTGCTCTTCTTTAAGTACCATGAACACTACTACGAAATTATTTATAATACACCACAGATAAATACCTTCTCCATAAATCATGGATTATCTCCGAGTTTACTTTTACATTGCTTGCTGGTGACCAATTAATAAGAAAATATATGAAAATGCTCAATATCTTTTCTTAGTTTATATCTTCTTTGGCTGTTTCTTGGCAACCATCACACTTACTGCTTTTTATATCAAATAGTTTTATGGATTAATGCCTTTGTGTCATATACTTAAATCTATTTCCTATGGTCACTGTTGATTCAGAAAAAATGGCAAACTATTATAGATCAACGGTTTATGCTAAATATATAATTCTGAATCTCATGAATAAATAACTTTTCGCAATTTTATCTGCAAATAGATACCGTGCTGAAACTAAAGACTTTATGCAAACACACAATAAAATGACACAGTGAACAAAACGCGTGTAGATGTGATGTTTCAGTGTTGCATCCATTTTCAA
>OY744523.1:76248444-76410944 GCA_963556195.1 Sepiola atlantica
TATATATATATATATATATATGTGTGTGTGTGTGTCTGTGTGTGTGTGTGTGTGTGTATGTCAGAGTGATTGTGATTAGGGTACTATTTTGAATATCCGACAAAATAAAGGTATCTCTTAAATATATTTATGCGTCTGGGTTTATAAATCTGTTTCAATATATCATTTAACCTTGAATTATAAAAGTACAAGATCGAAGTTCGCGAGATCTGATACATCCCTGTCGCCCTAGACACGCGTGATTGTGTTATTTGAATACATAGCTATTAATAGGAAAATTAGATATATAACTAACAAGCAGACCTGGTGTTGCCCGGTAGTAATGAACGTGAACTTTTGTTTATTAATAATAATGAACGTGAACTTTTGTTTATTAATATTAATGAACGTGAACTTTTGTTTATTAATAATAATTAACGTGAACTTTTGTTTATTAATAATAATGAACGTGGACTTTTGTTTATTAATAATAATGAACGTGAACTTTTGTTTATTAATAATAATGAACGTGAACTTTTGTTTATTAATAATAATTAACGTGAACTTTTGTTTATTAATAATAATGAACGTGAACTTTTGTTTATTAATAATAATGAACGTGAACTTTTGTTTATTAATAATAATGAACGTGAACTTTTGTTTATTAATAATAATTAACGTGAACTTTTGTGTATTAATAGTAATGAACGTGAACTTTTGTTTATTAATAATAATGAACGTGAACTTTTGTTTATTAATAATAATGAACGTTAACTTTTGTGTATTAATAGTAATGAACGTGAACTTTTGTTTATTAATAATAATGAACGTGAACTTTTGTTTATTAATATTAATGAACGTGAACTTTTGTTTATTAATAATAATTAACGTGAACTTTTGTTTATTAATAATAATGAACGTGAACTTTTGTTTATTAATAATAATGAACGTGAACTTTTGTTTATTAATAGTAATGAACGTGAACTTTTGTTTATTAATAATAATGAACGTGAACTTTTGTTTATTAATAATAATGAACGTGAACTTTTGTTTATTAATAGTAATAAACGTGAACTTTTGTTTATTAATAATAATGAACGTGAACTTTTGTTTATTAATAATAATGAACGTGAACTTTTGTTTATTAATAATAATGAACGTGAACTTTTGTTTATTAATATTAATGAACGTGAACTTTTGTTTATTAATAATAATTAACGTGAACTTTTGTTTATTAATAATAATGAACGTGAACTTTTGTTTATTAATAATAATGAACGTGAACTTTTGTTTATTAATAGTAATGAACGTGAACTTTTGTTTATTAATAATAATTAACGTGAACTTTTGTTTATTAATAATAATGAACGTGGACTTTTGTTTATTCCTTTTCTCAGACCTGAACCCTATATGATCATTTTATTCTTATTTATTTAATTTGAATAATTTTAAATTTTCTAGGTTATGAATGAAATAAAATAAAGTAAAACGTCGTATTTGATATTTATTGATATCTGGCGCGAACCCACATCCACGATATTATTGTAAAAGAAAAGCAAAATATAAAATGAATACAACCATTTTATTCCAAGTGAATTTTACACGAGAATGTTTATGTTCGATTTTGGTATAGGGCTTTGTTTTTAATTGCATCCCCTGGCCGAGAGATAGACAGAGACACCAACATATAGTATAAATAATTTCATTGTTTTTAGTATTTATGTTTCAGAAAACACGCGTGCTTTCACACACAGTTGCAAATGAACGTTGGCTCACTATACACCAGCTGAAATGTATCATAAAAGCATATACGCAATTAAGTAGGAATGACAGTGGTGACCAAATATATAATTATAATGAGCGGGTATATTATTTAACAAAATAGCAATGTGTTTTTTTTATCAGTGCTGATTGAAATAATATTTGATGCATTGCAACCGAATAAGCTTATGATTCTGTTTACACTCCACTATTTGTTTTTGTTATGCCTGAATAATTGAGTGGAATTACATTTGGGTTTGCATTTTAAAAATTTAAAAGGAATTCAACGTGTAAACGTCTGCTTTAAATTAAAAGAAAAACGTTTCCATCGATATTAATCAACCATATCTATGACAAAAATCAAACAGTACACTCCTCCTCTACGAAAAACAATAACAATAAACAACACAATAGATGATGATGATGATGATGATGATAATGATGATGATGATGATGATGATGATGATGATGATGATGATGATGATGATGATGATGATGATGATGATGATGATGATGTGGAAGAGGATGCTGATGATGATGCAGCTGCTTCTGCTACTGTGATGCCTGCTTTTTCAGGTGAACGTGGCTGATATAGATGAAAGCTGATTTTGCCAGGGAAGGAGCTGGGAATGTAGGAACTCCCAAGGACGCAAAGGAAGAGGTTCATATAATTGAGAAGCAGTCGCTGCGGTTAAGAAAGAAGGAAGTAAAAGAAAGAGAAAGAAGAAGAAGAAGATGAAGAAGAAGAAGAGAGACGCATACCTCTATAGCTGTCGTGTATCGATTTAAAATAACAGACTAACTCCCAATGAAGATATTAATTAATGATATTTATCTTCAACAATCTGCCTGCCCTAATTCCTTAATCATGAGAAGTAGATGAGGACTGGATGTCCGGAAGGGGTTTTGATGAAATGGAAGGAAAAAAATGATAACTATGAACATTTACAGAATACGATTAAAGAGGGGGGGGGGTTAGGGAATGAAAGTGAAACGACAATAAGATATGAGGGACGCATGGAACGCAGGGATATTCTTTGGTAAGAATGGCCAAGATGAAGAAAAATTACTTAAGTCCTATTTTTTTGTATCCATTATCTATTTTTAGAAAATCTTTAGAGAAGGTTACTGGTTTATGCTTCCGATTCCTGCAAGAATTCTTATATCATATTTGGACAGATATAGAAATGTTCTGTATTTGTTTAATTGGAATGTCGTGACTCAAGGAATCAATCTAAAAATGATTCTCGGTTCTTATTTTTCCTTTTTATAGATAGATGGAAATGTTATATCGAAATCAGGTTAAAATGACGGATGGGCTTAGAGAAGATGACGAAGATAGAGGAATTGTGGGGGAAGAGATAAGGAAGAGTAAGAGAAGAAGAAGAAGAAGAAGAAAATATCGATCAATTTTTCAGATCCGTTCATTCGATCTGCGCGTGTAGTGATGAAAATGCATGTTTCAAATGAAAGCCTTTTAGACCAACCTTCATATTGCGATAATTGAACACATCTCAAAATGATGTTTCTAACCTAAGCGTGACAGACCGATGGAACTGCTTTTTAGGTCTCAAACGTGTTTGAATAGCGGAGTCTGTTATAGAAACGGTAGATGCATCTAAACATGCATTTTCAAACGGAAACGTGACAGAACGATGGACATGTTAGGGCGTATCTAGAATTAAGATTTAAACAAGAAAGATAAAGGACAAAACAAATGTCTCTAAAACCGAAACAATAAAGGAATAAGTATAAATGGAAAATGTTTGCTGTGAGTAATTCGGAATTTCCTCTCTGACTCAATATTCGTCTTCATTCCTACGTCGATTTTAGTGACATTATTCACAACTGCATCCGTCTGTAAATACATCATCTTTCGTTAAACTTGAGGTCCGTTGCTTTGTGTTCTGTATTTCTTCGTAATAAGATGAGATATGCCTGTTATTATAGTCTGAAGTTAACATTGTCAATGGTCAATACTTGGATGGGTGACTGTTTACGAATTTTTGTTGACGTAATTTCGAAGTAGATGTAGCTTTGGGACATAATTGCACTCAACTTTCTTCCCATTGACTATGGCTGAAATAGTAGGTTAAATTCGGAAAAGGGCAAACCTCCAAGCTTACGCCGGTCTTTTATTCCTTATAACAAATAGTCTTTTAGGTGTCTCTGTAGTAATGCCGAATAAAGAGAACTGTTTTTAAAGATTGAGCAACTCTTAGTTCAGTATGAACTTTTCATGAAGCAGGCGCCTATCAAGTAAGTATCAAATGTCTCCCAATACAGGAGAGTGCACAGAGAAGTGCATCTTGAGAATACATGCATATAGGGTAAAAGGATAAATAAGCGTTTTTAGATTCACCCATGCATCTTGATGAAAGGCTTAGTCTGTCACCCATGCATCTTGATGTAAGGCTTAGTCTGTCACCCATGCTCAGATGTGAACATAATATGTTCGACGGCTGTCAGGTCTCACTTGCAAAAGCCATTTACATCGATAAAAGCGCAGATTGAGTGAACATTTTTTAAAAATTCCAGATGCGTTTTAGATACCCTGAAAGATGTTTAAGTCTGTCGGTTGCTCTGTTTCGCTTCAGATTCTACTAGCAGTTTTGTCGGTATGTCGCACCTCGATTAAAAATAGCACATGTAGATGCTTCCACCATATCTACCTCTGAATCTGTCTGTTTTTCAGGCTTAAGTTTAAAGTAAACTCGGAGGTCGATTGGAAGAATCTTAGGAATATTCGTTCCCGTTTCCATCTATATCGGATTTTTTTAAAATTACGAATCAAATATCTCCAAAACGCTGTCTGTGTCTGCGTACTCGTGTGACTATGTGTGTATCTTTGGACTCGTCTATCTATGCGCGTGGTTTTACAATCCTGTATGTGTATGTGTGTGTCTTCGAACACGTGTATCTATGAGGGGTGTCTGTGAACGCGTCAATCATATTTGTTTTTTCACAGTTGGGTATGTGTGTGTGTCTGCACATCCGTGTATCTATGTGCGTGTCTGCACACTCTTGTATTCATGTGTGTGTCTGCACACGCCTGAATCTGTGTGTGTCTGCGGACTCATCTGTTCCTGTGCGTCTGAACATTCGTATACCTGTGTGTTTACCTACGCAGACACGTATTGCATTTTCACACTTTTAATTGTTTTCGACACAAACACCTTTTTAGTTTCAACAAAGCATTATATAAGTTATATATATATATATATATATATATATATATATATATATATATATATACATATATATATATATATATATATACATATATATATATTATTATTATAATTAAATATTACTAACAGCGATAAAATCTTTTATAATATATATATATATATATATATATATATATATATATATATATATATAAAATTCCCGAAACAGTTTTTCATGGTAAACAACTGATGATCCCTTAAAATAGTGTTAGAAACAAACTAATATAATAACTTTAAAAAATAAATTGACTTACATGAGTGATTTTCCACTGAAAGACATGGGACTAAAGGTTTTTGTTTTTTTAAATATAGTTTTAATGGTTGAGAAACTTCCGATATATATATATATATATATATATATATATATATATATATATATATATACATCAATTACTAATGTTTTTGGTAATCAATACTTTTGCCAATACAATATGAAGACATGGACGATTTTTAAAAGTGTAATCACTTAATACGTAACTTTGATTAACTAAAATCATAATTGCAATTATTTAAAATCTGTAATATTTTATCCATAAGTTATTGCGTAATTCAAATTATTTTACGTATCTTTTCTCTCTCTCTCTCTTTCTCTCTCTCTCTCTCTATCTATATATATATATATATATATATATATATATATATATATAAATATTTTAAAATATGTGTGTGTTTTATACATACAGACGATATCGTTTTGGGTTTCTTACCTCATCAGTGCAGGAGGGCGTTGCATGGCATCGAACGCAGTTTGTAGATTCAGTCTAGTATATATATATATATATATATATATATATATATATATATATATATATATATATATATATATATATATAAATATGTGTGTGGGTGTTGTGTGTGCGTGTGTGTATGTGTGGTACTGGATGTTTGTGTTTCTATCTATGTGTGTAACAGAAAGCTAGCATGTCTGACAAGTTTTAAAAGCATTATTTCAAATTACCTGACTGGTTCTTAAATTTATTATATAATTTAAAGTATCAGTAGCATATCTCTCACTATATATATATATATATATATATATATATATATATATATATATATATATATATATATATATATTAATAAATCAAGTTAGAATATATTAATAAAATGAACATGAAACCAATACTTTCAAAAGTGCTAAATATAAAGTAGAGCATTTATAAAATATAATAAACTTTATTACAGTCTACGTCAAATAGTAAGCGTTGCGATGATATTACATCTCTTCACAGACCGAATAAAAATAAAAAGTTAAAAAGATAAACTCGGATTAATGTTATAAACTGGATGTTAATAAGAAGAGAAAAGAAAAGAAAACGAATAGAAAAAACAGAATCTCATCCAGTCCGATGTAACGTCAGCGAAAATTAGTCACTTGCCATTCAAAATTGCACTAATGAACTCCTCTCCGACCTTCCTCTTTACGACCGCCCTCTCCCTCTTTATATAACTTTTATTATGAAAAATTAAAAAAACAGACATAATAAGAAAAGAGGCAATGAAGAAAAAGAATATATATATATATACATATATATAAACTTAATTTCTAATCTATATATATAAAGCAAAGTTATACATATACATATATATATATATAATATATATATATATATATATATATTATATATATATATATATATGTAATATATATATATATATATATATATTATATATATATATATATATATGTATATGTATAACTTTGCTATACATATACATATATATATATATAATATATATATATATATAATATATATATATATATATATGTAATATATATATATATAATATATATATATATATATATATATGTAATATATATATGTATATATATATGTGTGTGTGTGTGTGTGTGTGTGTGTATATATATATATATATTCTTCGGGGAGGGTAGAGTCTTAGATCTTATTAGCTAGAATCTTATTCGATGTTTTGCTCCACTTTTAAAACCTCGATTAGTGGTAGCAAAACAATAGCACCTTCTTTTGTGCAACAGTCCATGGTTGGGCTTTTAAGCCTCTTATGTTTCTTCTTTTTGTTGCTGCATTTGATGGAGATAGGGGACAGGACCTTTTGTTTCAAGGCCTGATGGCTGACCCTGGTTGGCCTCTGTATTGACTGGAGCACCATTTCCAAAGGCAAGAACGTTTTCACCATTGCTTTCGTCTTCCCGCTTGGCGTATGAACGGGTTGGTGGGTTATTTCTTATCCTGGGTGCCGGCCTGCCAGTATTGATTTTGGTTTTTATTCCTATTTATTATTATTCATTTCCTCATTGTCAACGGCTTCTAATTGTTTATTCGAGCTGCCGTCTATGAGTAGAGGCGGTGACCCCGTCCGCAATTCGGGAGACGTGCTTGATGGCTTGAGGAGACAGCACACCATTTAAAAAAAATATTTGGTCAAGGTTTTCTTAAAGTAAAAAGTATCCTCATGTAAGAATCCCTGACAAACTCCTGTTCAGAGAGACCGAAGACACCCGAGGGTGGTATCTAGTAGGCATTCAAGTCCTCGCCACAGAGAGACCGAAGACCGAAGACATATGTGTGTGTGTGTGTGTGTTAATTTATTAATTTATGTACTTATATAAAATATATACATATTTATATATATATATATATATATATATATATATATACACATACACCCACAAACATATATTATATGAAGCAAGGCTAAAAATAATTCATATTTGGAACCTAACATATATTTTATCCGAATATCTAAATAAAACTATAGTCCCCTTTACATAATTTTGATCAAAAGATTTACCTATATATCAAACTAGTTGAAACAATCAGCCTTCCTGGCAGCTATTCATCTAGCTGTAACATTGTCTATAGAAAAACAAGGAAACACTTATCTTTTTACATGTTTGTAATTTGAAGAAAAATTACAAAAAGGTTATTTATTCATTTTGTTGTAATGGAAATCGTCCCAGACAAAACATAAAGCAACTTGATGTAGGAGCTAAAAAATACTACTTCATGGTCAAAACCAGCTAACAATACTTGTTATGTGGATGGATTCTAACCGAGAACACAGCAATTTTTCCCCTTTGTCAGAAATATCGCTCGTGAGATGTGAGGACTAAGGGAAGTTGAGCTACCGAAAGTAAACTACAGATCCACTTTCTACTCCCCTATTCGTATATCGTACAATGTTGAAATTAGATTTGGTATAATGATACACATACATTCACCATAATAAACTCAATAAACGAAATACAGGGGCGATTGTCAAGAATAACCAACAGAAGAAAGGGGCGAAGAAAACTAATAATAAACAAATAACTGTTACTAAAGGCAATAAAGTTACTTCTGTACCTATCTGTCTATTTTCTTTTTGTGTTTTAAAGTATATTGGAAGGTTTATATTGCATTTCTATAATTCGTCCAACTCCGATTGCATAACAGTTCCATTTTCCAAATGCCGCAAGCGAAAATCCCCGATATGTTTTCCTCTTTTAGAGTATAAAAAACCGACAAACAAATATTCAGCAAATAACTTTCCCTAACGATTTCAAATCTACTTTCGTCCTAATTTGAATGAGAAAAGTACAACACAATCATCAGACTTAATAGACGGTCAGCGATCGACTTTCAGTCGTATTTGTTTTTCAGTCCAACATAATATATTTGACTGAACATTTTAATTGAAATAAAAAACGCTTTGAAGTACTTTAAAAGACAAAACATAAAGCAGGTAGGTAGAAAAGTAGATTTTATTGTCTTTGCTTACAGTTGTTATTTTTGACAATTTGTTTTTTGCGCCCCTTTTCATTCTGTATATTATTCTTGGCAATCGCCAAAGGCCGAACGTCTGTTAGTCAAATTAAAAATTATATATTCCTGCGGGATTTAAAATGGTTGTTTTGTGTTTTTTGCTTTCCTTATTAAAGACAGAAAAATAAAAAATAAACTTAATGACGATTTTCTTTACAGAATGAACCATTTTTTTGTAATTTACAAATTAACAACAAACGTTGGTAAATTTTTACATTAACATACTCAGCTAAATTACCCACCAACTTAAAAAATGAGATTCTACTTTTTAGCGTAATTTTATCTTATTCGGGCAGTTAAATGATATATTTTAATACGAACCCTATGTCTGACTGGCAAGGTCTTACAACCACACGTAATCGCCTAAAAAAGTGCCTCCTCCAGAAAAAGAATAACGCACAGAATTTATAAAAAAATAACAAAAAATAAAATGGTTGCAGATCATTATCGATAAGTAAGTAAGGATTAAGTCATAGAGTGAATGCGGTATTTTAGTGAAAATGTATAGCGTAGAGAACGTCCAAGGTATTTAAGACAAAATGTATCACCATCGATCCAACAAACAAATATTTGTTGTCAAAATTGTATGACCATCGCCTTCCGTTTTCCCAAAACAATTAGGGTGGGATGCTTAAGTTTAATGAATTTCATTCATTAGTGTCTTGTAAACACAAGATAAAACTTTCGCATTTTTTCATAAAATATATAAATATCAGTATTTTGGTAATTTCGAATCAAATGTATTTATCTTTTAAATAAGAAATAAATGGATAGAAAAATAAGGCAATACGCTTGGTCGATGATGATGGGCTATTTAAAAAAGATAGAAAGGAAAAGTTGGCTTTTTTCTGCCGTGACGTCGGGTGGCGTGGCGAGAGATAGAGTAGAGAGAGGGGAATGAGAGAAAACAGGGGGAAGGGGTAGCAGTATCATCGTTGTCGTCGTCAACAACGGAAGAAAAAAAAAACCTGGAAGTTTTAGTTCAAATTTCAAAATAATCCTTTTTAATGTTAAACATCATTCATTAAATCGTTGTAATTACTACTACTACTACTACTACTACTACTACTACTTATATTAATATTAATATGAAGAAAAATATTAAATTAATGTAAGAATGTAGAGTTCAAAAATAGAAATGAATTGCGCAGAATATTAATTTATTTGAGAGTGTTTATAAAATTATTATTCGATGAAGCGTCTTATTCTGTGTTATTTGTATTTTTCTGTTAGGTATACATAAATATAAAATTGAATTCAAAAAGCTTAACGTGTTTTGATATGAATATATTCGTAATAAATAACAAAAATCACATTTATTCATTATATGTATCTATTACTAGAAATCACATGTATATGAGGAAAGCTCAAATTAATTCATATTTGGAACAATAAAATACATTTTATCTAAATATCCAAATAAAACTAAAATAATCTTTATATTATTTTCATCAGAGGATTTAACTATATATTGAATCATATTAAAAAATATCGTGAAATTATAGTAGATTAACAATTACAAAATAATAATAACAATAATAGAAGTACTTGTAGAGATAAAGACGAATGCCCGTTGCAAAGAAAGTATTTAACCAAAAATAAAGTTTATTTGGAATTTTCTAGAAAAAATCCTTATTTAAAAAAATATTTACATTGGGTGTACAAGTACTGAGTTAAAGGCCAGATACAGTAACCACTAATTGTCATTTAAATACCTGGAAAATAATAAAATAAGTACATCACTGTCCAAGTACATAAAACCTCAAAAAGCTAAAAAATATAGTTGCTGCAATAGAATAGAGCATTTTAAAAATCTTCGACACTTACACTGCACAATCCTACTTGTTTTATTTGTTTTAGTGAAAAGTTGGTCATTGTTATGTTCTCTGATAAAAAAACTGTTTACTTAATCAACGCGATGAGATAAGTTTTCACTGTAGACACTTGAAACGGTAAACTCGAGACAAGTGTATGAGCAATCTGGAAAATTTAACATAGATAACTTGAAATTATAGCGTGTAAATCAATACATCTCTGGATAAGAATAAATTGTGATAATTTAGTAGAATCTCAGTGAACTAATAATATTAGGGGGTTTAGTCCTAATTAAACTAAAAAATGAGGGATGGATATTACAATTAAGATTATTAGTAAGTAGTAGTAATAATAATGCTAATAGTAGTAATAATAATAAAGATAATAATTATAATCGCAGTAATAATAGTAATAATAATAAATGCAACAGTAGTTTATTGGTGGGACCTACACATATTCAAATTATAGTGCTAATTTATATAGTGATAGTTTAGTTGAGTGGTAATACCTAACTCAGATTGTTGGAAATAGATGAATTAAAAATGTAATAATTAAAAAATATTTATTAATATTATTTAATAAATAATGATATATTTTTATCATAATTTTGTGAATATTATTTTAGATTTATTTATATATTCAGATAAAATATACGTTATAGTTCCAAATATGAATTATTTAAAGCCCTTCTTCATATACCTCAGATTTTTAGCAATCGATAAATAAAATTTGTGTAATTTCAAAATATATATTTATATTATTCTGGTTAAAATTAAATAAAAAAGACTTTAGTTTTATTAAGATATTTAGATATTTAGATAAAATTTAATTTTAGTTACAAATATGAATCATATGTTTGCCTTTCTTATATATATATATATATATATATATATATATATATATATATATATATATATATATATATATTAGTAGAGAATGGTAGTTTGCTTGAAGCATTGCTGGGTATAGTAGTAGTAAGTTTTTGAAAGGCTGTGGGCAATGCAATTCCGGGTAAGATGCAAGATGAAAGGAAAGGAACAAAAACAATAAAAATAAATCGAATACGATATAAGACTTACTATTTATTTTTCCTTTTTTTTCCTTTTTTTTTTTTTTTTCTTACATAACAGCAAGAGTGTTTTAGCTGTCCGGGTGATTAAAAATCACTATTTGATATTTCGGGAAAAGACATCCCTTTTTCAAAAATAATTAGACCAGAAGAAGAATAATATTTTATTCTTCTCCGACTGTGTAGAGAATAATACAAAACAAAATGGCTGCCAGATATAGACCGCAGCAAAAAAACAGTTTCACAGGGAATATAAATTAAGTTAAGTTTTATTTTAATATTATGTTAAATATATGATTGGTGTTTAGAATATTAGTGTAATGTTGGTTAGGTGTATGGTGTTCGATAAACTGTTATTTTTGATAATATATATATATCATTTTTTTATTTTATTTATTTATTTTTTTTTTTTATATTTGAATATTTACTTTGTTTTATCTTCGTATTTTTAATTTGTTTATCTTTCTATCGTAATTTAAGAATTTTAATATAAATTAAAGTAATTAGTCTCATATTTTAAATATTCTAGATCTATCTACTTATCGATTTCGATTATCATCTATTAAAGAAGTGTTATTAATTACTAATTGTGAGTTTCGTCAAATTAGATTAACGAATTAACTTATTAACTTGATATATTTATTATAAGATAAAGGGGAGTAACTCTGGATTTTTTAAAATATTTTTTTTTTTATAATTAATTTTTTTTTTTAAATTTTTTTTTAATTTTATAAAATCTTTTTTTTTTGGTGGAGATCTGTATAACAATATTAGTATATATATACAACATATATACACAAATGCATATATACATATATATATACATATCTATGTATTATTGTTTGTTTAATTGTTTATCTATATATATTCATCAATTTCTTTACATATTTGTTTGTTTTTGTTTTTTTTGTTTTTTTTTAATTTTTTATAATCTTTTTTTTTTGGTGGAGATCTGTATAACAATATTAGTATATATATACAACATATATACACAAATGCATATATACATATATATATACATATCCATGTATTATTGTTTGTTTAAATGTTTATCTATATATATTCATCAATTTCTTTACATATTTGTTTGTTTGTTTTTTTTTTTTTTTTTTTTTTTTGTTTTGTTTTTTTTTTTTTTATTTTTTTTTTATTATTATTATTTACTTGTTTAATTTATTTTATGAATTATTTATTTAATATTTGCATGTTATTTGTATACATTCTATATGTGTTTGGATTTATTAATTAATAATGCTAGGTTATGGAGTGACTTATTTTGGTGGGTTAGACGAGTATGCTGAATATGGTTTTTGGTTTGTGGTTGAAAGTGTGTAAGGATGGAAGTTCATATGGGGAGGGGCCTGTTTGATTGTTTGGGTGTATGGTGAGTTTATTATGGGAGGTGAGTAATGAGTGAAATGGTGGAAACGGACTCTGTTAAGTGTTAGATATGGGGGTTGGTTGGTGGATGGGGGGTAGATATTATAGAATGAAAGGTGAGTAGAGCTCGTGACGTTGATTGAGTGAGGGGTTTAATCTGGAGATGAGGATTGATTCTGTGATTCTATATATATATATATATATATATAGAGAGAGAGAGAGAGAGATGGATTTGGGTATATTTACATTGGGTGTACAAGTACTGAGTTAAAGGCCAGATACAGTAACCACTAATTGTATAGTAACCACTAATTGTATAAAAATATATAGATATAGATATATATATATATATTTTTTTTTTCCTTAACTTCTTTTCTGAAGGGTGACTTATTTTCGATGACGCAATCTTGGAGTGGATTGCATTCAGTCTTTTTTGTGTTTTATTTTCTCTTCTATTGCTGAAACATCAAAAATTCGGCACATTTAAGTTTACATTAGTGAAACGGCCATAAATATGAAATACCTCATTTATAAACACAAGCAGGACTGCAAACACAACAATCTCACTAAGGCACTAGTCTTACACAAAAAAACATTTACCCACAATTTTGATTTAAAAAAGCTCACCCTCCTCAAGACTGAATACTTTCTTCTACGTCGCAAATGCATCGAAAGCGCTATAATACTTCTCTCATATTCATCTAAAATAAACCTCAGACTCAGATATTCTTCCTTAAGCAAACATCTGACAAAACCCTCACTTAAAAACTGCAATCTATAGCGCCATTTTTTTTACCACACTTCATCCATATTTTTCTCCCTCTCGGATTTATTTACTTTTTAAATATATTTATCTATTTTATTTTAGCGTTTCTCTGCCCGCCCGTTTTATTATTATTTCATTTTTCAAATAGTTAAACGCGCGCTAATGACGTTTTCTCTGTGCGTTCGTTTTCCTATGTTTTTACCCTTGTTAAATAAATTAACATCTTCACTTTTCTGAAGACGTTCGTTGATCCGAACGAAACCGGTAAAATATCTCGTTTCTTGATGATTTTTCCTGTATTTAATTTTTTTTTTCGTTTGTCTTTTTTCACTCATCTTGTATTTCACGGCATTTTATTTTTATGATATATCGTGCATTTTACCCCCCCCCACACACACATATATATATATATATATATATATATATATATATATATATATATATATATATATATATATATATATATATATATATACATTTAAAAGAAATAAACTAAACGCACATCAAGGCTGTCCGCATTATAAATTATTTCGCTCTAGATGGGTCTCATCAGACGCATACACAACCACATTTCGGAACTGAATGATGAGAAAAAACGTTACACACCGTCTTAAAATAATTTTTTTATAATATATAAATAAAATAAATTCATAAAAAATGGAGGAAAAAAGGAAGACATTCCCGTTGGTAATTGGTCGCTTGTGAGAAAGAAGAGAAGCGTGAAGTAAGAGACAATGTTAGAGTAAAAGGCCACGATGTCTAGTCGTGGTTTTCTGTGATGGTAATCGTGAAAAAGAAGGGAAGAAGAAAAGGGGGGTATAAGAACAAGACATTTACCCCCTTCTTAATGCGAAGTGTATTTTAAATATTGAAAGGACATTAAGAATATTCGCGCTTAAAAGTTCGATTAAAATTTAGTTTACCAAAATAATTATATAACAAAAAATGTGGAATATTTTACAGTGTAAACATTACAATGCGTAGAATGCGACGAAACCCACAAAATATCCATTTACAACTCATCACCCTCCCCCGTCGCTAATAGTTGGGAAAAAAATGTCCCCCTCCCCTTTTTTAAGTAAAGTACATTTTAAATGTAGGAAAGAAATTCACGATAAAATGTCGATTAAAACTTAGTTGACAAAAGTAATTATGACACTTCGGAATATATTTCAGTTCAGAGAGTATAATGCGAAGAACGAGATGAAACCCACAAAATGTCTATCTACAATTTAGTATCTTGTTCCTAATGATAAAAAAATATATTATTTACGTCAACTAAATTTTAATCGAAATTTTAAGCGCGAATATTTTTAAAGTCCTTTCAACATTTAAAATAGACTTTGTATTAAAAAGGGGTCAAATTTCTTATTCTTACCTTAGTCCCTCCCTTTTTACGATTATCATCACAGAAAACCACGACTCTTTTACTAGAACATGGTCTCTTACTTCCCCCTTCTTTCTTTCTCACAAGCGACTAATTATCAACGGGAATTTTTTCCTTGTTTTCCTCCATTTTTTCTTTCTTTCTTTTTATTTATTTATTCATACATTTTTTTCGCATTTATTTTAAGACGGTGTGTAACGTTTTTTCTCATCATTCAGTTCCGAAATGTGGCTGTGTACGCGTCTGATGAGATCCATCTTGGTCGAAATATATTATAATGCCAACAACTCTCGTGTGTGTTTAGTTTATTTTTTTAAATGTATTTATTCTCATCGAAACCATTCAACTCTGAACACACACACACTATATATATATATATATATATATATATATATATATATATATATCGGCAGAAACACGTATCCATGTCTTCCTTTTGCGCGCGCAAAAATTAATTCATAAATTAATTAAAGAATGTATATATACAAAAATATGTTTATAAATTAATTAATACAAAAATGTATATATACACAAATTGATGACACGTCCGATAAAGGGCGATTAAAAAAAATGCGGACCTCTGCATATTCTTAAATAAATAAACCACACATGATAGCGACATAATAGAAACGCACCGCTAAAAAAATATTTCTTTTATTTGAAAAAAAAGTCTCCCATCTTATAATCTTTTTTTTTTTTAAATCTGATTTCATATTTTTACGAAAGGATGCTTTAAATTCTAGCCCAACTACTTTCATAAATACATAAACGTGTCAGCGTGGTTCTACAGAGATCCCGACATTAAAACTATCACTCTATTACCAGCAAGAGGACTGACCGGGATTCTTCGTTTCGTCGGCGTTGGCGATAGAGATATCTCAACCATGAAAAAGGAAAAGAAAAAAGTGTATATTCATTGAAGAAAGCATGTCTGCTCAAATATATTTGATTAACATAAAAAATAAATGTTTATTTCATTTGAAACCTAATCTCGCATCTTGTAATGTTTTTAAAATATGATTTTACACACACACACACACACACATATATATATATATATATATATATATATATATATATATATATATATATATATAATTAACTTGTTACAAATATCCAGGGGGTATGAATCCGAAGGAAGTTGAAACCGGGTTCATGAGAGTGCTCAATGAAAATTCAGAGCAAAATATATATTTTTTGATTTTATTCCATTAGTTGCGACAAAACAAGTTTTGTTTCATTGGCGCAAATAGCGACCAACTCACGGGCTAGCGATGGAATTCAAATGGCATACGTTTTAACTTCACCTTAACGGGAGATTGAAAATTGAAAATACATTGGAGGGGGAGGGGGACAGAGTTGGGGCTTTGTCTATAACGGTGACATGGGACATGAGAGGGGAGGGGGGAGGACCCCAACAAGTCGTGTTTCAAATTATTGCGTGTGAGGTTTTCACGTGTTTGTGCTGTGATGATCTCAATTTCGGCCGGGGTGGGAGGAAGGGAGATGGGGCGACGGCTAGAGTGAGTTAAATTTAAAATGAGAATAAAATTATGATTATAACCGTCATTCCTATTTTATTTTAAGTAATTATCATGTGGATAAAAAATGTTTGATAATTTTAATTTAGGGTATGAATTGCTACTTCTGCATTTTATTTATTTTATTTTAATGTTTTGTTTATTATTTGTAGTGAATTTTGTTGTGATTATATTTTTTTTAAATTGTGATTATATTATACTGAGATCAATACTAGTGGAATCATTTTATAAGAGAAGTTTCATGGTGTTACCAGTTTTAGCATTAACAAAACCGATTATGATAACAATGATAACGCCTGCCAATCATACCTACGATAGTCGCAGTGATAATAGCCTTAATAAAAGCCTTAATAAAAATAAAAATAAAGATAAATATAAATAAAATTAGAATAAAAATAGAAATAACAAGTTTGTAAGAATATTAATAATAATAATAATAATAATAATAATAATAGTATTAAAAATAGTATTAAAAAATAATAATAATAATAATAATAATAATAATAATAATAATAATAATAATAATAATAATAATAATAAATATCACCAGCATTACCATCTTGCTACTTGTGAAGTCATTGGGCGAAATAAGTCGACAAGTGATGGTAGGCTTTTTTGTTCTACTACCAATGACAAGGACTAAGTACCAGTTAATAATTAAGTGTTCAAGATAGTGATCGAAGGGTTAAGTAATTGAGATTAGATTAGTCCAAGTGATATCAGTGTTAATAGCTGTCCCAGTTATGGGTTTATGTTAGAATTGGTAGTATGGCTGAGAGGCTATTGAGGCTGTGCATTATAGGTAGTACGTAGAGATTTGATGTTATTTGTAGTTTAGAGGGGTGGTTATATATTTATAGATTCATCAGGACTTGTTGGGGTGGGATTGGGTGGTAAATTTGGGTGGGTGGGTAGGGGGTAATAGTGTGTTTTGGGGTAGTGTATAGTTTGGTGTTAATGTTATCATTCATTTTTGTAAAAAAAAGTTTTTTTGTTTTTTTTTTAAATTTTATTTTTAAGTTATGTGGGGTTGGTGTGGGGTTAAGGTGGGGTATGTGGGTTGCTAAGGAGGTAGAGTCTACTATGTTTACAGTTGATGGATGTCTCTTGTTTTCTATTTAGGAGTTTGTTTTTGTCCTTAAAGCGGAAATTTCCAGTTTTTCATTTAAGCATAATCTACATGGAGAGTTTATTGATTTGCAGGTGCTGGATTTTTTCAAGATTTTCCACTTTATTATGGCCAAACTGGACTTACACTACACTACCACAAAATAAAAACCAAAAAAGAAAATCTTGAAAAAATCCAGCACCTGCAAATAAATAAACTCTCCATGTAGATTATGCTTAAATGAAAAACTGGAAATTATCCGCTTTAAGGACAAAAACAAACTCCTAAATAGAAAACAAGAGACATCCACCAACTGTAAACATAGTAGACTCTACCTCCTTAGCAACTCACATACCCCACCTTAACCCCACACCAACCCCACATAACTTTAAAAAAATAAAAAATAAAAAAAATAAAAAAATTTTTTTTTACAAAAATGAATGATAACATTAACACCCCACTATACACTACCCCAAAACACACTATTACCCCCTACCCACCCACCCAAATTTACCACCCAATCCCACCCCAACAAGTCCTGATGAATCTATAAATATATAACCACCCCTCTAAACTACCAATAACATCTAATCTCTACGTACTACCTATAATGCACAGCCTCAATAGCCTCTCAGCCATACTACCAATTCTAACATAAACCCATAACTGGGACAGCTATTAACACTGATATCACTTGGACTAATCTAATCTCAATTACTTAACCCTTCGATCACTATCTTGAACACTTAATTATTAACTGGTACTTAGTCCTTGTCATTGGTAGTAGAACAAAAAAGCCTACCATCACTTGTCGACTTATTTCGCCCAATGACTTCACAAGTAGCAAGATGGTAATGATGGTGATATTTATCATTATTACTATTATTATTATTATTATTATTATTTTTTTTTTTTTTTTTTTTTTTTTTTTAATACTATTTTTTATACTATTATTATTATTATTATTATTATTATTATTATTATTATTATTATTATTATTATTATTATTATTATTATTATTAATATTCTTACAAACTTGTTATTTCTATTTTTATTCTAATTTTATTTATATTTATCTTTATTATTATTTTTATTAAGGCTTTTATTAAGGCTATTATCACTGCGACTATCGTAGGTATGATTGGCTGGCGTTATCATTGTTATCATAATCGGTTTTGTTAATGCTAAAACTGGTAACACCATGAAACTTCTCTTATAAAATGATTCCACTAGTATTGATCTCAGTATAATATAATCACAATTAAAAAAAAATATAATCACAACAAAATTCACTACAAATAATAAACAAAACATTAAAATAAAATAAATAAAATGCAGAAGTAGCAATTCATACCCTAAATAAAAATTATCAAACATTTTTTATCCACATGATAATTACTTATTAGAATTAAAATAAAATAGGAATGACGGTTATAATCATAATTTTATTCTCATTTTAAATTTAACTCACTCTAGCCGTCGCCCCATCTCCCTTCCTCCCACCCCGGCCGAAATTGAGATCATCACAGCACAAACACGTGAAAACCTCACACGCAATAATTTGAAACACGACTTGTTGGGGTCCTCCCCCCTCCCCTCTCATGTCCCATGTCACCGTTATAGACAAAGCCCCAACTCTGTCCCCCTCCCCATCCAATGTATTTTCAATTTTCAATCTCCCGTTAAGGTGAAGTTAAAACGTATGCCATTTGAATTCAATCGCTAGCCCGATGAGTTGGTCGCTATTGGCGCCAATAAAACAAAACTTGTTTTGTCGCAACTAATGGAATAAAATCAAAATATATATATATATATATATATATATGTGTGTGTGTGTGTGTGTGTGTGTGTGTGTGTGTGTGTGTGTGTACAATGCATATTACTTTCAGTAGTTAAACACATTGACAACGGCTGCCTTTAAATAGAATTCATTTCTCGATGATTCAC
The DNA here is from genome assembly GCA_963556195.1 of Sepiola atlantica. NCBI lineage: Eukaryota > Metazoa > Mollusca > Cephalopoda > Sepiida > Sepiolidae > Sepiola > Sepiola atlantica. The sequence continues at coordinate 76,268,213 of OY744523.1, forward strand.
CGGGTTGTTGATAACAGCCGTATGGGCACTTCAGTTTGAAACATGATTGGTGTTCTGGTGTTCGAGTCGGGCGACCGGTATGAATAATTCCTGTCTACACTGACGATTCCCGAAAGAGTGAATCGTATACGTATGTAGATAAAAACAAAAATGTACAATTATTTGTCGTCTCCTAAAATCTAGGCTGGGCTTTGTAATGAGTAGTATAAACACATACGTTATCGTGGCTTCAATGCATGTTCCTTTCAGTAGCGGAACACTTTGACGACGGCTGCCTTTATATAGAATTAATCTCTCGCTGATTTACCGGGTTATTGACAAAGGCTATGTGGGCTAAGACGTTAGAACTAGAGTTTGAAACATAACTAGAGGTTTTGGGTTTCGATAAAATAATTATTGCCTACACTGACGATTCCCGAAAGGATGAAACGTATACGTATCTATATGGAAACATATATATATATATATATATATATATATATATATATATATACTTTTGTGTCTATTTTCGGTTTAAACATGTTATCACATTAAAACATATCTAAATAAATGACTAAACATCTTATACAAATGATATATATATATATATATATATATATATATATATATATCAGTAATATGTTTAAAAAGCAATGCATAGTGCCGGAAATATCAAAATAATAACGTGAGGGGACTTACTATTATTTTTGTTTAAATCTTACATAACAGCAAATGTGCTGTCGGCTGTGTGTGTGTTGTCTGGATGATGATTAAAAATCATATATTTAATATTTCGGGGAAATCTTCGCTTGGTCAAATATAATAAACACGAAAGGAAAAGTCCGTCTGTGTTGAGTGAAAGTCTCGCAGTGAATAGAAATTAATAAATTTTAAAACTATGTGTTGTATCTAAACGTAGTGTTCAAAATTAGGTGTGTACTATTAGATAAATAAGTGTGTATGTTATAAATTAACTGTTAGTTTTAATAATATAGTTCTGTTTTTATTTGTTCCTGAGTGTTGTTGTTTTACTAAACTAAATATATCAACTCTTATAGTAAGTAACAAATGACATTACTTTGATAAACTAATTTAATGAAACCCACAATTAATAATATTTATTGAATATATGATAACCAATAAAATTGAATAAAATCTAATAATAAAAAATAAAAAGAGATTAACTACTTATTTTATATTAAAAACAAAACAAAAGGCACTAAAGTAAAATTACATAAAATTTCACAATTCCATAATCAGCGTCGCTATCCATTATACCACAATTCATGGCGTTTCCTGAACATATAGACAAACACTAACGGACTCTTATAGCAACTGCATTCAATATAGAAAATATAGTCTTTAAAAGTACATCGACATCAGGAATGCTGACGGTATAATACCTCAGTGAAAGTTTTTGCACAAAAAGAAATCCATAGACAATCTTTATTTAAAGCTACAACTTATTATGTGCATTATTAAATTACAAGAACAAAATAAATGAATCAATTCTGAATGTCTCTCATTATGGAATTCTATTCGTAAAATTGTAGCAATTACTTAATGGAAACCCACTTTGTATTGATTCTCGCAGGTCTACGGAAATGGTTTCTAAAATTATCTCTCCATCAAATAAAATTGTCTGTAGATATAAAGTGAGCAAAATTGTCGCACACATTTGTAGGGTTTAATCAAAACAAATAAGTATTAATAACGAAAACAGTATTTTTATTTTCAAAATCATTTGAATAATAAAAATCGTATTTTTCTCCAAATGTACACACAATGTCATATGATCTATTTCGTTTTAGCTTCCCTATATAGATCGGACAGGACTGGACATGGACTTGTGATTTTTTTTCTGCGTCTATCTAAAACCAACGCTATACATGATCGCCTTTGATCTAGTAAACAATAAACATGTGCCATTCGTCAAGAGATGTTTGCTATTCCACATTAAATGATTGGTCGAGTTATGAACAACTTTCGCGATCATCTCCGATTGTGTGTGAAAAATAACAGCAAACATATAACTGATCGAATTTTTAAAACGAAATTAACCCGAATTATATCATAGGGACATTAGGAAAATAAAAATACGTTTTTGATCGTTCATTATTTTAGTTATCTTACAAATTTCACACATAATATACGTTCGAAATTCAGAATCTTTTAAATTATTATATTTTACAAATATCCTCAAATCAATCACATGGAAATAAGTAACATATATAACTTAACATAATTTAAATTTGTAACGTAAATGATAACATCTACAACAGGAAAACACTCACTTTCTGTTGGATATCACGTAACGTTAGCATTTATAGAAACAAAGACTTGATGAAGCTGACAAGAAAATCGCTACGTAGTTTCAAGCTTAACAAAACAACTGCGTACACAGATGTAAAACCAGCAATTTAGATATTCATGACAAATGAATGTGAAACTATTTAATATACTTGCACGAAGAGTAAACTGGAATAAAAATTCAAACAACGATCACAGATTACAAGCAGTAAAGTAGAAGAATGAGAAAGGAGGGAGTAAATCTTGCCCGACTCCAAACCGACTACACATATGGGACGCATTCATACCTGCTTAAAGCTTAACATCCTTCGAACTGTATTGGTACTCGTGCTCCATTTATAATGAAACATATATTGATGATCTTTATTGATTTCAATTAAATCGATAGCACACAATCTTACCTAGTGAAGGATATAAGATTGTAAATAATATAAATAATCCACCTGTTTTAGAATCGACAAATAATGTTAACAAAATTAAATATTTTTATGAAAGAAATTACGATGAATGGTAATTTTAATTTACTTTTTGTCGATAATTATTGACGCACTGAGATTAATATGATGTAAGAGAACACACCCTATACAAACCAATCTATTAGAACACGTTAAGGTAATGTTATACTCATATTACAAGGAAAGATTATGATTATAAACATATTATTATTACCAAATAGTATTATGATATATAGTTAATTATAATACAGACTGATATAATGTGATATCGCTGAAAAAGTGTCTCTGTTATTGCATTAATAGGATGGAGGGCAAGGTCAACCAAAGAAGTTTGTTTTACCCTTCCACGCGCTTATGAAGTAATGCGTTAAGATTTATCCTATGAAACCTCTCCTTAATTGAATTAATAAATCATGACATAATTATAAACTTCAAGTATTTCATTGACAATTTTCTTAATCATTTTATACAATAATAGAAATAAAAACTATCATGGATGTATTCTTGTTTGAAGTTTAACAAAGGTTATTCATTGACGGGCATATTGAAGATGAATAACTGATAATTCTGTCAGCATTCGGTGATATTTGAACTGAACAACATGATTCACTCGATCAATCATAAATTATTGTTTTATATTTTTAAGCATGATAGAGTTGCTCTAAATTTGAGTGAAATAATTTTCATGAGCAAAATAATGTCTGGGTCAATATGACGTTAACCACTTGAAACATGATTAGGATGGAATGGAAAGCTTTTGAATGAGACAGGAGATAATGAATAGATATTCAAAAATAGCCAATTAACTCAGCTGGATTTCGCTTTTGAAAATATAAACATGCATGAAAAGCAGGCAACTGCGAACTTCGCATACATTACAAATTGCATGTACCCCTGTGTCGTCAAATGTGCATCGACAATAGACAGCCTAATGGTTACTCTCACAATTCAACTTTTTTTAATTTCAAAGTCATATACAAAGTATTAAGTTGTATCCCCTAATTTTCAACAAAGATAAAAAAATCTATGACGTATGATTAAAATATTGTTCCCCTATCTTGATGATAATAGAATCAAAATTGAGAAGACAAAAAAATAACGCAACGAAAGATTAGAAGATTTACAATGACGATCAGGTATCATTTTACATAATAGAATTCCATTGTAATTTAAAATAGATATTCAATTTATATATCGCATACTATGGTTTGAAATAGAATCGAAGTTAGCATTTGTCAGAATTATGAAATCAATGTGATAACATTATATGATATATTTCTAAATTTTCAAGATAAGGATTTATAATTTGCATATTTTGGTTATTCAGACTACATTTCTAATCTTGAGTGTTATGATAACAGGGGCACGTAGCGCAGTGGGCATAGTACTAAGTGATAGTTATTTGAAGGTTCAATCCTCAGTGCGGGCGATACGAAGAATTGTGAATTACTGAAGACTACTCAGAGTCATATCTGACGGAACAAGAGCATGCTACCCCCGTGGATAAAATCTAGGGTTCGAAATTCCGTCCAGATTTCCGAGTTCAACAGAAAGAATCCCGAATTCGAAGAGATAAACCTGAAGAAAGCCGGAGATTATAGCGGCTGAAACGTTGTGATGATAAAACTCAAGATGAGAAATGTAGCCCGAATAACCAAAATTATGCAAATTATACATGTTATAATATATAGTGTTTTTCTATGTAAAACAGAAAGTGTCTTTGTTTTTTGTTCGAATGTATTTAATGTCTTAATGTTTGCAGTAATAGGAAGCGATAGGAAGCGATTAGAAAATTCGAATTAGTTCCAATAAGAGTTATTTTTTAAAAATTGCAATGATAATATTTATATCCCTCTTCAAATCTAACTGAGGTCACCAGGAAAAAATTAGTCATTGGCGAATTTGAGGAAAGTACATAAAAATAACAAGACGGATTTACGAAAATACAATGTTCACTTACGACCTGTCCAGGTCGTAAGTGAACATATGTCGTTTTACTTTATTCAATTTTATTTTATTCATTACAAAGCCATTTAAAAAATAAACCCCAACTTTTCCTCAATATTATTTTACGGTGAATCTAATGATGATAATTATTATTTAATATGAGAGTTTAATTTTCATGAATTTCTGATGAAATCTAAGATAGAAATTAAGTGTTTGAATATTAAGATTAATGGAGCATTGAAAGGTAACGTGATTATTCCTCCAACATATGCTACACTGTTTCATATGGTTCCATGAGGATACTATCTTCTGAATCTTGCCTTCCCTAATGACGAACAATAGTTACCATTAAAGAATAATAGACTCCAACTTTTCCGGGAATAAATGCATGCGTTTTTCAAAGGCTTTACTGTTTTTTATACAGAATCTATTGGTTTGAACTTTGTTTTGCAATCTCATTTTGCATCTATTTAATTATTATGTAGTAATTCACCATAGCAGTTCAGAATGAATAACAAAATAATTATATCCATACTATTTACACACTTTCTTAGCTGATATTGATGTAGTCAAATCCGTTTCGACTTCGAATGAGTTAAGTATAATTAAACACATAGAAGACATAGTTTCGTTTAAACTAATTTTCAACATAATAGAAGCCATTTACCATGTCTGCACATTCTTAAATTTTAAATCGGAACAATATTTATTGTTAAACCAACTTGCTCTAATAACTTTTAAATTCTGCAGCGATTTGAACCCAAAAATTATAATCCAGTCCAATATTGCATAACAGCAGAGAAAGTTCATCTAATTTCACCGATTGTTTTTCTTTAGATTTTGATATTATTATACTTATTTGATTACGTTATATGACATTTATAACAAAATAAATTCGTGTTCGAGTTAAAAATTAATGAAAGAATTTCATAAACAGTATTTTGGATGAATTGGATATCTTCTAAGATAAATTGAAATGAGATACCTTATGTTATTAATCTTGAGGACTTATAAAATGGTTTTGCAGACGACATTTTCAACAGAATTTGGCACCAGACGTTAACGATAACCTGAAAAAAAACGGAGAGTATGACGGCCGAACCGTTTTGAATGTAACACCAGCCGAGATAGGAAGCACAGTCCGACACGTGTACATTAAGTATCCAGAAAGAAGGCACGAATCAATGTATGAACTATTTACCGTTCTTATGATACTATATAAATGTGGTTTATAAATTAAACGTCTACTCAATTTAAATCGTTGGATTAATAGTCGTTAAGAGCTTACACTGATGTGCAAGTGAAACATGAAGTTTGCAATCTTAGTCTGGAATTGAACACATTAATCGGAGAGTAAAACTCTTGTATCACCTACCGAACGTATGATTACAGATAGCAAAAGGTGACATTAAAATACTAACGTTACGAAATTGTAGACTTTACTCGAGACAGGGGGTGAACGTCATTGAAAAGAAAGTTTACTGCATAATTTAAAACAGTTGCTTTTATGAAGAGTAATGTGTTCTACAACTCGCAAATTATTAAAGAGCACACTTTCGGGACTTTATAATGGACATGTAAGTAAATGCAGAGATGTAACGGGGCACATCGCCCGTGATGTCGTATATATGGGTTTACTAGAGGTTTGGAGTCGCCCAATACTATACCCTTACAGTTAAGCAATCTGACTTCTATTGATCAAATACCAGCTTATGTCCCAGTAGCAAATTATACACACATTTGTGATTATCGAAATGAAATCGATATCCCTATGTTGTAAGTAACGAAAACATAAAAAAAACTTAATTTTATAAAAATAGGTTTCTTTATAAGCTGCTTTGCAGGATCTACTCAGATTCAGATCGGATAGAGATGTTGAAGTGAGCATCAGTGTAAGATGTCAGGTGGAATAAATCCCCTCATTCGCTTTTCACGTCCTGGCGTTATCTGTTCGTGTGCGTTCTTCCTTTATGTTTATCAACAGGGCACATCCACGCCAACCTTGATTCAATAAGTCGTCTACTGTGTTAGTTAACATGGCTGGTTCATAATATTTCCCGCTCTTGGTTATTACTCATAATTTAAATATGCTATTTGTTCTTGAACTCGTTTGAAAAGAAGTGAGTTTAAGAACAAATAGCCGATTAAAAGATCCATCCATTACATAATTGTAAGTGGCTACTGGGGTAGAGGCAAGATTTATAAAATAGCCAACCACAGTTGCGAGTTAGGCATAGATGTGTTTGTTTACATTACATTTAAATTAAGGCATGTTGTTAATGTCGGGAAAATAAAGAGCAGATATAGAATTCGAAAGGCAGTATTCAGATATTTTGTACAATTTGCTCGAGATCAAATAATAATCAGTCATAAGGATAAATACATGCCGGTCGATTATTTTTCTTTCAAGCGTTAGAAACTATATTAATGTTGCTATGTACATATATGTAGTGGCCTGTATACGGGCACGATAAACTCTTATGAGGTTTACATTGTTACACGATGACTAAACAGATTTTAAATATCATCAGAATATTTAAGATCATTTCTGAAAAAATACTTTAGAGAAGTCAAAATCGGCATCATCGGCGGCAGTTGCGATATGACTTGAGGCAGTTGCGATATGACTTGAGGCAGTTGCGATATGACTTGAGGCAGTTGCGATATGACTTGAGGCTAAATATACAGTTTCATAGGTTTTTAATGAAACCTGTAGAGCCAAATAATTATCCGTTCCCTTTTGCTTTCTCTCGCTCTCCCTCTCTCTCTCTTCTCTCTCTCTCTCTCTCTCTCTCTCTATATATATATATATATATATATATATATATATATTCATAACAAATATTTAATTTATTTATAGATATAGTTTGTCTTAATAAGACTCAATGTGGATAGATAAGGCTATACCAGCGGGAGTTCGAATCTCGGCCTAAAGTCACGTTTTAATTCCATCCAACAACTGTGCCCCCTCGACCACTGATATAACCTTACGAAATGGAAAGGAAATGAACCTATTTAAGATTCTATACAGTGCTCATACTTCCTGGGCTGGGTGCGAACAATACACTTTCGTTTTAATTCAGACACTTTTCATATTTCCTTACAGAGTGATTTATTTTTAAACGAAGCAATGAAATTTTTTAAAAAGTAAGCATTTTATTTATTTATCCACATACATTTGTGATACTATCGTGGATTGACTGACTGCACAGTTGTAACACCATCGTGTCCCGGCGAGTGTATATTGGTATGTCTGTGCCAGGGTGACGTCTCTGGAAGTAATCTTACAACCTTGGGCACACATCCCCCATTGTTTCTTATTGTTTGGGCCCACACTATCTAAAATCCGCAATCGTAATAGACTGATGTTGTCCGAATAAGTAATACTGGTTTTACGGATGGCGTCATTAATTATTTCCAGAAAATCGTCGCTGAAGATTGGGCACTGTAAAAAGTAGCGACAAAACATCTAATACAAAAAATATAGCTTTTATTTTTGCATTTCATCAAACATATCTCGTTTCACCGACACGAGACACGCGTCTTCTCTGTGTGTTGTGTTTTCGGCAACGGCTCTCTCTCTCTCTCTCTCTCTCTCTCTCTCTCTCGTTGCAATAAATATGGGAGATAGAGAGGAATAATGTTCAGCAAAGGTTGTGTTTACTTTCGGCAGCCGCGTAACCCTTATACCCTTGCTTCTCTTATTTTGTCCTTTAGTCTTCACATTCCATGAACGATGTTTCTGACAAAGAGGGAAGAATTGCTCTTTTCTGGATCGGAATGTATCCATCTAACACTTGTCGTTAGCTAGTTTTTGAACTAGTTTTTGTTTCGCTTCTACCATCGAGTGGCTTTATACCTTGGCCGGAGCGGCTTCTATAAAAAAGGAGATAAAAAAACAATACACAACAAAAGTAAGAGAGAAAGAAAGAACATATGTACTTGATGTTATTGTCAGGTTTACCGGCGTCAGTCAAAAGGTTCTGATTGGTTTACCTTCAACCCCGCACACATAAACTATTAGTTTATTGTAAAAAAACTGTCATTTCGAAGTGAGTAGTAGGATGATTAACGCTATGCTGTAATGCAAAAAATATATATCTAGTTACTTGCTCCCCTCTCTCGAAAGAAAAGTTAGGTACAAGACTAGCTGTTGATGTGGCAAATTCTAGCTCTCCAGAAAGGGGTGCCCATTCTTGTACAACTCATATGCGTTTCGTCGTAATAATACTCATTGATAAGGCAATACCATAGGTCGCAAGGTTCGTATATTGTTTCATTTTACTCTAGTCGAAGTTCTCAGAAATCAAAGGGCCCTTTCATGGGGCTAATACTTGATATCTATATGAGATACATAGGTGTTCACCTGTTCCAATAAATTGCCCCTTTAGCTTTCAAGCGTTGAGTTTGTAAGACAGTAAAGAACAAGTATTTTCCTCTCCCTAATTGACCAGTTTATTATGTTATAGTATATCTTACTTTTGGTCTACTGGTCTTACCGTATTCCAGAAGAAAATTCATTTAGTCCAGTGGAGTATCCAGCTAAGTGCTGTTACTTGAAGTAACATAACTAGGAGAAGGTGCACCCTTCTTCCTATAAGCTGGTGCATAGCCAAATCCAGCGGATCTTATTTGGGCTTCGAATACCATGTTATTTTGAATATTTGGTCAGGGTTTACTTGTTGAGTTAAATATATCCATGTCAGATTTTCGTGACAGAAAGACCGAAGGCAATTCAAACTATATATATATATATATATATATATATATATATATATATATATATATATATATATATATATGGTAGAGAGAAATAGTACTAGTTCATACAAAGGGTCCACTGAGTGAGGTTTTAAAGATAAGTATACAAACCTCATATCCTCTTTGAAAATAAAGTCGTACTCGAACCTTATACAATCCCAACACCATTAACAAAACGTTTTAGAGAATTACGGATTAAGAGTGAAAAACACTGTGTAATTTAGTTGTCTTTGTTTTATTCAGGCCGTCATAAAATGATCAAACTATTATAGGTCTTCTGTGTGTAACCATAATTTAACTGACAAATTATAATATTTTACTCGATGTCGATACGGCCTGTTTTACTAGATTTTGGTAGCTTATAGCATTTTATTTGTCTTTAAATTGAATTCAAAATATGTAATTGTTTATATATATTACTCACTATTAGTATATTCTCATAATCCTTTTTTCTTTCTCTCTTTCCCTCTCCCTCTCTCTCTCTCTCTATATATATATATATATATATATATATATATATATATATAAAACAATAGTACGCTAAATTCTAGTGACAAGTTATTATCTATTTTAGGTGCCCTTTACGATCGCCTCGCGCATATATAAACAACCGAGAATAAACACGTATTCCAAAGATCTTTAATCTATGCAGCTCATCAGAAGTTCATGGACCGTTTCCAGAAGAAACACTAAAGCAGAAGTACACAAAATAACACCAGACAAGCAACTTACATTGAACCGTTTTCCTTTGAGGAAGTGATGATTATTTTCATCGTTGTCAGTCGATCATTTTATTTACATAGTTGTGGAAAGTATGTGTAATATTACAAACAAGTCGTGTCCGATAATTTTATAATTAACACTTTGTAGTATTTTTTTAACATATAAAAACAAAAAAATAACATTAAATTAAAGTGAAGCATGAAGTTATTTCAAACACAGAGATACGAAAATTCGGAACGGAATGTTTGCTTTAATAAATCTTTGAAGCGAGTACTTAAACAAGTCATCGTTGTTTATAGTATCAGGTACGTGATTATTTTGGCCATCTAAAAATTAATCACGTGTATTAATAATAATTGCTGATTAGGTGTATAAATAAATCAAATAAAATTAAAAGGCAGGTTAAAAAGTAAAAATGGTAACAATTTAAAAATTTAAAAAGGTAAAATTTAAATTTAAAAAGTTTAAAAAAAATATTGGCAAGAAGTATTGGAAGCGATTTATGCTGACGCGCGTCTGTGAACCCTTGAAAATATTTCTTTAATAGAGGAGAACGGAAGTGTGTACCCCACATATCGATCGGATCATCCGATATCGGCTATCAGTTCTTCAACTCCCGCCGGATACGCTGCTTCATTTGCAGCGGGCTCTTTTTAAGTATTTTGTTGCTGGATATTTTGGCTGCATCCGTTTGAAGGTGGTCTAGGTATACACAAAATTGAGATTCGTCAACATACGCTTCGGCTTTACTATCTAGCTAGAATGTGCACACCTTGTGAGCGAACGGTTGCTTCTGGAAATAAGACACTAAGAAAGCCATTCCGGTTTTGAAAAGTGTGCACTTGCACAAAGGTCAGTGGTCACTTTACCACGAGCGCTAGTTCCTCTTATAGGTGAGAGAAATATTTTATGGTGCTCGGCTGTTGTCCCGAATGGCATTATATCGGGTATTAGTAAGATAATCCGTTCGTGCTTATAGGATTGAGGGGCTCGGTTTAACGAAGGGTGAAATCCGCTAAATCGTGCTTTAGACGCCTGGGTCTCAATGCTTCAATAATGATGCGGCATGTCTGGCCTGATATGATTATAAAATATGATCTTTGGGTTGGGCAAGAAGCTTGATGATAGGTGGGTGAAAGTTTCGCGATTGTGTTGAGTAAGAGTGGCTAATTTTGGGTGGTATTTGATCATGCTTTAGGCAAAAGAATATTGGGTAGCACCAAAGAACATTGATTATTTACCCGTATAAGTATAGTAGGGATGCACTTTTTTGCTATTTTTTAAGAAAATTAGTTGATTTTTTTGGTAAATTATACTAGCTGCGTTAGTTTGTTTAAGTTGTATTAGACTGGCCTGCCCCCCACCTCCTTATTCGTCCTTGTGCCACATTTTGTATTATGCAAATAAATATTATAAAGCTTTCCAAAATCTACCGCTGTTTCGGTTTCTTTATTACAATTTATTCAGCATATAGTCGGCATGGAACAACTAATGCGCCCACAACGGTTAAACGTTGGATCTCAAACTTTTAATTCCGAAAACTCTGAACGCATTACCAAGTGATGTCTGAAATTTTTTTGCAAATATTACATACAGAAAATTCACAACGACAAATAAATGTCTCCCACACTATACACGAACTTATTATGGATTGTACTACTTATGAAGAGGCTATTGAAACACTACAAGCCACCTACCGAACAGCACAAACGAAATATTTTCGCGATACTTACTCGTTAACGGGCGACAGCAAAACAGCGAATCTTTGGTATAATTTTGTTAAGGGTTACAGACCCTGAGCAAGGGCTGTAACTTCTGGACAATGACTTCCGAAGAAATTCGAGACAAGTACATTATCCATGCTTTTATCAACGGACGCCAGAATGTTCAGGTAAGACGAAGACAACTCGATAACACATGTCTTAACCTCAGATCAGTTTACGAATAAGCTTATATGTTTATCATTTTTCAAAAACAGTATTGTTCTTCCTACAGTCGGTGCTGCTTTGAACAACACACACTCTTGTCCCCCTCTTATGTGCATACTTCTGCGGATCCCTCTACTGTGATATTTTGTCTATCCAAGAAATTCCGGGCAACGCAAATCCTTCAAGGTTGCTTATCACCGCTGCTTCCATTTTTGTGGTTAAGTGTACACCCTAAGTTTTCTTGTACGGCCAGAAATGGTAGGTGTCACAAGTGTGGGAAGTTAGGTTATTATTCTAAGTTGTGTAGGTCCACATCATATAAAAAAATGAACTGCCTCCTTTATGATGGCTGTTATAACGGCTGCGTCTCCAAACTCCATCTCGAAAAGTATAATGCGGATTAACATTAATGGCGTTTCTATTGATACATTTATTTACGCTAGCAGATCTGCCAATTAGATTAATTATAATATTGTAAAAGCTTATAACTGTAAAAATGTTTCGTGTTCTACTCGTGAGTCTATAGCGAATGCTTCTTTAACACCACAAGTGATTACATAATGTCTGGTCAACTTACTTTTAAAAATATTTCATATGAAAACATTAACCTTTTGATAATGAAACACCTTTGTAGTGACGTAATATCGAGGCAAGGTTTTCTTAAGCAATATTCTCAATTTGAGATTCCTTTCTAAGCACCCAAACAAGCTTTTAATATTTGTGACCTAACAGCAGTCATCACGTTTCAATAATGTATCTCAAGACTGCAAACCTATAGCGATGAAATCCAGACTTCGGGATAAATATTTAATAAAAACTGAGATTACGAGAATGCTTGTTGAAGGAATCATTGAACTGAGTGAGTCTCCGTCGAGGGACGGAGTTGAAATAACATCTTCCAAAAACCACAAAAAGAGGAAGGTAACTGATTACTCTCAAACCATAAATAGATAAATAAACTGGATGCTTACTACTCACTACCACGGATATATGAAATTATAAGTGGAATTGCCAAATATAAACTGTACAGTACACTAGACAACAGAAGCGCCCATCACAAAGTAGCTATCAAACCAGTGGATCGATCTTACGCAGCATTTGAGGCAAATGGCCGCCTCTACCAGTTTAAAAGGATATTATTTGGAGTAACGAATTGTGTTGCCAGTTTTCAACGAATTATGAACAAAACAATTAGCTATGAACAATTGGGGGGCATAGTTGCCTACATTGATAATGTAATGATATGTGGAGACAACAATGCATACCATAATAGTAATCTGAAACAATTTATTGTGATGATTGAAAAATACAACCTAACACTAAATAACGATAAATGCATTTTTAGCGTAGACACCATTAATTTACTAGGGTACTCTGTGAGCAAAGGATCTATGTCACCAGACACAGAACGATTGAAGCCGCTGCTAAAATGGCCAATCCCTAATAATATGCGTGCCTTAAAAGTAGCCCTTGATATGTTTTCATATTACTCACAGTAGATTGGTTCCTTTTCAAGCCAAATTTACCCATTGGTACAAACGGACAGTTTCCCTCTCTCTCACGCAGCAGGGGGTCTTTATACTATTAAAAAGGATATAGCCAATGCAGCAATTACGACTATAGACTGTGCTAATACTTCTGGTGGTTGAGACATATGCATCTGATTATGAAACTGCTGCGTCTTTAAGGAAATCCGTACGCCATTGGTAAAGGCGATAAGAGAGAAAAAGACAGAGAAACTAGCCAGGATAAGCACACATGAAGTGGAAGATATATATATATATAAAATCGCCTTCACCCCCTCCGCCTACAGCCCCCTTCGTATGCTAGCTCGGTGGATGCGAAAATGGAAAACAAAAGGAAAATGGATAAAGGTATATAAAAAAGAATGAGAAAAAAAAAAGGAATATGTCACCTACTTGTCAAATCATATTTCAATGTAGCTAAGCGTCTTCTCATATGGTCCAATCGGATAATCTTTTCCTTCTCCCATGTGTGTGCTTGCAAAATAAAATAAAATTGTTTCCAAATCTTCACTTTTTCTTAAGACGTTCGATAATATATATATATATATATATATATATATATATATATATATATAATAGAACTAACTTCACAGATTCAAAATTACACACAGTTTTATATCGCTGAAAGATAATCATCCCACGTTAAAACTTCTGTAGTTTAATTATTTATTTAAATTATATTAACTTAATGAACAGCATCTGACGATGGAGCGTCCAACCCACTTTCATGTTTAATGTATGGGGTGAGTTATCTTTTTAGGAATTATCAGTCGCGATTTGTGACGGAGTTCGTGCCCGTCGACCGTCGGGAATTAGCTTCCTGCTCTGAAGATTGCGTAAGCATGAAACATCGATGTCTGTAGGTAATGAATAATTAAAATAAATGAATTTATAAATATTATTATATTATATAAATATATACATATATATAAATATATAAATACATGTATATATATATGTATATAAATATATATATATATATATATATATATATATATATATATATATATATATATATATATATATATATATTACACTGTATGCTGGGGATACTAGAGCTTTGCACTTCTGGTAATCCTAGAATTAGGAAAATTCCCTCTGGTTCTTTATCTAGATAAGTCGTCACCCCCGTTTAAAACGAAATGTCTTAAATCGGCTCTTTATGGAGCAAGTACAATTAAGCATTCTTCCTAATTCGAGGAAAACCAGGCACTCCAGTGCATAGAGTAATGTATAGTTTTTTAATAAAATATTAATATTAGCTCTTGTACCCCCTATGATCGAGCCCTTTGATTTTTTTCATTAACGTGTGATATATTGTATATATAAATATATATATATATATATATATATATATTATTAAAATAACCGACAACTCATATCTGGATATTTTTGTATGAATCCCTTCCATTTTCCGGATTAAAGTCCTAATCTCGGATGAGAATTGGCTGATGAACTGCCGTACTTTTCTTTTAGGTCCAAAGTACTTTCTGACCCATCTGGGTGTATCTTCAGTGTAATAATGTCAATTATGTAAAGACCTGGAGTGAGTTTATGGTTAATTCCGACAGAAACATTTAAATACGAAACTATATTTATTTAGTATTATAAACATTTAAGTATATTAGTACTAGTGTTAAAATTAATCCTGTTAATAAACGTTTTTTTTTTGTTTTAATGTGTAAAGCTTCTAGTATATTGAGATTTTGTATATTAGTATTGTGATTTTAATGTTGTCTACAAGAAGTTTTCGGATTTGCGAGCGGAGACAGGAATGTTCGTTAATGAGGTGTCTGGCTATGGCACTGTTATCCGATATATGCATGTTCAACCTCCTGGACAGAATCGTGGTAGTCGAGCCAATGTATACGTTTTTTTCTTTGTTGTCAGAGACACAGTCTCCCAATGGACATTTAAACTCGTATACCAGGCCCGTTCTATCCAAAACTCTAATCGAGGGTGAAGAGTTATTTGTAATTATAAGATTAGTGGTTTTAGTTTTATTGTAGTAAATTATTAGTTTAACTTTTTTCATTAAGGTCGGTGGGGAGTACGTTTTTATTTATAATATTTTTAAGAACCTGTTCATCTGTTTTATAATCATGGTGAAATTTGTTGCGGTAAAATAGTTTTATAATCTTGTTTAGTGGATAATTGGACACAGTGTTGTTATTATTATTATTATTATTATTATTATTATTATTATTATTATTATTATTATTATTATTATTATTATTATTATTATTAGCATTATTATTATTAGCATTATTATTATTAGCATTATTTTTAAATAGTTAAATTTGTAGGTCGATGATATAATTGGGGAAAGCATTATTTACTAGGGTTTGTTTTATATTTTTAAGTTCATTTTGAAAGAGAGTTTGGGAGGAGGAGATTAATTTGGCTCGCGTTAGTAGGTTAATAATAATTTCTATTTTATATTTAAAGGAGCATTCACTAACGAAGTTAAGCGTGCATGAGTTTTTGTTAGTAGGTTTTTTATATGTAGATGTTACAAAATCATTAAGATTAGTATCTATTAAGACGTCTAAGAAAGGGAGTTTTTTTTTATCACGGTTTAGTTCATAAGTGAAATCCAAAATGGAGTTATTTTTAAAAGTATCTTGTAATATATTAATCTCGTTTATATTATTTGTTAGTATTAGAATGTCATCTACATATCTTAAATATATTGGTGGTTTATTAATAATGTTAAACAATTTAGTTTCCAAGTTGGACATGTAAAGGTTTGCAAATGTTGGACCTAGCGCGGACCCCATAGCGACAACATATTTTTGTATGTATACATGGCCGCGATGATCGTAAAAGGGGACTTCGGTCGTACAAGCCAACAAGATTTTTCGTAAAGTGTTAGGGTTAATTTTAAGTGGGCGGTTATTAGGATTATTATAAATATTATTAATTATTATGTTGATAGTTTCTTCGATAGGAACATTAGTAAAAAGATTAACCACATCTAGGGTATCAATCACACCTTGTTCAGGTTTTTTTCTCCTTAGAGTTTGTATAAGTTGGTGAGTAGATTTAATGCTATATTGGGTAGGGATATGAGGGGATATTAATTCATTAATAGTTTTAGATAACTTGTAAATGGATGTGGGTATTTAGGAAATAATTGGACAAAGGGGATAATTCTGTTTATGTGTTTTAATTGTTCCATATATATAGCCAGGTTTGAAATCGCCTATAATTTATGGAAGTTCTATCAGCCAATTCTCATCCGAGATTAAGACTTTAATCCGGAAAATGGAAGGGATTCATACAAAAATATCCAGACATGAGTTGTCGGTTACTTTTAATAATACGTGCTGTAGAGAAAAAATGCTGCCTCAATACACACACACGCACATATATATATATATATATATATATATATATATATATATATATATATATATATATATATATATATATATATATATACATATATATACTGCTCGAATCAAACTTCATACATAAATTACAATTACTTATGCGCTGTGGACCAAATGTATGCAAACTTGGTTTTCTCTTCTCCACGTATAAATGCGCCATTCATTAGAAACTATTTGGTATCATATTATTTAACACATAATTTTAGGGTGTCGTCGTGTGTTGAAATACAACCATTTTTGTAGGGACAGTTTCAGAATTTTGAAAATGCCGCTTGTCGCGTTTTGCGTTCGTATATGTATATTCATGAGCATACTAATAAATAAATAAAAGGATGGACACAACCTAATATTAAATATAAGCAAACAATTGAAGTGGTACCTGATATTGACATTGGTGCTTGTCGGTATTCACATGATAATGCGAATTAGATTTAAAACGTAATCACGATTAACTTTAATATAAATGTCCTTAAACTACTTTTGAATCCTCATAATACTAAAAATGAAGTATTTAAAAATCATTTTATAAAAAATAAAATAAAATAAATAAATAAATATTTTATAGCTCCCCTCGATATTTGGAACCATGTCTAGGTAACTATATAAAATATCTTCGTTGTGAGTGACAATTCCCCACCCCTATAGTTTTTTTCGCATTTAATAGAGGGTTACTACTGGAGTTAAAAATTCTGGGTGATTTAGCTTATCTTAGTATTGATGGAAACGATTTATTAATAAATACTAAACAGCTTCGTATATGTATATTAATAGACATATTAATAAATAAATTAAAGAATGCACACAACCTAATATGAAATATAAGCATGAAATTAAAGCGGGACCTGAAAATTGACATTGGTGCTTGTCGGTATTCACATAATAATGCGAATTAGATTTAAAATGTAATCACGATTAACTTTAACTATAAACAGTCCTTAGAACTATTTTTGAATTCTTATAATACTTTAAAATGAGGTATTTTAACATTATTTTATAAAAAATAAAATAAAATAATAGAATAGAAATTAATAAATAAATAATAGAATGCACACAACTTAATATAAAATATAAGCATGAAATTAAAGTGGGACCTAGTGTTGACATTCCTGCTTGTCGGTATTCTACATGATGATGCGAATTAGATTTAAAACGTAATCATGAATAACTTTAAGTACAAATGTAGGTAAACAACTACTTTTGAATCCTCATAATACTTTAAGAAATAAAATAAATAAATAAATAAATATTTAATAGCTCCCTTCGGTATTTTGAAATCATGTCTAGGTAACTGTAAGATATCTTCGTTGTGAGTGACAAATCCCCCCCTCCCCTTTAGTTTCGCATTTAATTAGAAACTTACTACTTAAGTGAAGAATTCTGGGAAATTAAGCTTATATTGATGGAAACGATTAATTAATAAATATCTTCCACAAAAACACCGAAGTGTAACAATTTTAATAGTTGCTTAAATGGACGGCTGACATCATGAAACTAGCTCTAAACTGTTGAACTTAATGAGTTTCGTATCCAAATGAGCTAAATAGACATTGATGTAACTTTAGTAAGAAAAAGATTATCCTCAAGTGAATTAGAATTGTTATAAATAAATTATAGAACTTATTAACTATTTTAAGAAATATTACTGAATTAAAATTTATAATTGTTCGCACAATTTTTAGGATGTACTAGCTTTGAATAAAAATTCAAAATGGTGTATCAGTGGGTTACCCCACGTGTGAGTTTTTGCTTTCTTTTTATTTGTTTTTGTTTGTTTTCACCCGAAAATGAACTACTGTATAGTGTAGGTTTTTTCAAGACACTTTAATCCAATAACTTTTTACTTTTTGTGAATATTTTCTGATGATTTTGTAGTGTTGCAGAGACAATATTGACATAAAAATGTTGTTTGGCACAAGACACATGAAACGGACCGTAAAAAATATATCTCACAGAAATATTATGTTTTTCGGAAATGTGAAAAAATAAAAATAATAAAATAAAACCATAGTTATTGGAATATAATATGAACTGACTTATATTTGCTCTGTTATCAATAATTGAGCATCATTGAGCTGAATTATTTAAGGAGACTCAAAAGTAATAGGAACTGATAGTATATGCTAATACATATATTGTCATTAATCATTATATATATATATATATATATATATATATCATATAACAATCATATATCTATCTGTCTATGATATATATCATATTTATATCATATATATATATCATATACAGGGTGAGCCAAAAGTAGGGGGACAGTAAAAAACAGTTTCCTACTAGATTTACACAGCTTTGAAGTCTGCCTATTACGCTTCGACAAAAAGTGTTTTACTGGCCACCTACTTTTGGCTCACCCTGTATATATATATATATATATATATATGTATATATATATATATATATATATGTATATATATATGTATACATATATATGTATATATGTGTATATATGTGTATATATATGTATATATATATATGTATATGTATATATATATATGAAATAAGTTCAGTGTGTTTGGAGCTTATGTCATGTATATATATATATATATATATATATATATATATATATATATATATATATATATATATATATATATATATATGCGTGTGTGGGTATATATATATATATATATATATATATATATATATATATATATATATATATATTCATATATGTATGTACGTGTGTGTAAATATGTATGATTATTGCATGGAGATAAGGAACATCCGAATATCGGGATATTGGGAAACAAAGTTATGCATTTCCAAGTAATAAATCGATAAATTATCGTTGGAGACAATAGATTATTGGAGCAAAATTTCAGCAATGATAATAAATGGGAAGAATTTGGTAAACATTCTGAAATAGAACAAACGAAAAAGTAAGTAGATACTAAAGAATACAAGTGATATAAAATATTCAAAGAAAATATATCTGAGAGTTCCAATTTCTAATATTTCACAAGAATCTCTTTAAAAAACAGAAGTGCGGTATCAGGGACAAATTCGAAAACGTAATGAAAGAAAAACATAGGAAAGAAAATTTGATAACATTTTTAAAGCCCATAATTGCAAAGATAACTACATTTTACATTTAAATAAATGCGAAAACATAAAAGCATATAACATAAAAGGCAAAAGAGAAAATATAAAATAAAAAACATGATTCAAAACTGCCCTAAAATCATATGTTCAATTCTTTTTCTGTTTATAATTGTACCAGACATATCATGAAGTATTTTATTTATTTAAAATAAAATTGTAGACAATACTTTCTGAAAGAATCACAGAAATCGTCAATCATTTTAGTTTTAGTTTTTTTTTCTAGATAATAGCCTAGTTTAACTTAATCGAATTTTGAAAGAATCTTAATAGGCAGAAAATTTAGGGAAAAATGTTAATGCTTCAAACAGTGACAAGATTTTACTAAAGATGCATTAAAATGTGATATATGGTTGTGTTTCAATTGCAACATATGAGTTTTTAATACACCATTTTTCTTAAAAGTATGACGTTAAGTTATTAAAAAAACATGTATCACCATAACATCTAAGATTCTCTAATACATGACTTTTAAACTAACATATCCTCATGTGTGTGGGTTTTTTTGCCAACAAGGCGTATTCCCGTTGCATTCGCAGATAGTCTTCAGGTACTCCAGTACCACATTTATACCCAGAAAAGAGAGAGATCCAAATTTGCAGAAATGTGACCAACATGAATACTAGTGATGTTTTTGAACCTGAGTTAAATTGTTGCCAACTGAAATGTGAAACAAATAAATATTCTAAAAAACAGCAATATCTCATCGAAGTATTCTCTACAAATACAAAAAAAAATCTAAATGTATTTCAAATTTCATTTATGATCTTAAAATGCCGATGTGATCCTTCTTATTCTCTTTATCCTTTTCTACAGGGTGTAAAACGGTTTTCCCTCTTTTGGATGACATTAATGCAATTTAACTCCATTTGTATGGATGGCATATTTATGCCTTTAATTTTGTATTGAGACGTGGAATGTTTACTTTAAATTCTGGTCGTAATAGCGATTCTTTTTTATCTGTACAACATCTTGTTTAGAGGAAAAATATTATTTTTTGCATATCTTTTATTGAATATTTCAATGAAATAGTGTAAAAATTAAAAAAAAAACGCGCACCATACTTTTAGACAAACGATTGCTGTAAGAAAGACAATGGTTAACATTTAACAAAACAAGTTCATAATACTACTTTACTTGCTGACCAAAGTTTCGATAACATCCTTTAAGTAGAATTCTATTCAGAATAACTCTAGAATATATCTTGTTGAAGAGACCTTAGTAGATAAAATCGTCCGAGAGCCAATTCTTCAGAGAGTGTTTGAGTTTAATTCGCACTGAAGAATTATTTATTTTATAATGGGATCACCACTTATTAAGGCTGAGAGTAACTGGAAGATAAGCGGTAATGGGGTAGATACATCTTCAGTTGATGATGAAGTTGATTAGAAAAAGAAAGGATTGACAATAATGAATGAAATGAACAACATCTGAGAATTTATGAGCAGGTGTATCACAAAGATTTGTTGACATTTGGTTTGAAGGCAACCATGTTTTCGCTCACAGGGAGACAATTCGGTGAAAACCTGTTTCATAAGGAAGTTATTGGAAATAAATTCTGTTTGATAGAAATTCCGTTTTGATGTGAGGTAGAGGGAAGGATAAAGTTACTTTATTGCAATAGTGCTAGAAGATGAAGAGCCGCTTCCATTGAAATAAAGATAAAGTAGAGTAAGACTAGCAACATCTTTTGTGAGTAAACAAAAGAAATATATTATCTCCACTAGATTGCAAAGTCAATGTTCTACTCTGTCAAAGCATGAAAGGGTGCTTTTAGTGACACTTCCCTACAAGTGGCAGCAGTGCTCATAGGAGGACTATATCACCCTTATATAGGTAGAAGATTCCAGCAGGAGTCAGATACATTCCGGAGCGGTAGAATAATCTAATCTTTTTTTTCCAGCACCTTTAACAATAAATTGAATATCATTTTTCATTTATATCTGGAGTGAAACTCCGTTCTATGAACTTATCAAAACAAAGGAGAGTAATTCATATCGATTCAGGAAAACAAGGACCTGAGCGTTGGTGATGAATCTAGAGAAGCTTGGTTTATCACAGTTTAAAAGTAACAAGAGATTTTCCCAATTGATCCACATGCTATATATGAGTAGAGATGAAATCAGCAAGATGTAGGCGGTGGCTCATTTTCCCCCTTTATGATACGACATTTAATGGCAGATTTTCTTCATTTCATAATGTTGGAAAGCTTTGAGATTCATAATCAATTTTCGGATGATTATGTCCATTTTTACTTTAAACTCTGCTTTTCTTCTTAACTAGGTGCATTTCATCAGCTTTATAATAGCTCAGTTCATGTCTATGAGTTAGTAATCGAATGTCTCAACCTGTGCCTTGCTTGTGCCTTTCTTGTGCCTTACTTTGCTGATCAATTACATTTTATAATTAGAGCACATCTTCCGTATGTTCGGAACATTCGTGTAAATGCGATTAATTAATTTCTGAATAGCTCTCTTCACCAAGATATGGGTCTGCTATCCTTAGATGTAAGAAACAAAGTATACACTTTTCTTTCCTTTTTCAATTTTCCCATCATTTTGTTTTGGTTGGGGATGGGAAATCCTACCGGATACCAGGCATTCACCAACTATTTCAGAGACTCTAACCAAGAGATATTGCCGTGGTTTAACCGTCCCTTTAAGCGCAATAGTTTGTATCTCTCTTGAACTTGGTTCACAAAGTATATTAGCCAAGTAGTTTTAGAATTCCATTTCATGAGTCTAGTTACTCTTATGACTACGAGAATGATGGAGATCTTCCTAAGATCCAGTTTTATGTCGTGCAGAAAACTTGGTATTTCGTTATTATTACTTATCTTCTTTTTCCCAGCTCTGTTTAAGCCAGCATCATTTGGGAAACTGACTTCAACTAGGGTTGCTACATTCTTCTTCTTGTCCCATATCACTATGTCAAGTTTAAAAGCTACGCTTTCTATGTATGTAGCTGTAAGAATTGCATAGACATAGTGAATGGTGTATGACTTATTTCGAAGAATTCTTTTTAGTATATATTCCTAAGACTTGCTGCTACACTTTAATTTTTGGCGGATAGTCCAGTGGAGATATTTTCACACTACATTGTCGCATTGTATAATAGCCGCCCGCTATCAGAACCTCAACTGGATGTCAAATAGCTGACACTCTCTGCTTTTGTATGGCAGAACCTGCACTTGTTGTTATTGAGACAACTCATCTTTTTAAAAGCATTGGTCATCAAGCCTTGATCTTAGGGAGTCATTATTATCCTCTTGATCATAGTTGAGCGATTCTCTTTTGAGCCAGTCTACAGAGCTTTTCTTTATCTATATATTCCTGGGATAGTTCGTCCAGAAAATATTATTAACGTTGTTGTTTTTTTCCGGTTTTCTGCAAGATGTATTTCTGGCGGTTCTTTTTGGTTATATCCGTAAAAGGCTTGTTTTTTATTTCTGTCTTATCTATGCGACAGTCTTGTATAAAATGTTTGGTTAGTTTTGTTATATAAATTTGTCTACTATCTCTAGATTTGTATGTATTATAATAAGGTATTGGTTCTGGGAGCTCATGATATTAGCCATTGCTAACAATATAACCTTAGTATTGATGGTCAATTTCTGAGATACGCATACCCTCTGCTCCTCTGGGCAGATACCGTTTTTGTAGACACTGCTTTCTGCACATTAATATGTACAATGTCTACATTTTCTTGTTTTAGTATTTAGCTAGTTAATGTTCTTTTTGTGGGCAGTCAATAATGCCAAATCTGTATGTTATAACTGGCATGGAAAGTTGGTTAATGGAAGTTATATTGTTCTTTTTTCCAGCTGTGTTTTTCAGATTGTTTTTACACGGCGTACATACGTATTGCATATTTTTTATTATATTATCGCCTGTTAAATTGAGTAGTTTTCTTTTTTAATACCAAATTATTTGTATTGTACCTGTTCTTCTAGGTATTTGATGTCAGTCTCTTCATCAAGCTGTATGTTTTCCGCGTAGATCTTTTCACCAGCTCTGCGGAAGGACTTATCACATATTTCCAGGCCTAAATTTGTTCAAATATCTTTCGAGAAGGGATGTACAACCTGCAAGAGTCGACTTAAGCCAGGTTGAGGTCATCCATAAAGAGCGAGTCCTATTGACAGCCTTGGCATAAATTGTTAGTACTTCGGCATTTATTCAGTAGCTTACTAAGCGGATACATCGCCAGGCAAAAGCGTAAAAGAGATTAGTTATCTCCTCGGCAGATTCTTCTTCGAATCTTGACATCAGGAATTTTGATTGTTCTATTTGTGTGGCTTAATGACATATGTTTGCCACATTATTATATGAACATCTATGGGTTCCTTGATTACCGGATGGATCTTCTATAATTCAAGACACTGCAGTAGCCCCGAGTGGGGCACACTAGCATATGCGCTCTGATTATTACTCGAAGCCATGCTTAAATGTCCTGCTTTTTTACAGTCCCAAGGATGGTCTTGTTAATCAACAACTGGTACTTGGTCTCAAACCCCTTCCTCCTACATCCTGCTTGTTCTTTATTGAGGTGCGCTTAGATAGGAAGGTAGTCCCTCTCTGCCTCCCTTAGTAGTACACTTTTATGATCTTATACTCATCTGCTGTTATGTATATGTCCATCCAAACGATCATAGGCGTGCAAGTAGTGTCTTCTTTATTTCTTCAGGGAGGGCGGATTCTTTTATCTCATCAGAATTTGATTCGAGGTTTTGGTCCGTTTTGTAACCTTCTTATGTGCAACAGACAGTGGTTGGACTTTTAGACTTCTTATATATTTTTTTTATTTGGGGGAGGGACTCCTTCAGATGATCTGTAAAAGTATGTTTTTTCAGGTGAAACTATTTTACGTTTCATATTTATTATGATTTACATAATGAGTAAAATAAATGAACTTTTAAGTAAATCAATTCGATCTTATATTTGTCTTGAATTATTCGAGGAACGCAACCATTTGCACCGTTTGTTTTTAGGGGTAATGCTAATGCATGTCTTTAAATATTTACTTTAGGTTTATAACTATTATTACATAAAATGTAGCAAGGACGTTTTTTAATTATTTTAAAAGGTGTGAATCAGGATTCTTCAGCTATCTGATAATCAGGTCCCTTCCAACTAGCCGACCTTAGTAAACTACATAAACTGTGAAAATAAAGTTACTTAAACAAAATATTGATTATTATATATTTTGTTTTATACTGAGGCTTTATTTTCATAAAAAAAGAATGTAACATCTCACAGGAAGGCACGCCCCCGCCCCCATCATTCATGTTCCAGTGTGCTGGTTGCGTGTTGTTGGTTTAGCTTTTGTCTCACTTTGATCACTGGAATGCTGTTGTCCATCGTACACCACGTTTGATATTTCGCCATGAGGGAACAATTACACTACCCTTTTTCTTATGTAGCACCCATCTAAATATGTTTCTTATATAACATTTGTACATATATTTCATATTAAAATTATCAATTTATATTAGCAAATAAAATGAATTATTGATTAGAAAAATGACTTATTTTACTTCTAGTTTCCATGAGGAAATCCTATCGGTTTTAGAGGTGAAGAGAGAAATATTCTTTAAAGTCAGTTTCGTTTTTGAATGTGTATTTAAAAAAATGCTATTATCATTAACGCATTTTGTCAACTTATTTCATGATATTTGACGTTAGGGGACCGATTACGGATGATATTTAATTTACTGCAACAATTAGTTGTTAGTCTATGAGTATTAAATAAACAATGGTCCACA
Organism: Sepiola atlantica; assembly: GCA_963556195.1. NCBI lineage: Eukaryota > Metazoa > Mollusca > Cephalopoda > Sepiida > Sepiolidae > Sepiola > Sepiola atlantica. The sequence goes on from OY744523.1 coordinate 76,294,115, forward strand.
TAAGAAAAGGAATGGTGCAACATAACATTTTAGAATCGTCCACATACGTAGTATGGAATAATATATTCAAAATCTTCAAGTTTCCTACTTTTTCATTATGACATACAGTATGACCGCCACATCCGTTACAATGCTCATTATACAAAACCGAATCGTCAGAGGTGATGTTTCTTTACGGCTTTTATTGTATTAGATGTTATAGATTACATATCAAAAGTTGACAACTATTACTTGAAGATAGCACAAAAAATGGCTGATTGCAAAATCTTTAAACCAACTCGTTCATCATAATGAATCCTAAAACGGTTTGTTAAATAATAATTTATAATGTCGAGTGCGCTTGATAAGATACTACCATAGTCTGAACACCGAAAACCTATTCTTGTAAAGATAGCATGCACTAAATATAATAAGAAAATAACAAAATTAGTAATGTTTAAGCTATTCATGATTTTATGAAAATCATTATGTTCTGCGATAACTTCCTTTCTGAAACATTATTCTCTTTTGTATTTTGACCACAAGTAAACACATAAGGTGTACCTAATTTGTAAAATAATGAATGGCCTTTTATTAGACTCAGTGGGATCGAATTCAGATGTTTTAGATGGAGTCAAGTATGTTGGAGAACTGACAACAATGGGAGACGTAGCCTAAAAAACTTTGACGTCCAATATCATCTAAAGTAGGATTATGTATTGTTTATTGAAATATTGCATGAAAGTACCCGACCAAGAGACACCAGGACACCAACAGCGACAGGGCGACTCCAGTTTGGTAACTTATTACGATAACTGATCATTATTATTTTGAAATAATATGAAACTTTTAATGGTTATGGTTATTTATAAATGTAATAATTAAAAGCTACAATAATTAATAATTGTGGAAAGTTACAAACTCCCTTAGAAATTCATATTAGGGTTGAAGAGTAGGAGCAGGAGTTTATTGGGTTCTTAAAATGTTCACAGACAGCGCCGAGGCAGGGGCCCCGCTAGGTATTGAATTAGTTGATTCATTTATATTGGATTTTTTTTGACTTGTGTTATCAGCTTGGGTGTTATTCTCACAACGTTTTAGCTGGTGTAACTTTCAACCTTCTTCAAATGCGGCTTTTCGAACTCGGGAACACTTATGTCGAACCCGGAAATGTGTAAGGAATTTAGAAATGAACATTTTATGGTATTGAATCCACGTCGGTCGATTGTTTTCGTCTCTTCAGCAACGGCCAGTTGTAATTCGTAACTATATTATTAGTATTGTCTGTACAGATGGTACCACCTTTAATCTCCAGCGACATTCATTTCAGACAGATTAACTGAGTACTTTATCTGTTGCGCTACGGGGTTTTTGTGAGAATAACACCCAAGATGAGAACAGTAATTTGAATAATAAAAATAATAATAATCATCAATCCGTATCTACAGAATTCCGAAACTTCATTCATTTATTTTTATAGTACCTATTAATAAAAGTAATAAAATCGTTAATAATATACGAAAATGCAAAGGTACCATTTTGTCTATTTCATTGCCGGAACATTCTGTGATTTGAGGAAGTTGCTTATCTGGCCGCGTTGCACTTTATTGATTTTCCATTGTTTTCTTCGATGTATTCAATATAATCCAGTAAAACGGCTCATACGGCTTGTGATCATGAAGCGATACGATTCTGGCTAAGAAACCAAGGCTTAATTTGATAATATTATAAAATATTAAACTCCAAGACGAAAGCGGATTCATTCAAAATGCTATAAAATGTTATGTCTTTCATTGATAGCTTCGTATAAATGGCCATGTGCAAGGATGAAAGAGGGCAATAAAATATCTCAAATCTACAGCGGTAGTTTATAACGATGCAACAAAGGCAATGCATTGGTTGTTTATGTTTAATAGTATGATAATATTCAAAACAGCTAAATGTGAAAATTGGTTTCTATTCTCTAACAGAAGTTGTGTTTTTTTGCTAACAGACGTGTAATGTCTATTAGACACCAAAGACTGCTAGTTGCGAAAGCGTAACTTTCAATCACACAGTTTCCATGCACTTCGTTTCCCAAAAGTCAAAGCCTCCATTTTCTATTAATGTATACATTAGATATTAAAAGATATATTATTTTAAATGTTTTTTGCAGGACAATTGTACATGTTCGTAGAATCTCTTTCATGTGACTCCTATTACTGTTTGATTTGATTGTTATTTTGGTAACTAGCGTAGACAAACATGCAATGATAAAAATATAAATACAAATATTTCGAATTAATAAGAATTTGAATTAGTCGTAATAGAAAATGATCGAGAGTCGTATGTGATACATGTTCTCTGTACCAATACGTTGGCTCTGCATATATCGTATACTCTAACTCAGACAGACGATTTATTGCAATGTATATATGAGAGATACACAGTCAAAATAAAAGACAAATCAAAATATGTTGATCAATTTACACTATCTATTGATAGCGACATGTTAGTGGAAATAAAATGAAAAATATAGAATGATCCTTAGAGTAGAACTGTAAGTAAAACAATGTACATGCAGATACACACGCATATCAAGGGAGGCACGAGAGCGCTCTATCACTTAATAGATCACGAATGGCCTATGCTGGAAATCTCATTTCTTTGATCAATCATAACTCAAAAACCAATAAACCAAATTAGTTAAAACTTTGCACAAAATTTTTATTTGATAGGTTCTATAAGTGTGTAGCATTTCAGTATCATTAGTCAAGGCACTTCAGAGATCCAGAAAGTTCAATCATGAAATCATGTTATCTGCGTGTACGTACGTACGTACGTACGTACGTACGTATGTGCCATCCTGTATCTCATCAACTATTTGATGGATTCATATGATTTTTGGCAGAGATAGAGGTTCTAGGGTCTAGTTGATGGCATTTTAATTTCAGTTTACCATATACCTTAGTTTTTCAGAAAATTCCAAAAAAACCTTTAAAATGACCAGTATTCATACACTTTATTTATATCTTATCGACCATTTGATGGATTCATCTGATTTTTGGCAAAGATAGAGGTTCTAGTGTCTAGTTGATGGCATTTAAATTTCAGTTTACCATATACCTTGATTAGTCAAACTACAAACTATATCAGTTATGAGAAGGCATTGTATTGAAGCATAGCCTTTACAAAAGTAGTGACATTTCATGAAAAATGCCAGTATACTGAAATGATATGCCCGTAATCGGGTTAAGATGAAAATTCATATACACTAAATGTACAAAAGCAAGGAAATTCCGAAATTTTTACACTTTTATTGTCATTAAGGGTATGACTACATGTCAACCAAACCATTTCATTATCACATCACTACAGTATAAATCTCTATGCATTAGTGGATGAAGTGTGTGAGGTGCGCTGAAGAAAAATTCCTATCAGTAAAATACATAACCCTGTTGTACTCGCATACCCTTAATGACAATAAAAGTGTAAAAATTTGGGAATTTCATAGCCTTTGTACATTTAGTGTATATGAATGTTTATCTTAACCCTATTAAGGGCATATCATTTCAGTATACTGGCATATTTCGTGGAATATATATATATATATAGAGAGAGAGAGAGAAAGAGAGAGAGAGAGAGAGAGAGAGAGAGAGAGAGAGAGAGAGAAAGAGAGTGAGATACTTTGATAGATAGTTATATATATATATATATATATATATATGTATGTATTTAAGAATTATATATGTAAATATACATACATCCCATTCACCATGAACCCAAATATTCCAACTTATTTTTCCCCCTCAGTCTTGACCACAGCCACCTGTTCAAATACCTCCTCCCTCCCTCTCCTCCACCCCTCCGCCCCCTCACTCACTACTATCCACATTATTCCCGCTCACACCCACCTCTTTCTCTTACAACCAGCCACAGTATACTTGCTCACCCCCATCTTTCCACTCTTCCCCACTCATTTTCATAAACATTCATTTTTCATTCCTCACTATTGACTCCACATATATATATATATATATATATATATAGAGAGAGAGAGAGAGAGAGATGAATTTTGCGGGGGGGGGGATTTTTTTAACTTAAAATATTTCTTTGGGTGGGGGAGAGTAAAAAATATTGTAGGGGGTTGGGGTTAAATTTTTTTTAATAAAAATATATCTTTGGCTGGGGGAGAGTCAAAAATAATTTTTTTGAGGGTGTAAAAAACATTTTTTTTCTTAACTAAAAATATTTCTTTTGATGGGGGACAGTAACAATTGTGGTAGATTTATTTATTTACTTATCTATTTATTTGTTCAACTAAAAATATTTTTTTGGGTGGGGGGAAGTAAAAAAGATTTTCTTACGAAAATAAATAATTTTAGGAGGCTTGGCGTGGGTGAAAATTATTTTTGTTTTTAGGGGGGGGGGGGGGGAAATAATTTTTTTTTAACTAAAAGTATTTTTGGTCCGAAACAAAGAAGATCAATGTCTAACCACCCAAGAAATATGACTTGGGCGCGATCGGTTTACGGATGAGCGTTCATTTCTGACGCGGCTGCGTAGCTACAATAGAAGACCGTAGGGAGGCTATTTTGGCTAGTATATATATATATATATATATATATATATATATATATATATATGCATATATATTAACATGTAAATACAGAAATATCTTCATACATACATTACACTATATCTGAAAATAAAATATATTGTTTTAACCATGTTCCTCAAATTTTCCTCTGTTTTCCTTTACGTCATCCTGTCTCTAAATTTCTTTCCCTCGCATAATTCTTCTCATAAAAAAAAACGGTTTATAATTTCAAAGCAAGCCTACTGAAATATATTAAAATTAAGGAATGGGATTCAACATCTATCTATCGATCTATCTATCTATCTATCTCTCTATCTCTCTCTCTCTATATATATATATATATATATCTCGTGTATATTATGGTAAAAATGTGCCCATACCTTTCGGGATCATTGATGAATCTACGTATATCAAATTACCGACTTACAAATAAAGAAAAACGTATATTTGTTGCTATATGCGATTATACACGTAAAAAATGAGAAAAGATAGAATACTCAATGATTTGTGTTTATAAAACCGAAAACATCATAAAATATTCCGCTAGCTGTTCAGCTTATTTTTCTATATAGTTTTGATAATTAATGCAACGAAGTTACTTTATTTTTCTGCCCAATATTTTAGAGTAATTAGTGATGGCCCTGAAGTTGTTCAATTCACAGTTGCCTACAAGGGATCAATTCTTATGTAACAAACAACACTGACAAGCTTCATATTGAGAAATGTTCTCATTTCATTATTTGCGATACTTTTTTATGCGACTGTAGCATCCAGGGACAAAAATGTCATCTGAATTGTTTGAAGCGGCTTTTGGTCACAACATGGATTTGCAAGAGAAAACAGCGCGCCCGACAAAGTGACTTATTTGATCCGAACTAATTTTTTCAAAGAAATAAATGAATAGCAACTCTAACAGGCCCTCTAGTCGATTTCTCATTAGCGAAGACCCCTGCATGAGCAGCCATTTTTTTATTCAGCAGTTAGTCCAAGGGGGATTATTAGAAGAATAAAAAAATCCACAAATAGAGAGAGAAAATGGTAATTAAATGACTGAAAGAGTGAAGAAGAAAAAAGGCGGACGGGCACATGATACGATCATTGATAGGCAGATAGTCAGAACAGGTAGATACAGAGAATGTGACCCACACGGCGAGAGAGAGAGAGAGAAATAGAGAGAAGGAGTGCTGATACTAAGAAGTGATAATTAGATTCATAGACAGCAAATATATAAAAGGAAAGGCCTGTTGCTACCCCATAATAACATATTTTAAACATGTAGTGTAACCATAAAGAGTGATTGTGTTCATGTTTCCTCGATTTTTATCCAATGTAACTCTAGCGTGTATACAATAGTGCCCAATAATGAGTAGCGCTTTATTATTGTATGAATTCTGTTATTTATACCAACAATATTGCTTACATATCTGCATCGATGTTTCAGCTACTATTTCGTTCGAAATTCAGCTTCATACGGCCACGTACACATTGTATATGCTACTAATACAGAGAACACAGCTTAGCAATTCTTTTGTTATTTTAGGGTGGAAGGAATAGGACAGCAAACTATTAAATTGGCCAAGCATTTATACGCAATAAACTCAGCATTTATTAGTACAAATACACATATTCAGACTCGTCTCTTTCATTCCGACAGTTTACTCACCATTCTCTTTTATGATGCGGTAAAATCCCAGAAACCCCCGTTCATTTTGTGTGATTGGCCTCAAGGCAACATGCCCTAACCATCTTATGAGTAGAGGTAAAGTAATATATCATGTGTAAACCAATATACATATATACATATATATATATATATATATATATATATATATATATAATCACTTTTCTTTACTTCTCTCATTTTTAATCTTTTTATATGCATACATATACACACACCTACATATATATGTATATATATATATACATATATACAATATGTATATATATACATATATACATGTATATACATATATACATATATACATGCATATATATATATACACATATATATACACACATACATACATACACATATCTATACCTATACAACCATCCGAACTTAGTTATACATACATTCAAATATACACCTATCTCAAAGAAAAATATATAAGAAAAATAAATTTAAATGAGAAAACGAAACGTGAAAAATTAAAAAAATAGATTAGACAAACCCTAAACATTATAATGAGAATACACATAAAACCTTAAACTATTAGTTAGTTACATTCATCTCCCGCTGTTCCACCTTCAGTATATTATTCAAACAGATAATGCACCCCATCCATAAAGTCGATAAAAAAATAATTAAAATATATTATACACAAACATATTTCCTCCGTAGATAACAACTTTAAAATTAAATTAATCATTTATTACGAGAAGTCTAAAACCATCAACTTATTAATAAAAAAAATAATCCGGCTGACAATGGCTTACTTTAAACGAGTAATGCCATACCCGTGTTTAAGTGCCCTATCAGAGAATTTGTCTCTGCAAACAATACGTATATTGGCATGACGAGGACTTGTATATCACGCCGACTAACTTGACACCTCCCCTTCCCTCAGAGATACATTCACCAACACCTCGTGAAACATAACATCCCAAAAAACGATTTTAGGAATATTTTAACTGGTAACATATCCATTCTTGCCGTTTCATATTGTAGTCATTCGCATAAATAAAGCTAGCATCAACCATTCTCGTTATGAGGGGGGGGGCAAAGGTTGTTGAAATGTTGCTGAAATGTTTAAAAGAACGCCATCTTAGTGAATTCACCAGTTTTATCTTGCTTACTCATTCATCTGCCTGACGACGACCGATGTCGGTCGAAAACGTTCGCAAAAATATGTAGATTTCTTACACACCATTGATAACAACATCAAATCGGTCGTTCGACGACTGGAAACAAGGCATCAGAAAATGAATATACAGAAGCTAACACTCCTGTTCAAATAAACATATATCTATCTATCTATCTATATATATATATATATATATATATATATATATATATATATATATATATACATAAATATATATATATATATACATATCGTCACCTCTGCACACCGACCCATATATACACACTCAGTCGTACATAGATATACATCTAAAACAAATTTTTATATTCACTAACAGACATAGATAAATATACATATACACATATATACACATACATACACACATACACACATAAATATATGCACCCATATATACACACAAACATATATGTATATATACACATATGTATAAATATACACATATACATATACATACATTAATTCATATACACATACATACATTAATTCATATACACATACACAAACATGTCATTAGAATTTCATCACTCTCGTACATATGCAAACATAACTACTTTCACACTTTACAAGCCGTATTCTGTGTAATTCTTACACTAGGTAGAATCAGATTTTCGTATTTGAAAATCTATGAAATGTTCTATACATACTACTAAAGAGTTAACATTTTAATTTAAACTGGATATCATATTACTTGAGCTCTACCCACAAAATTGCTATGACTCCGAGGTCAATCACACAGAATGAACGGAGTCGTCGGGGTTATTACCGTATCATAAAAAGGAAGGGTAAGTCAACTGACGGAATGAAAGATAACAGTATGGGTGTATGTTTCTGTACTTTTAAATGTTCAGTTAAATGCGGATAAATGTTTGGCCAATGTTGGGCGCTGATTTGAATATAAGATGTGGAACATCTTTTTGAAAAACTTTTTTTAAGTTTATAAGGAGAATTTAAAATTTAAGAACATATTTTTCTATTATATTTGATAACGAATACAATTATATTGTTTTAAATACATATCTCTGAGTCCGTGGGTGGTAAAACACCTTTCCCGAAGAGTACTTCCTTTGTATTTTTCATTTGGTTATGTATTAACAAGAAGTAATTAGTATGATAGAAATGTAAAAGTATGACCGGTTTCATGTAAATACGATGTAATTGCTCTCACTTTCATTTTTCCTTCGCTCAGTTGTGTTCGAATTTCAAAACTAGCTACGTTTAGCCACAGTGATGAGTCGTAGAGACGATGGATGACTGTATACACACACACATACATATATATATATATATATATATATATATATATATATATATATATATATGTTAAATTATTTAAATTCTACATAAATATCCTAATGTTATACTGTCCTGAGAGACTTCTGTACACTCAAGGACAGTGTCTTGTAGGCAGTCAAATATCTCCATATATATATATATATATATATATATATATATATATATATATATATATATATATATATATATATATATATATATATATATATGTGTGTGTGTGGTGGGGGTGTATGTGTGTATATTTCGGCAGCATGTCATTTATTATACACGCGTCGTTGACGACCACGGAGTCTTCTTTCTTCGCTATCTTTCTTGTTAATTTCTCGACGCGGCGAGCGATTCGTCGGTTTTCTGGTGTTAATTGGTGGAGTATGGCACCTAATATATATATATATATATATATATATATATATATATATATAAGTATGTGTGGGTGTGTTCGTGTATGTTAAGATTAGAATACAAAGGGAAAACGAATAGATAAAAATAAACCATGACATAACAAAATATCACTTGATTAAAAGAACTAATGGTTGTCATCATCTTGATAGAATTAGAAGTTTTGAGTGATGCAGATTAAAAAAAACAAATAGTTATTTTGACCATGCTATTCATTCTATATTTTCTGTGAGAGAAGAAAAAAAATAAGACTCATTTAAAGCAACTAAAATATCAAATCTTCTCATGCAACGTATATGAATGCTTCGATGATTTTCTTATATTTACTTCTTTTTCTTCCTTTTTTTAAATTTTTTTCCCAATATTGTTGTTGTTGCCGTAGTTGTGTTTATTTATGTATTTATTTGCATGTTTATTTATTTATTTGGCTTCATTCATTAGTATTTATTTGCTTTACTTTCGTCAATTCTCAATTTTCTTTTTTTTCCCCTCTCTTATTCCTATTTTCTTTGTCTTCCTCTTCCTCTTCTTTATCTCCTCTTCTATATCCCCCCCCTCTCTCTCTCTCTCTCTCTCTCTCTCTCTCTCCCTCTCTCTTCGTTAATAATATCGCTACTGCAGCTGCTCTTGTTGTGATTGTTTGTGATGCTTATCTTCGTTGCAGAAATATCCTTTGGGCTAATTCTGATGAGAAGGACTAATTTCATTCGATTCTACTTTTTCCCGTTTTATTTTCTTATTTCGAGATTTTATTTTTTTTGCTTTCGGTATAAAACTGCCATGGACGGAAAATTAGCGTGAGAAAATGGCGGATATAAAAATCATGAAAATAATAATAATAATAATAATAATAATAATAATAATAATAATAATAATAATAATAATAATAATAATAATAATAATAATAATAATAATAATAATAATAATAGAGAGAGAGATGCCTGAACTATTGAAAAGCCAAGAAAATGAGAAAAAAATAAATGTATAAATAACTCCGAAGAAAAATGCAGAAAGGAATGATGCGACCAAGGTTCCATGTCACATATTTTTTTCAGAGAATCTTTGATAGCAAATGTGATACTGCTAAGTTGAATATGTAAAACTAGCTGCCCCTATCCGGCGTAACCCTAGAATTAAGATAATTAATAATACGTGAGGAATGACAAAGTAATGTAAAGCCAGAAAATTGAATTTCACAAAGTAATTAATTAAAATGCCAAGCTTGTTTTCTAAGAAACGGAAAAGCAACCTAGTCGATATAATTTTATCAGTAAATTATTTTTGTAAGAAAGATATTTACTGTAAGAAAGATTTTTTTATTCCACGAAATTATCCCGTAAAATAGTTGATTTTTTACATAAGACACTGAAATGCATTCTAGTAGATGTAATGTTATCAATAAAAAACATTTTCTAAATAAATGTTTCGTTTCTAAACAGGACTTTTATTTCCCGAATTAATTAACATAATTCACATGTTTTTTCATAAATGCAATGTATTATATAAAAACAATCTACAACCTCTTCTGACAGGTGACAGAAAATATACTGAACAATTTCTTGAAGATATGGGGCTTAGACGTGATAAAAAATGAAACGGAACTTTACATGTCTCGTATGAAACAAATTGGAGGGGGCGCTATTCTTAATAAATGTATTTGTGAGTTGATATTTCAAGTCTTCGCGTAGTGTTTTTTCTAAATGGAAATCGATCCAGGCAAGGCTTGAAGCCACGATGTAAGTAGCAAACAAGAATGAAATATTATTATTTTAAAGACAGAGGATGCATATTGGCCTTAGTTTTGAAAAAATCAAACCTATAGGTAGGAGAACAGTCAGCAGCAAGAGGGTTCCACATGCCTGCAGTTCTTGGAAAGAAGCTACTGGAATAGGAAGCTGTATTAAAATAGGGTATCAACACTGTAAATTAATGGAGACCACTAGACCAACGAGTCAAGCGAGCTGGAACAAAAGAAGCAGGGAATAGATCACATAATTCTTAACAACACATGCCATAATAGTATTTATATTTATGAAACTAGCAACATCACGTCTGTGATAGAGAGGGTGCAGAGAAGAAGAAAGGGTGTAGCCAATCAACTTACAGATACGTTTATGCACCTTTTCAAGAACTCTCAAATGGTTCAGAGATTCACCAGTCCAACAATACTCCATACATTGTTTGATAGTAGATTTTTAAATGTTTGGAGCGATAGAGATAACCGACTTTACGAGAAGCGGAAAGAAGAATAGATGTAATGTATGAACTCTAAGAAAGAGTTGATGACAGAGAAAGACCAATAACTTTCAGAGTCAATTTTAGAGCCACCCATGAAAATCTCAGGGCGAAAAGGGACACACTTACGATTGAAAGAAACGAGCCCAGTATTAACGGGATTAAACAAAACAAGCCATTTCGACCCCCAATCCACAACTGAAGTTTGTGTAGGAGACCGGAATGCCACACACATTCGAACGTCTTTTAAATGTCAAGGGCATTGCCTCTACTCTCTCCTGAATTATTCATAAACTGAGAGATCCGCTCAGTTACAACAGTTAAACGATCAGCAATTAAACAGAAACCACGAAAGCCATACTCAACATCATTAAAGAGGCCAAGACTTTCCTGAAAATCAGCAAGTTTTCCGTTGACTGGCCTTTCAAAAACCTCGCTAATAAGAAAGGAAACTAACAGGACGATACTTAGTTGGGTCAGACCAATCACCAGCATTTTAAAGATAAGGACAAGAGGACTTTTTCCAACAAGAAGAGAAATGTAACTGAGACACACATAGATTGAATAATTTAGAGAGGATAGAAGAAAGTTCAGGAGCACAACGCGTGAGAACAACAACAAGAATTGAATCAGGACCGGAAGCCATAGACTGGTCAATATCAGAAAATACCCTAGCAACCATCTTTGGAGTGATAATAACAGACTCACGAAACTGATAAGTTTTCAAAGAAAAATCAGGAAGAACAGCATAAGTATAAAGAAAATAATTATGAGCAAAAAGATAAGTAAAATGGTTAGCTTTATCCTTAGAGGATAAAATAACCTGAATTCCATTAAAAAGAGGAGGAATAGTAGATATGCCACTATTAATAACACTATTGTAGATTCTCCAAATATCACGAGAGCTAACCCTTTGAGATGAGATAGAATCCTTTGAGTATAGCTAGACTTGCAGACGTTGCTAACTCTTCTATAGAATTATATATGAGTCTCAGAAGCATCCCAACAGTGCTAATTTTAGTAATAGTTGCGATTGTCAATGGAAGAAGAACAAACAGATGAAAACCATGGAGGAGACTGAGGTTTAGTTTAAAACTTACGATGAGGAATGAAAGTGTAAATTCCAACAAAAAACCAGTCAGTAACCATCCTATTAGCATTATTAAGAGACATACCAAAGATAGGACGCCATGGAACGTCACATAGGAAGCTGCGAAGCCCAGTCCAATCAGCCTTGCTGTAGTTAAACGTATTCGTATGGAAGAGACGATAACAAGAAGACTTCAGCCAAAAATTAACCTCAACATACTGAACAGCATGATCATAAGAACCTAATGGATGAGAAGAGGAAACAGAACATGGGTCAGGAACAGAAATGAGAAAACTATCAAGTAAGGATTATTGATGAATATCATTATCAGGAAAACGTGTGAGGAAGGTGACAATTTGGGACAAGTCATGAGACAGAGAAAAGTTAAGACATATTTCACCAGCTAGATCTGTGCGGTTAGAATGAAGGAGCCAATCAAAAACATTCACATTGAAGTCTCCGAAGACTCGTTCATTCTATGTGCCAAGACATCACGAGTAAAAACTACAATGGTGAATGATCAGTGTATATTATGTTTAGATTTTCGGTATTTACTTCAACAGTGCTCAATACTTGAGTAGAGCTGGGTTGTAAGTTATGAAAATATATTTATGGCAATTAAGCTACACAGAGACGTTGAAGTTTCATCCCCGCAAAAAAATCGTCAGGCTAAGTGCATGATATTCGTGTTATTGATTGTATTTATATATCCACGTGATGTTTTCGTGGATATATAAAAACAAACAGTAACGCAAATTTCATGCACGTTGCTTGACGGATCCTTACGGGGTTGACACCTGAACGCTTCTGTGTAGCTTAATTGCAATAAACTATATTTTCATAACTTACTATATATATATATATATACCTTAGGAGATTAGAAAGTGGACCTTGGGTTAACTTCTGGCAGCCTGGTACCTCTAGTTTCCTTTATTTTGCCCTTTAGTCCTCATATTCTATGACCGCTATTTTGTACAAGGAGGGAAGAATTGCTGTTTGTGTGTTGGAATCTCTCCATCTAACACTTATCGTTGGCTTGTTTTTGACCTTGAAGTAGTAATGTTTAGCTCCTTACATCAAGTGCCTTCGCGCCTTGTCGGGAGCGATTTCTATAATGATATATATATATATATATATATATATATATATATATATATATATATATATATATAATGCGTGATAGCAAAAGTGCGTTAGGAAATTGTGCAGCCATTGTTTCACTATGAACTCTACACCTGGTAGGACCCGTTTCAGTATGTGCCTATCGTCTCTCTGGAGTCTACACAAAACACTTCCAACATATCAATACACATATCTGGAAAAGAGAGGGAAGGAGAGAGAGAAATGAAGAGAGAGAGGAATAAAAGGGGAAGAGAGTAAGCAGTATTTTTATGATAATTATCGATGATCAATCTATTTATACATATACATATATATATATATATATATATATATATATATATATATATATATATATGTATATATATATAAAGAATAACAATTATAATAATTATGAGAAGAAGAAGAAGAAGAAGAAGAAGAAGAAGAAGAAGAAGAAGAAGAAGAAGAAGAAGAAGAAGAAGGAAAGGGAATATGTTAGTTTCAAAAGTACATAAATTGCATTTTAAATAGTAATAAGAGAATGTCCAATCTGATGCGTTGAGGGAAGTGGTACAAATGTTGGCAGCGGAACAGAGAGGACAGACTTAAGGAATATATAACTGTGTTTTGTGTTGTGAATGTCATAAAAGTAAAGATAATGAGTCAAAGCACATCAAAATATGATAATTCTTGAAAATGACGAATGTGCTAGAAAGGAACGAAAAAGTTAATTATTTAGTGATGGTGAAATAGTTATTATGAGAATTCCAGTTGATCTTACATTCTTTCACAAGTTCAGAATTGCAACTCCGCCAACCACCTTTACCCACTGGTTTTGCTTCTTTTTTTGGTTCTTTTGATTGTCCTCTTTTTCTTCCTCCCCTCTACCCCCTCTTCCTCTTCCTTCTCCTTGTTCCTCACTCCTTCCAACCTATGCTCCCCCTGCTCGGCACTTTGTTTGTATTTTACTGATGTTTTGCAGAGCTCTGGAAAGGTTTCTTATGTGTTGCCGTTAGCGTGCACCTGGGATATCTCTCAAGTCAATACATTTTGCACACCTTCCGCCTCTGACGCAAGCACTGCAACCCCCAAGTGTCTCCCTGCGTTTCGCAGCCATCCAGCGGGACACTAATTACTTAAGAAACCAGTCGGATGTTCATCGTTTAGATCTGCTTCGTTAAAATCATTTGAATCATCTAGTCAAGCAAAAACAGAGCGAAGTGAATAACGTTCCTCTCTTGCAACTCATCGCTTTCCAGTTCTTTAAAAGCCCCAAGTAAGCTCGGTTATTTTTTCAGCCTAACATTGTCAAATCTTCAGTCGTTTTTTTCTTAAATTTATTTTCGTTTTTTTTTTTTCTCAGTGAAATCATAACTGGCTTGGGGTGCTGCATACTTACAATATTTTGTGGGTTATGTGAATCGCAAATGTGTTTGCATATCTATTAATATAGGTAAGAAAAACAGTTCGATTATTTATCAAACTAAATGGTAACAAAAAATCAAATGATGCCGTATATGGATAGATGTGCATGTGTGCGAATCTATATTTGCGATAAATTTGCTGACGCATTTTGATTTCATGATAACTGTAAACATTAACTAATATTTTAAATTCGAATACTAAATGTACTAACAGACTGTTTCTCCATATCACAGCTTTTCGAAATGGCTAAACAAGGAAGTACTTGAAACTGAGATCAGAACTTAATCTTTTTTCAACAGTCAGAGATTCTAACGAATATGCAATCATCCCAAACCACGAGGAAGGGGAATCTTATTGTGTATATAAACACTATTAATTACAGTACTATATTTGTAATTTACAAAAGGCTTTGCATTATAACTAATGGTAGCTTGCGATCTAACTTTTCACAGCGCTCAACCGACAGGAGAGAAAAGTATATATATATATATATATATATATATATATATATATATATATATATATAATGGTAATAATCCAGGTAAAAAATATCCACAGGGTGGTAATCCAGAGAATTTTAACCGGGTGTATAAACAGTGCTCAATATCAAAATAGAGCTTTATGTATGATAATTTTATTTTCACAGACACGTACAAAATCTGCGACACTGGCATGTCGATGTTATCAATCAACAGTTACTATAAACTGAGATCTCATCAGGCAGAGTTAGAATGCGATCTTAACCTCAGATCATATTTGGAGAGAATCAAATGGAGAGATAAAGAAGGAGAAGAAGAAAAGAATTTTAACATTTCAAAAATTGGGGCCGTTAAAAATTAAAAATCTAAAAAATCTAAAAAACTAAAAAAACAAAAAACAACAAACAACAAATGTGAAAAATCTAAAATCTAAAATCTGAAACAAACAGGACAAATAAATAAATAAATAAATAAATGAATAAAAAATAAGGTGGAAAAAGAGGCATATGCCTCTCTTTCCACCTTATTTTTTATTTATTTATTTAATGAAGGGAAAAGTGATAGGAAGATAGACACATAAAGGAAAATAATGAGAAGAAAAGGAAAAGAAAACGTCTGTTAATTCAGACCGAGAAAGAAAAGATAGGAAATAGAACATAGGAGGGGGAGGTGGGCATGCACGATTGAAGTGTCAAAAAAACGACAGTTATTTTCAAGCCAAGCGGATAAATGTATTTTTCAAGTGAACTGTACTATTGTGTATATGTGTGTATGCGTGCGTGCTGACAAACCGATCAGACGCGTGTAATTGGTGTGGTGGTGGGGTGGTAATCAAATGTGTCGCTAATTCTGAATTTATATTATCTTTATATTTTGTCTAGAGTTTATTAGCTTACCATTAATAAATCGAATAAATATATTCGTTAAATATAACAGGATTAGTAGTAGTAATAATAATAGTAATAATAATAAACGCCCATAATAATTGAGATGAAATAATGAAAATAATAATGAATGATAATAAAAATAATAATAATAGTTTAATTTAATTTAAAAGTAGTAACAAAATATAACTAAAGAATAACTAGAAAATGCCGGCGTTATTAATTATAATAATAATAATGATAATAATAATAGTAATAAAAATAGTAATAATAATAACAGCGACGACAACAACGATAATGGTGGTCAATAATATTTAAGAATTTATAAAAAAATAATGGTTTAGGAAATAAATATAATAAGTAAGAAATATTAGAAATACTAGGAGGTAGTGATAATCATAATAATAGTAAATAATAAGATAATGTTTGCCGATATTGTGATATGGGTTAATGGTTGCAATAATACTGATTATATAAACATAGTAATAATAGTGGGTTTACCGACAGCAGTAATCAGAGTGGTAATCGCAGTAATTTTAACAATAGTCATAATGATAGTGAAAAATTAATAAATAATAACAGAACAGTACAAATAGTAGTAGTTATAATGATGATAATAATAGCAATAAAAAGGAAAACAGTAATAATAATAATAATAATTATAATAATTATAATAATAATTATAATAATAATAATTATTATTATAATAATAATGGTAATAATAATAATTGAAATAAAATAATAAAGTTATAGATAATGACATTATCATTAATGACAGTGGAAGCAAAAGTCAGGTAACGGTATGACATGGCAATATCAATATTATTAATAATAGTAATACTGTTAATTTAACTGCCGCAAATAATAATAACTATAATAGTAACAGCAGACATGATACCACCACTAACAACAATAATAATCTTGATAAAAGGACAGAAATGAAAAATAATTCAATGTCAAATAATCAAGTTTAAAATATTTATATTGGTAATAATAATTGATAATGATAATCTAAAAAATAATCTAATAAATATAAAAATATTAATCAATAAATGGATAAAAATATATAAGGGAATATTTAAGGGTAAAGAAATATGCAAAATATGACAATTAGTATTAATCGTTGTGAGTATGATAATAAAAATATTTTGATAATAATAATAATAATAATAATAATAATAATAATAATAATAATAATAATAATAATAATAATAATAATAATAATAATAATAATAATAATAATAATAATGATTAATAAAAAAGGTACAAGATGATAGTTGTGTTGACAAAATTACCAGTTGATAAGTAGGTGAAGTTTTTTTGTTTTTTTTAGATAGTAACCACCCAAGGGGTTATAAGTGGATTACTAAGAAGGTGTAATCTATTATGCCTACAGTTAATTGATGTTTCTTGTTTGTTTGTTTTTTGTTGTTTTTTTTAGAAGTTTTCCCCTATCACTAAATTTAATTATTTCAAGTATTTCTGTTAGGCAAAGGTAACAAGGTGAGTTTAGGGAACCACAGGTTCTAGTTTTTCTGATTTTGTTCCAGGTCACTGCTGGTGATTGGTTATTGTTGTATAGTTCAGAATTAGCGACCCATTTGATTACCACCCCACCACCACACCAATTACACGAATGAAACTGTCTCGATGGAAACACATGCCCTCCGCATAGTTCCTGCAAGCAAAGGAACGTCATTTACAAATGTGCACTTACACAAAGTATAACAAGAGCGGTAGAAGTAGCAAGAATAACAGCAATGCTAATGATAATGATGATAATGATTATAATAATGAGAACATTGATAGCAACGAACTTAGTAATAGTGATAGGCAATGTATAATAATAATATCCTCTATTAGTGAGGTAGTATATATATAGGCTGTATAGCTGGTCTTTTGAAAAATAAGATCTACAGACATACATATACATTGATAAAAAACCCTTTTCTAATTCAAATCTCTAGCTATCCATATTTGAGATCTGAAGGATAATAATATTCACTATGATCGTAATTGGCAAATAATTCAATAGGTAATTCTTATAGACACTTGGATAGGTACTGTGGACTATTTGGCGATAAAGCCTTATCCATTATTAAACATACAGGTTCTTTACTAAATAAAAATGTGGGATGTTTTCTTCTTGCATTCAAATCTTAGAAACATAGCAACTTTAAGGTACCTTTGCGTCAAAGTTATTTCTTCTCAAACCTTATGCGACGAATGTTATGCATTAGTCCACTATTTGATAATTTGTCATTCAGTGGCATTCTCTCATTAACTGGGTAATCTGGTGTTACTCTGACCATCTGTTCACTCCCTACACCTAAAACATTATGTTGATTTTAATGGGATAGGTTTTCCTAGAGAAACCAGCAATATAACAAAATGTTCCTCTTATAAAAAGTAGACTTGCTTTGGCATAAGAAATCAAGGCTTTAATTTATTCTAATTTTACATTAAGCATCAGATCTATACCTACAATAGAGGTTTAATTTAGTTTTACTATATAATTAAATGCACATAACCTTAAATTGGTAAGTTACACTACAATTAACATCCTCTATCTATCTTATTAATAACACGAACTTACCTTCAAACATGGCTATTTTATACTGAATACAATTAATAGTAACGTATAATTTCTCTCTCCCCCTCTAATGTTATAAGTTTACGTTCTATCTATTTACCAAGTTCTTCTAAGATCTACTTAATAAGAGTCATCGTTTATATTTTCTTTTTATATACCGCATTATCTTTATTGTTATTTACTATTTATTTAATTTTTAATTTTTATTTTATATCTTTTTTATTATATTTATTGTATTTTTATTTTATTCTATTTCATTTATTTTTTACTTATCAAATTTAAATTTTACTTTCAATTGTTTTACTTTCATTTTATTTTCTATTACTATTCGGGAAGTGATATTTATATAGAAAAAAAAACTATAGATATAATGACAGTAAAATTACTTACACGCACTTTTAGTAATATAGATCCCTAGACACAATCGTTTTCTTTATCTATATTCTCTAAACTGCTTTCTATTAATACATCTAACATCATAGTCATTCAACGTTACATCCATGTCAACTATTAAGTGAAACTACACTATCTTTGATGAATCGATTAATTTGTACTGTAGATTTCCTTTTATTAGCCTTCTATTTAGGAATGTTTATAAATAAGACTATTTTAGTTCCATTTAAAAGTATACGTTTCTATACTCTTTAAAGTGATATTAATTTATTACGTGCACCCCTAAAACAATAATGATATATACTGCCTCATTATCTTAGCTATTTACTTTTAAATACATTTCTGACAATTCTATATATTCCCTTTTTTCTAGCATATTAAGATTTTAATTTCAGTATCAGTTATCTCTTGTTCGTCGTTAGTATTATTTACTTGATGGACATTTAGCTGGTCGTTAGAGAGTTACTTCCGATTTTAGTTTACATTGCCTTTGACATTGCACCGGTTTGTTTTATTGTATGCATTCTCTTTCGAGTTTCGGGAAAAATCGACATATATATATATATACGGCGACTCTAAAACACCTGATTTGTACACGCGCGCAGGATAACACCTCTCGGGGGATGGACCCGTAGTTTTTGTCAGGTCATCCATCTAAGAGAACGAAACACTTCGATATATAAGCTGTGCTACTGACTACCCACGTCTTGGCAGTGCACTGTTGGAGAGGGAGTCCACCTTAGTCTTGACGGACAACCTTCCTAGACCTAGAGTCTCGAAGAAAATATGCGGATTTCAACATCTCAAATTGCTTAAAAAGTAAATGAGATCTGCCTATCGCTCGGCTTTTGCACCTATACTTTGTATATTAGCCAGACGCTGAGGTACATGCGCAGGGACACCTCAAAGACACTCATTGCTTGGCCTTGTTTTCTGAGTAAGACACTAAACGCCGTCTTTTTTCTCTATATATCTGGGCAACTCGGGGAATGAATTTTGTCACTAAGTTTCACATGACTAGTCTGAATCACTTTCGTTTCGATAGGTTAAGGGTACAGGTTAGACAGCTTGTTTAAATGTTGTTTCCTAGTAGGTAGTGTTAAGAACGGTTTCCCCATCAATAATTGTATAAAATAGTGGGTAACTGTACGTGCCATGTCGCGCATGGAAAGGGAGCCTATAGTTATCCCCGATTGCTTTTCCCGAAGTCATACCCCTCATGGATCCGGTGTCGACTTATAGCTTGCATATGTGAGCTTATTGGCATCAAACAAGCAACCACTTTGCGCTCGCTACTCTACTTAAAACCAAAATAACAATACAAAGAAAAAGATACAAACCTAAACTAGATACCCACCCAAAGACATATTCGCATCCGCTCTTGGGGATATCATTCACAAATATTGAGGGGTCTAGAGCCATTATCAATGACGTGGAAACATTTCTCATAGTATATCCTAGCACTAAGTGAAACAAACATACACTCATCAATCCTCTCACAGCATTTTCACATGACATAAGTCTTCCCACTCTACCATAAAGACTCTGACAAATATATGCATGAGCTAGGAGTTTATGCTCCCCTTGACTAGAGAACATAAGCTAGAATAAGATTGCCAACCTTTCATGTGCTTTAGATTAACGTTACAGCACTGCGCTAGTTACTTATATTACTTATACCCTTCTCCTTCGATCCAGGAGTGTACCCTGCTAAATTCGATCTCTTAAAGCATAGACACAGGACTCTCACTCGACCCGAGTGCCCAAATACATGTATTTGGAGATTTCAATGTACATCACCGTGACTGGCTTAGATTCTCCAGCTATTCTACTGCAAGCTCCACTCTCCACAATGGATCACTTCGATCTGCGCAGATGCTGTTGCTCAAAGGCAACGAACATTCTGACGATTAGCCGCTATAAGTCAACTAGAATAGACAGAAAGATGTACCAGAGATTGGAGCTGTGCCACGCACCTTTCATGGAAATAACGATAAAATAAAGCAATACGAACAACGTCTCTTCTACGAGAAAAGGGGCACGATGAAAAACGGAAGATATCATCGCCCACGACATTTACAAGTTATATTGTACTTTGTCAAGCTTAGAAAGAGTGTTCTTTGCGGCATCTTCCCAACTGTGGCAGTAGTACTCCATCGCAGGACGTATTTATATGTTTTATAGGTAGTAAATTGCGTTAGGTATCAATGTATGTAGAAAGTGTTTCTAACAGTTGAAATTCTTTATGAGAAAATAAATGAGACTTTCTCATTATTTAATACAAAACACATAATAATCCGCCAAGCCATTTAATATTAATACGTATCACATTTTACACAGATTTAAAAAATGAAATGGTCCGATCACCAATGATGTTGATTAGTAATTTATATTATGTCGCTACAGTAAGATTTCATACTTTTCCCATTTTAAAAAGAATTGTTCCAAAATCAAATTATGTCAGCCAGTGGACTAAAACAATACAATTTTAAATAGATACATTTCAAAAAGTAACATTCGTTTTATTGGAGACAATTATCTTTAAGGTAAGAAGACAAAGGATATTCTTTGTTTAAAAAAAATGAATTGCTACAATTTAAAATAAATATAGAAGATATATCTTCATTTTATTAACATAACAATGACAATTATTTTACGGAAGAAGAAATAATCATTTTCATTGTATTGACCCTGACAAATAATTTTACTTTCAAAGGAGAAATCATTATTAATAGTAAATAATACAGATTGATGTAGGAAGCATCGCAAACTTCCAATGGGGTCTCGCTAGGATTCATAAAATAAAAAATAGCCAAACTATTTCTATGTCACTTCAAACTAGTTCAGCTACTTAACTTGGCCAGTAGAGATGTTTATTTTATCAGCGTGAAAGGGTTAGAAGCATATTCACAAACCTAACCATAATGTAATAGAATTAAATAGAGAAGCTCAACGCATAGTGATATTTAGAAACGCGATCTGGTGGTGATGACAGAAGTTTCTTAATCAAATCCGAATTGTTTACCGATTTTTCTAATTCAGGTTTGTGCTATGGTTTTATTTAAGTGTTGCATCATTGGTTGAAAGTGTTCGTCAATTCAATTATAAGCAGTTTGATATATGTATTTTCATATCTAAACTTCTAGAGGTGATACCCTAAATAGCAAGTAGAGAGAATAGATCAAATGACAGACATATTTCTGTTGAAAGGATTTCTATAAAGAAAAAAAAAGGATTTCCGATAAAATGTGATTATCAAGGTTGAACTAAAGGCAGAAAAAGTTAAAGGCGAAGTTGCTTAGAAGTGAATCTATATAATAAAATCAATGTAGCAGTTGCTCTAGGCTGCGTTCCTTTGTTGATTTGAACCCTGAGATCGCTTTCAACCCCAACGGAAGGTGGATTGAAATGAGATGTTTGCTACGCTTCTATTTTGATCCGATTATACATGGCGGGTTTCAGAAAATCTCTATAAATCAGCATGTTTTTAGCAGTCACGTGCTCATTAAATATACAGGAAACGCGTATGTTTCAAGCCGTTTTTTGTGCAGTGTGTATCGCTTAACAAACACAAGTGTCTAATAGTCAGAAGGCATTGAAGTATATATCCGTATATATGTAATCGGATGCTGTGTTATCATTGATATAGACTTATATTACGATTAAATAATTATTTCTAAAATCATGAGAGACAATTCTTTTCACCAGGACACAGGATTACTGGCTCTATCATAGGACATTTATATGTAAGAGATTATGTATGGGAAGAGAAAAAACAATATATCAGTTCTTCCACTTTTTGGAATGACTCAGATATCAGAGACTGAAACAGATCTTCCCTTTATTGCAATATAGGTATATTAGCTCAAATACCCGTTTATGCCCGGTTTCTCAACATTTTAGAATTTTATAGCTACGATTATAAGTTAGGAACATCTACGAAATATTTTTTATCAATTTAAATAAAGTTCTTCTTCAGATTTTTGATGATGATCGATAAACACTATAGAAAAAATAGCAATTGTTTAGTCTGAGATTCGAACCACGATGACATCAAATACTTCAACTGAATACGAATGCTTTATCCAGACGGCCACCAACCAAACGAAAATGTTTTGTCTTTTTAACCCACTTAAATGAGTAGGGATATACACTTTAGAATCTGCTTTACTTCTCCGCATAGATAAAAAATAGTTTGATTGTTTGAAATTAATCAAGAAACATGAACAAATTTATCAAATATGTAAACCTATTTTTTAATAAAAAAAATGATAAATGTTTTCTCTTCAAATATACGTAAAATACGTACAACAATTTCACCTGAAATGGATAAACAATTATCATAAGTATGTTGTTAGGTCAGTTCATAATATAAAGTTTTTAACTGGTAAGGAAACGCTAAAAATGTCAGAAAATCTGTGTCTAATGTTATTTTACGTATTTTAGATTTTGAATAATGAGTTTTAAAAAGGTATAAGAACTTTTTCATCAATAAGGACACAAGATTAAGGTATTGATTTCAAATGTGCGGTTAGTTTGGCTGTTAGATCAATTGATTTACTATGATAACGCGACACACACAAACACATAAACACATACAGACAACTTTGTTTTATATATAGAGATTCGGAAAAAGACCATGGAGCGTGTGCTTTTATTGTATCTTGACTTCTTCTGCTCATGTAAGTTAGTCATGTGCATTATGAATTCCTATATAACATGCAAAATGGGCTATGTAAGTATTGTTCTTTCTTGTCAATTTATAATAGTTTCTATTTTTATTATTTTTATGATGATATCTTTGACTAATTTGTCACCATTTAAAACTGTATAAAATCCACTCGATAATTAGGGTGAATGTGATGGATGGATTGTCAGTTATTAAAAAGAGATTTAAACTGCTGAATTGAATGAACAACATTTGATTACTAATTTAGAAGATGTATAACAATTAATTGTTGACATTGGATTTGAAGTTTACCATGTTGTAGTCTGCATGGAAGCAACACCGTGGTAATTTGTTCTAGAGATGAGAAGTTATTACAAATAAACTATCTTCATAGAGATTCCGATTGATGTTAGGGATACAGAAAAATAAAGTTGTTATTTGCAGCTATGGTAGTGCGACGAGTTCTTACTGTGAATGTCTTACAATAAAAAAAAACAGAACTTTAAGCTCAGTCGATCACCTTCCAATCAAATAATGAAAGAGTAGAGAAAGACTAGAAGCATTTAGTCTGTTCCAAGAGAAGAGATTCCCGCCGCCGCTAGCATGGAAAGTCGATTTTCTACTCGGTCAAGGGAGGAAAGAGTGCTCTGAGCGGTTCCACCCCAGATGGGGAAGCAGAAATCCATCTTAGAACTATCTGCTTCTTATAAAGATAGATGATTGTAGTAGGAGGTAGATGCTTTCTGAAGCCGTAGAAAGATCCATCCTATTATGAACATCATCAACTTCCCTTTAAACAATAACTCTTTCTCGCTGTGGTTGGGGCGGTGAAAACGTGGTAGTATCAGATCAATGACGTCTGGAATCCCGGTTCTTGGCAGGGCTACTCATGCCGCACTAATAAGTATTAGAACCGGAACTAAGCTAACAGGACTTCAGAAAGAGTCAGCATCAGTATCCGTAGTTTTCTGGTCGTCTCTGCGTCTGCGTGTGACATGCAAAGACATGTCAGGCACCTCAATTCAAACGTTGCTTTTTGGCCAAATTATTCGCGACATCGCATGCAACTGCTGAGCCTTGTACGCTTTCGGTGTCGAGGGTAAAACCTGCAATTTTGCAAGTTAACAAATAGCTATAACCTACAAGGCCGACTTCGTGCAGACCAGACAATGCTGAGGCACGATCTTCGTGAGCTTTATGCAGAATACCGATTCGCCTTACAACAACGTCATCACCATAAACATGATAGTAGTAGTAATCGTAGTAGTAGTCGTAATGGTAGGAAGAGAGTTAGAATTACATTCCTTGTTAATATATTACCTTATTATTCCTAACAAATGACATCAAAATAATATTAAAGATAAAATAACATTTCTTAATTATATGATTGGGGAATAACACCATATTGATGCTTCATAATAAGTATGCTTGCAAAATTAAAATAGAAACAAATTAAATAACAATTGGTATTCAACAAAACAATAAAAATGCAAATGCGTAAAATTAGAAAAATAATGTATTTGAATCTAAGGAAATAGTCAAGTGATACAATTTAGAAAGGATTACCAATTTAAACGTGTGCAAAATAAACTGCTGTAGCATTCTCTTTCTATTTACTTGCCATATCTCACCAATTCCTTGTTAAAGATAGAGGGCAAGTCGAAACTGTTCGTATCACTCAGAGTTATTTATGCGTTTTCCAATATAATTTCATTTGTGTGTAGACAACTGAAACTATTTTTAAATATATTTAACTGAAGTGAAAGTTAGTTTTATTTGCTAGAAAATTTATCTAACTGTAAACGATATACTTTTCGTGATCAAAAGACGAAGATGTATGAAGATTAATTATTCAAACTAAGCTAACCTTGCACGAACAGAGAAGGAAAGACGAATGAAAGTAAATGTAAGTTAACGCACTAAGAATATCACGTAATGGTGCGATTGTCGAGTGGGTTAGGGTAAGGATTGCTGAGTTTTTTGATCGGCATTCTTGGTTTAGCTTACGTTATGATTATAAACAGTTTGCCTTTTTCTTCTTCCGCGACTCAATCAGACAATAATTAAGAATTGAATGGCGCAATCGCTTCTGGCTGGAGAGAAATTAATTTTCACCTTTCACTTTACGTTCAGCTTATTTATCGATTGCGAAAAGGCGGCATTTCCTATTTTACCGACAGTAAACAAAGATGGCACTAACACCGTCAGCCAACGCGCAACCAGTGAAATCAATCTTGCTTACAGCTGCCAAACTATTTGGCGTGTTGGCGATGCCAATTTTACACGAACCGCTAGTTACAGAAAATAAGGTGTGCCTTTTTTTTCAAAAGTTAATTACTGAGAATTGAAAGTTCGTAAATAACTTGAGGAAGCAAGATAAACAAATTAGATTTCTTAAAGGGAAAAATACAACACTTTTAATAGTGTGTCGATACACTAAACACACAACTTCTTTGACGTTGAAGTGTATAAATAATAATAATGAATAAATACTAGGGAAGTATCCTGAGTAAGATTCTCTGGAAGCTTCACAAACTGGACAAAAGAACTTATGTATCGAAATCAACAAACCAGGAAACGAATTGTCATGCACAGTACATTTCACTTGAAGGATCATACTGACCGACTCTATGTTAAAAGAACCAGGAAACGAATGGCCATGCAAAGTAATATTTCACTTTAAGGATGATACTGACCGACTCTATGTAAAAAGTACCAGGAAACGAATGGTCATGCACAGTACATTTCACTAGAAGGATCATACTGACCGACTCTATGTAAAAAGAACCAGGAAACGAATGGCCATGCACAGTACATTTCACTTGAAAGATCATACTGACCGACTCTATGTAAAAAGAACCAGGAAACGAATGGCCATGCACAGTACATTTCACTTGAAAGATCATACTGACCGATTCTATGTTAAGATAACCAGGAAACGAATGGCCATGCACAGTACATTTCACTTGAAAGATCATACTGACCGACTCTATGTTAAAAGAACCAGGAAACGAATGGCCATGCAAAGTAATATTAAACTTTAAGGATGATACTGACCGACTCTATGTAAAAAGAACCAGGAAACGAATGGCCATGCACAGTACATTTCACTAGAAGGATCATACTGACCGACTCTATGTAAAAAGAACCAGGAAACGAATGGCCATGCACAGTACATTTCACTAGAAGGATCATACTGACCGACTCTATGTAAAAAGAACCAGGAAACGAATGGCCATGCACAGTACATTTCACTTGAAAGATCATACTGACCGATTCTATGTTAAGATAACCAGGAAACGAATGGCCATGCACAGTACATTTCACTTGAAAGATCATACTGACCGACTCTACGTTAAAAGAACCAGGAAACGAATGGCCATGCACAGTACATTTCACTTGAAAGATCATACTGACCGATTCTATGTAAAAAGAACCAGGAAACGAATGGCCATGCACAGTACATTTCACTTGAAAGATCATACTGACCGACTCTATGTAAAAAGAACCAGGAAACGAATGGCCATGCACAGTACATTTCACTTGAAAGATCATACTGACCGATTCTATGTTAAGATAACCAGGAAACGAATGGCCATGCACAGTACATTTCACTTGAAAGATCATACTGATCGACTCTATGTAAAAAGAACCAGGAAACGAATGGCCATGCAAAGTAATATTTCACTTTAAGGATGATACTGACCGACTCTATGTAAAAAGAACCAGGAAACGAATGGCCATGCACAGTACATTTCACTAGAAGGATCATACTGACCGACTCTATGTAAAAAGAACCAGGAAACGAATGGCCATGCACAGTACACTTCACTTGAAAGATCATACTGACCGACTCTATGTAGAAAGAACCAGGAAACGAATGGCCAGGCACAGTACATTTCACTTGGAGGATCATACTGACCGATTCTATGTTAAGATAACCAGGAAACGAATGGCCATGCACAGTACATTTCACTTGAAAGATCATACTGACCGACTCTATGTTAAAAGAACCAAGAAACAAATGGCCATGCACAGTACATTTCACTAGAACGATCATACTGACCGACTCTATGAAAAAAGAACCAGGAAACGAATGGCCATAGACAGTACATTTAACTTGAAAGATCATACTGACCGACTCTATGTAAAAAGAACCAGGAAACGAATGGCAATGCACAGTACATTTCACTTGAAGGATCATACTGACCGATTCTATGTTAAGATAACCAGGAAACGAATGGCCATGCACAGTACATTTCACTTGAAAGATCATACTGACCGACTTTATGTTAAAAGAACCAGGAAACGAATGGCCATGCAAAGTAATATTTCACTTTAAGGATGATACTGACCGACTCTATGTAAAAAGAACCAGGAAACGAATGGCCATGCACAGTACATTTCACTAGAAGGATCATACTGACCGACTCTATGTAAAAAGAACCAGGAAACGAATGGCCATGCATAGTACATTTCACTTGAAAGATCATACTGACCGACTCTATGTATAAAGAACCAGGAAACGAATGGCCATGCACAGTACATTTCACTTGAAGTATCATACTGACCGATTCTATGTTAAGATAACCAGGAAACGAATGGCCATGCACAGTACATTTCACTTGAAAGATCATACTGACCGACTCTATGTTAAAAGAACCAGGAAACGAATGGCCATGCAAAGTAATATTTCACTTTAAGGATGATACTGACCGACTCTATGTAAAAAGAACCAGGAAACGAATGGCCATGCACAGTACATTTCACTAGAAGGATCATACTGACCGACTCTATGTAAAAAGAACCAGGAAACGAATGGCCATGCACAGTACATTTCACTAGAAGGATCATACTGACCGACTCTATGTAAAAAGAACCAGGAAACGAATGGCCATGCACAGTACACTTCACTTGAAAGATCATACTGACCGACTCTATGTAGAAAGAACCAGGAAACGAATGGCCAGGCACAGTACATTTCACTTGAAGGATCATACTGACCGATTCTATGTTAAGAAAACCAGGAAACGAATGGCCATGCACAGTACATTTCACTTGAAAGATCATACTGACCGACTCTATGTTAAAAGAACCAGGAAACGAATGGCCATGCAAAGTAATATTTCAATTTAAGGATGATACTGACCGACTCTATGTAAAAAGAACCAGGAAACGAATGGCCATGCACAGTACAGTTCACTAGAAGGATCATACTGACCGACTCTATGTAAAAAGAACCAGGAAACGAATGGCCATGCACAGTACATTTCACTAGAAGGATCATACTGACCGACTCTATGTAAAAAGAACCAGGAAACGAATGGCCATGCACAGTACATTTCACTTGAAAAGTCATACTGACCGACTCTATGTAAAAAGAACCAGGAAACGAATGGCCATGCACAGTACATTTCACTTGAAGGATCATACTGACCGATTCTATGTTAAGATAACCAGGAAACGAATGGCCATGCACAGTACATTTCACTTGAAAGATCATACTGACCGACTCTATGTTAAAAGAACCAGGAAACGAATGGCCATGCAAAGTAATATTTCACTTTAAGGATGATACTGACCGACTCTATGTAAAAAGAACCAGGAAACGAATGGCCATGCACAATACATTTCACTAGAAGGATCATACTGACCGACTCTATGTAAAAAGAACCAGGAAACGAATGGCCATGCACAGTACATTTCACTAGAAGGATCATACTGACCGACTCTATGTAAAAAGAACCAGGAAACGAATGGCCATGCACAGTACACTTCACTTGAAAGATCATACTGACCGACTCTATGTAGAAAGAACCAGGAAACGAATCGCCAGGCACAGTACATTTGACTTGAAGGATCATACTGACCGATTCTATGTTAAGATAACCAGGAAACGAATGGCCATGCACAGTACATTTCACTTGAAAGATCATACTGACCGACTCTATGTTAAAAGAACCAGGAAACGAATGGCCATGCACAGTACATTTCACTAGAAGGATCATACTGACCGACTCTATGTAAAAAGAACCAGGAAACGAATGGCCATGCACAGTACACTTCACTTGAAAGATCATACTGACCGACTCTATGTAGAAAGAACCAGGAAACGAATGGCCAGGCACAGTACATTTCACTTGAAGGATCATACTGACCGATTCTATATTAAGATAACCAGGAAACGAATGGCCATGCACAGTATATTTCACTTGAAAGATCATACTGACCGACTCTATGTTAAAAGAACCAAGAAACAAATGGCCATGCACAGTACATTTCACTAGAAGGATCATACTGACCGACTCTATGTAAAAAGAACCAGGAAACGAATGGCCATGAACAGTACATTTAACTTGAAAGATCATACTGACCGACTCTATGTAAAAAGAACCAGGAAACGAATGGCCATGCACAGTACATTTCACTTGAAAGATCATACTGACCGACTCTATGTAAAAAGAACCAGGAAACGAATGGCAATGCACAGTACATTTCACTTGAAGGATCATACTGACCGATTCTATGTTAAGATAACCAGGAAACGAATGGCCATGCACAGTACATTTCACTTGAAAGATCATACTGACCGACTCTATGTTAAAAGAACCAGGAAACGAATGGCCATGCAAAGTAATATTTCACTTTAAGGATGATACTGACCGACTCTATGTAAAATGAACCAGGAAACGAATGGCCATGCACAGTACATTTCACTAGAAGGATCATACTGACCGACTCTATGTAAAAAGAACCAGGAAACGAATGGCCATGCACAGTACATTTCACTAGAAGGATCATACTGACCGACTCTATGTAAAAAGAACCAGGAAACGAATGGCCATGCACAGTACATTTCACTTGAAAGATCATACTGACCGACTCTATGTAGAAAGAACCAGGAAACGAATGGCCAGGCACAGTACATTTCACTTGAAGGATCATACTGACCGATTCTATGTTAAGATAACCAGGAAACGAATGGCCATGCACAGTACATTTCACTTGAAAGATCATACTGACCGACTCTATGTAAAAAGAACCAAGAAACAAATGGCCATGCACAGTACATTTCACTAGAACGATCATACTGACCGACTCTATGTAAAAAGAACCAGGAAACGAATGGCCATGAACAGTACATTTAACTTGAAAGATCATACTGACCGACTCTATGTAAAATGAACCAGGAAACGAATGGCCATGCACAGTACATTTCACTTGAATGATCATACTAACCGACTCTATGTAAAGAGAACCAAAGAACGAATGGCCATGCACAGTACATTTCACTTTAAGGATCATACTGACCGACTCTATGTTAAGAGAACCAGGGAACGAATGGCCATGCACAGTACATTTAACTTGAAAGATCATACTGACCGACTCTATGATAAAAGAACCAGGAAACGAAGGGCCAGGCACAGTACATTTCACTTGAAAGATCATACTGACCGACTCTATGTAAAAAGAACCAGGAAACGAATGGCCATGCACAGTACATTTCACTTGAATGATCATACTAACCGACTCTATGTAAAGAGAACCAAAGAACGAATGGCCATGCACAGTACATTTCACTTGAAAGATCATACTGACCGACTCTATGTAAAACGAACCAGGAAACGAATGGCCATGTACAGTACATTTCACTTGAAGGATCATACTGACTGACTCTATATAAAAAGAACCAGGAAACGAATGGCCATGCACAGTAGATTTCACTCGAAGAATCATACTGACCGACTCTATGTTAAAAGAAAAGAAAGGCGAAAAGACTGGTAAGTCTCGTTTACGTTGCGATAAAATGTCTAGAAAAATACACCAAAAGTTATCACTTCTTTCAAAAACACTGCAAGTTGGACAATACCGAGCGCAGCAAAAATGGATGTTAAAAAGGAACCAATCTCCACTGACAGTTACACAAACAATCGTTATCAGAACAAACTACATAAAAGCCAACATAGACACGATCCCGGAAAAAGTCAATGAAGACGACGAAAAACAAACGAAATGTTAAACCACATCATAGTGAATTCAGCAATCTGGTTACGAAGCAATACAAAGATTGATTTGACTGGCGTGAGAGTGTAGTTTATTTGAAACTGTACAAATGACTTTGGGCATACAGACAAATGTTACAGGAACAGAGCGGAGCTAGTGTTAGAAAACAAAACGCATAAAATTAACTAGGTGCTGGTAATACAAACAGAAAACCCATCCCAGCAAAATGATCAGACATTATAATTACCGACAAAAAGTAAATAACTTTGAAAATAGTAGATTAAGAGACTCTGTCTGTTTGTCGGTCGCTCCGCTCGTCGATCTGCCACATTACAATTATTTTTCCTGCTTTTTTTAAAAAACTTTTGTGAATAACTTACTAAAATTCTATAATTTCACTATAATTCTCTTGTGATTCTTTTTTCATTTACGCCTGTCAAATACTTCGTATTGATGAAAATAAGTGTACGATAATTATATAAACAAACGGTTTCATCTTTTCACCGTGATCGTCTAATGACAAGGTCTTAACGTTGTGAGGTTAAAACTCTTACATCTGTTCCCTGAAGAAAATCATGATGATAGTCATTTCGCCTGAAACTAGTTTGCGCTGAAAAAGGAAAATTCTTGCTAATATCTCCTTACCTCTATACGTAAAAACAATACGTAAATACATTCATTGTAGTTACAAATACTAAGTAGTTATTTTTCATAAAATCAACACAACAACTAATCACAAATGTTTGTTATTTTATTGATTTTTTATAGTTGTCGTGTCACAGTCGAAGAAAGAAGAGCTATACCCTCAATATTCTTTGAATAATCATATTTAAAATCCCTTTCATAGATTGCGTCCGATCCGATCCTAGTCGATTCTTCTCTACAAAATTATTTTCCAATTCCGCCAATGGCGTGTTTTGCTTGTGATTCACACTTTTCTCGTTTTCTTTTTTCGTTTTTCGTTCACACGTTTGTCACACCTGAACCCCTTGACCTCGCCAGACAATCACTTGCAAAGGTTGTACTTGAACTGTTCAAGCTACCCATCCTAAATATATACAAAATGATTGGAAATGAAAACGAGCTGACAATTTGTAAAATGTGTCGAAATTTAGTATTTTTACTAATGTAGTTAATGTGTGATTTTTAGAAATGAAAATTAAGCATACTTATTTATTTAAATCTTGCTAAACTATTTGTCTCGTTAAGTTTTGAATACAACTTTATAAAGAAAATGCAAACAAATAGGTTCACACGCACAAAGTGAATTTGAAAAAAAATACCGAAACATTGCTTATATATAAATATTTAACAACGCAAATTAAAAATAAATAACAGTACAAACATCTATTAAAACCTATTAATAATTTGTATTCAAACATTAACGCCAATGTATACATTAACAACTTGTAAATACGAACGACACTACTCAAGAATGATTAAAAAGAAATTAAAATAAGTGTCAGTTTTCTTATCGTGATAAAACATATGACGTATAATTTTCAACTGAGGTATAGATAATAACATACAAACTTCGACACAATATCTGTTTCATGAATACTAGTTTATACCTGCTCGATCGTATCCCAATTTCCACCTTTGCTTTGCTTCTACCGCTTTAGAACTAGTACGAAGAAAATATTTGTGGAATTCCGTAGAAAAACACGCTATTTAGTATTGGCCTGGATAGTAAATAACTGAATGTGTTTAAGTATTGTTTTATAAGCGGGGAACATGAAAAATGTTTTAAAGCAAAAATAATTCGCTTTAAACTAATTCCGAGTAGACTTTATGTCTATAAAAATGCTCACTTAGTTTGAAAAAAATATTTATGAAATGCTTTTATATCATTTTTTGTCATTTTTGTAAGTTATAAAACAGATATTCAATTGAAATCCCCATAGACTAACGTAACATTTTTACTCGAGTATTTACATCGTAAAACTATTGCCCTATCAATGTGAACTCTACCTATTCCTTTTTGTCAACCAAATACATGTTTCTAAATGCGTTCCTACAGACAAACTCTAAAAACAGCATAGCCTTCAACAGCATATAAATTGAATGAGTGATGTGTGGACAAAATGGCTCACACACAGAAAACGCACACAAAGGTTTAGATTTATTTATATATCCATTCACTTTCACTGTGTATGAAAAGATCACATGTTTCAACGCTTGTTGAATTATAATACTTATTTTTTGATTTTTTCTAAAACAACATCAGCATCTTTGTTTTGTAGATAGATGAGTTGTTGGCATGATCTATTGTTGTCTAACCACAGATCCGTTACTCTTGTTTAAATTCCTTTTGACTGCATCAAAGTAAAGAACCAACTCCGCGACCTTTAGTAATTACTGAATACATGCTGAAAAATCTCATTAAACTCGGAATACTCCCGGAGCATTGATTTTCATATCATAAAAGTTGCATGTTTAGATTTTCACTGTACCAGTTTGTCAAAAGTGTGCATACTCCATCTTGGCTAATATACCGTATGCATAGATGCTTGAACTATCCTTGAATGCATATCAAATAGACTTAGTTAATTGTATTTATTTGTATTGTTAATTATTTGGTCATGAATGCGCATCTGTTATATAATATCAGTAAGTGAATTATGTTACGATTTGTTTTTTTGTCAAGACGCTCACACCTGTGGAACACGGTACCAATGAACTGCTTCACTGCAGACTACAACATAACCGTGTTCAAGTCCAATGTCAACACACACTTATCATAAACCATGCCCATAAGTAATAATACTGTTTCACTGGACATTTGCAATCCTCTCTTAATATCCTTTATCATTAAACCGACAATCCATCTATTAATAATGGAGTTTATGTATCTGTTTGTCTGTCTGAAGCCGAAACTCCAGTATGACTATTTTACTGAAACTAATCTTTTTGAAATTCTTTATATACTGTCATCAAAAGTCGTTCAGACACCAGATGGGTATTACCATTAACATAAGTCATTCCTTTAAACCTTCAATTAAATTCATATTTACAAATATACACTTATAACTGCTATTATCAAATTTACATATGTATTTACAATATTTTCCGATAAGGTTATATTAATAAACATTATTCATACAATTAATTAAAGCCATTTTCATCATAACCGGCGTGTTCCTAAACCATTTCAACGGCGAGTACCGTTAAAATTGCAAGTCATTGACTGTTTAATCAGTGGTGTCCTCCCTCCCTCCGGTAATTAAATATGGCGCAACTGTTTAGCCATCGTTAACGCTAGCATTCACCGTGCTTTTTTTTAAAAACCGTTCTAAGTTAGTTTATTTTCTTAATGTTATAAACCATTATGTTTTAAAACACAAATTCACTGAATCAAATTGTTTAATTAAAATAATAATTGATTAAAAAATTACTATTAAACACACACACACACATTATACAGGACCCGCGCCGCAATACTAGCGCGTAATTTGGAAACAAACGCTGGTATTACCGTGTTACTTCAACTAACGCTGTTAAGCTTTAATTCACAATTATTCCATGTTTTATTTATTAAAATAAAAGATGTGATTGTTTAATTAAAAAAGGTCATTAAAACACACACACGCGCGCACCCACACACACACACATAAAAGAGTACGGATTTTTACATTGTTTCATTTTATAAACACTTTTCTTCCGATTCGACAAATACTGTTCGCTGTATTTAGTTTTTTGTTTTTTAATTGTTGATTTTATCAATTTTATTGAATCAAATTGTTTAATTTAAATAAAAATCGATTTAAAAATTACTACTAAAAAAAAACCACGCACACACACAAATACACACACATTCTAACAAATTTAATTATATAAACTTTCTTTCCGAGACCATTTACATAAGTAACCATGTTCACTATATTTGAGTTTTTGGGGCTTTTACACTTTAGGACCCGCGCTAACTTTGACTCCATCGTTAGTGTTAGGGTCAGAGTCAAAGTGGGTG
The DNA here is from genome assembly GCA_963556195.1 of Sepiola atlantica. Taxonomy (NCBI): domain Eukaryota; kingdom Metazoa; phylum Mollusca; class Cephalopoda; order Sepiida; family Sepiolidae; genus Sepiola; species Sepiola atlantica. Next base: position 76,330,030 of record OY744523.1, read on the forward strand.
TTAGGGTTAGTGTTTGGGTCATCGTCAAATTCAGCACAGATCCTACAGTAAAAAAATACAGATTTTTTTATTGTTTTATTTTATGTACACCTTTCTTCCAATTAAAAAAATGCTGTTTGCTGTATTCAGTTTTTTAAATTGTTGATTTTAACAATCTTACTGAATCAAATTCTTTAATTAAAATAAATATTTATATAAAAATTATTAAAAATATTTCTACCTATGGAGAAGGGTAACACAAAAATCGGTGTGTGGTCGAAATTTCTTTTTTCTTTACTTACATCTACAAATATATATGATCATAAGTAAAGAATATCAACGTCTAACCACCCAAGAAATATGACTGAGGCTACAGCAATTTACACGTCAGCGTTAATTTCTGAGGCGGCAGCTTAGCAAAAATATGCGACCGGAGGGAGCATATATTTGCTAGTCATTCTAATTTACCTATATGCTCGAGTGGACAATGGCCTTGATTAGTTGCGACTCATTAGAACACTATTATTCGCTGTCAGTTTTATCTAGTTTAAACAACATGCTAAACATGTTTTCTATATGAAGTATACTTGCGAATGATTTAATAATGCCAAAGACTTAGACACCATTCAAAACGTTCGGAAAGTTAATATTAACAAGCATAAATATGGAATAAGATATCAAAGTGCATTCAATAAATATTTCAATTAGTATAATAAGTCGAAAATGAAAGTAAAATATTCTTCGTGGGGATCTGCTTCGAGAAAACGTTCTTGCTGATGACGTGAAAGAAATACGAGATATATTTGTCAAAATTTAATTAGAAACTTATTCACTTCATTGTTTAGAACTACATTTTGCACTCCGAGTAAAAGTTTTGCCCTCCAAGTAAAACTTTTTAACTCCGAGTAAAACTTGTGTACTCCTAGTAAAACCTATTCACTCCATTGTTTAGAACTACATTTTGAACTCCGAGTAAAACTTTTGCCCTCCGAGTAAAACTTTTTGCACTTCGAGTAAAACTTGTGTACTCCTAGTAAAACCTATTCACTCCATTGTTTAGAACTACATTTTGCACTCCGAGTAAAACTTTTGCACTCCGAGTAAAACTTTTGCACTCCGAGTAAAACTTGTGTACTCCTAGTAAAACTTATTCACTCCATTGTTTAGAACTACATTTTGCACTACGAGTAAAACTTTTGCCCTCCGAGTAAAACTTTTGCACTTTGAGTAAAACTTGTGTACTCATAGTAAAACTTATTCACTTTATTGTTTAGAACTACATTTTGCACTCCGAGAATAACTTTTGCACTCTGAGTAAAACTTTTGCACTCCGAGTAAAACTTATTCACTCCATTGTTTAGAACTACATTTTGCACTACGAGTAAAACTTTTGCACTCCGAGTAAAACTTATTCACTCCATTGTTTAGAACTACATTTTGCACTCCGAGTAAAACTTATTCACTCCATTGTTTAGAACAACATTTTGCACTCCGAGTAAAACTTTTGTACTCCTAGTAAAACTTTTGCACTCCATTGTTTAAAACTATATTTTGCATTCCGAGTGAAACTTTTGTACTCCTATTAACACTTTTGCACTCCATTGTTTAGAACTACATTTTGAACTCCGAGTAAAACTTTTGTACTCCTAGTAAAACTTTTGCACTCCATTGTTTAGAACTACATTTTGCACTCCGAGTAAAACCTTTTTACTCCTAGTAAAACTTATTCACTCCATTGTTTAGAACTACATTTTGCACCCCGAGTAAAACTTTTTTACTCCTAGTAAAACTTATTCACTTCATTGTTTAGAACTACATTTTGCACTCCGAGTAAAACTGTTGTACTCCAAGTAAAACTTTTGCACTCCATTGCTTAGAACTACATTTTGCACCCCGAGTAAAACTTTTTTACTCCTAGTAAAACTTATTCACTCCATTGTTTAGAACTACATTTTGCACTCCGAGTAAAACTGTTGTACTCCTTGTAAAACTTTTGCACTCCGAGTAAAACCTCTTTACACCTAGTAAAACATCTTGAACTTTTCCATCATAAATTTCGAAATGTGAACAGTTACATTTATCTCAATTTCACCAGGAAAACGGTCCTCCTGTTTTTGTTAGTGGTTTTAACTGATGACATCCTCAAACAACTGAAAATTACTTTAATTTAAAAGTGAAAATGTTTACTTAACATTTAGAGGTAAATGTAAAGTGGGTGTGCTATTTAAATTAGACGCAAGTGTATCCCCAAATTGATTCGGCTCAGTGAGGATTGTTTTTAATATTATCCAAAGTTATCTCGATTTTAACTTGCACTCAAATGGTTATCAGTTTCCATAATCAAAATTTTATTTACTCAAAAAGGTTTTTTTTTTAATCATATCACCTACTCTTCGCAGATTTAGTACACCTTGCATGTTCAAATTACAGTACAGCTTTAACTTCTCGCTCGATTGTTGTAATTAACAATTGTTTCTAGCGAACCATCTAAGTGTTTTCTCAAAAATCTAACATTCCAATTTTAGTAATGGTTATGTTGTATCCGACACAAGTCTTAGTTCTCGGTGCTAGTGTTGTGTGCTATATAAGTCCGGTTTATTTTATCACATTAAGTCCGAGTTTTTATCGCCAGTGTTGTGTCCGACCAAAGTTCGGGTGCTGATAGTCCGAATAAGTCCGAGATCTTTGTCGACAGTGTTGTGACATTTAAGGGCCGATTATAAATATGACAAAACGGTAGTATATTTATCCCTATATTATTCACGAAATAGGGTAGATTACCATCACATCATAGCATTTATTTATATTTATATTTCTTATATGATTTCAGGAATTATATAGAATAATATATACAATTATATGTACTTAGCAAAAACTATTTTAAAGATGTGTCTGTATAGTAATGCAACTATTCTTTTAACAAATTTATTCTAACCCACCAATTTATTATGAGTTGATGTGACTACCTGAAAACTAGTTGCGCGTAAATTATATATCATGCATGTGTGGTAAATTCATTACAGCATAAGTGATTCGCATTAGATTATTTCCTGATTTTTAGGAAATTTTTCCAAAATTATTTCATTTATTTGAGGTTGTTGAAATAATGATACTACATATGCCTTAGCATATCTTACGTATTGGAAAAGTGTGATTTCAATCTGGCCACAACTGACATCTGCTACCAACCAAACATGACAATCGGATGGTAAAGCATCTACTTGTATTTATACACAAAGGGTTTAATTAATTATTAAATTGACATCTTTTCCATGCAAAAGACAGGCCATTCATGTGGAACGGTAATTGGCAGCCTAGCATGGGAAATCTGAAAAATTCTGATTTCAATCTATTCACAGCTGGCTTTTACTATTCGCCATGATAATATGGGGCACAACCAAACCGTGACATGTGTTGCTTGTTTTCCCACACAAGTTTGAGATGAAAGCATGATCTATGCTCATATGAATAATATCGTTCTTATGTAAAACAGAAATAAGGATACCGAATTGCTCAGCTTAAAATGTAAAATTTCGGAAAATTGTGCTGTAATCTATTCACAAAACAAAACATTCTTGATTATGACATACGACTGTCTGTAGAAGGACTTTTTACACAGTTTTAGACATAGAGACTTCTAATATTCTATTATAGAATAAAAAAAAACAAGAAACGTTACTTTTAAAAATATATGAATAAATGAATATAAATGAAAATATATGAATAAATGAATAAAATCATTTTTCATAAATATATGTCTCGGAGACTTTCGCCGTAACACGGCCCTAACGAAGACTAATTTACTTTCTATTTTTTCTTCTTCCTTTTGCTGGTGTTAAATTCGCAAGTAAATCTACACGCAAGGAAGAAATTCGTCAGGTCTCGTTGAGGGTCCTGGAGGAAGTTAACATTTCAATGTGTGTATTAGCGGGGCAACGCTTATATAAATTTTAAAAGGTGTACACATTTTTAAGAAAATGTTTTTAGAAATGTTTTATAGAATTTTAAAAAAACAAGGAACGTTATTTGTTAATTTTTTTCATATATATTTATTAAATATATTAAGATATTTTTGGACGAAAAAACACAGAACCTTATAAAAAGCAAAGCATTTTTTTATCCCAAATAATTATGTCCGTTTCATGAGTTATTGACATTTTTGAGTCATTTATAAATACAAAGAATCATCGGATTCAAAGAAAAACTGACACTCACTTTTGACATTGTTCACATAAACAACCTGCATGTTTCCTTTCTTCACTCAAACACGACACACGCAGTGAAACCACAAGGATATATTTTTCGATGTTTCATACCCCTTTATTTACTGATTAGAGATGGTAGGTTAGAATTATTAAAATGAAAGATATAAACCGTTATCAATGCGAAATTAATTGTTTTAACATAAATCGTATTTATTACGGAATAAAATACAATCATCAGAGTTAACCAGTATTGTTTCATTTCTCAAAAAATAAACACACTTTTCTTTTGTTTTTGATATAACGTCCTGGTTATGAGTGTTATCGGCAGTCTTGGCGGTTATGAATTCAATTATGCTTGTCTAACAGACGCGCATGAACTTGCTGGTATTTTAGAAACATTTTAAAGCATCGATAGGCCAGAAGTATTGAAATTCTTAATAGAAGCCTGTATCAATGGAAGATCAATTTTTTTACTTCAATCTTATTAATTTCGGAATAAAATTCAGTCATCAGAGTTGACCAGTGTTGTGTCATTTAAAAAAAAACAACCTTTATTTGTTTTTTTAGATATAACGTCTGTGAAATGGATATTATCCGAGCTGGTGTCTTGACGGTTATGACTTTAAATTCTGGCTGGCGAGCGAAGACGTATGAGCATGCTGTTTTTTTTTTAAAGATACGTCGTTCATTTTAACGCATTGGTGGGTCAGAATTATTATAATTATAATAGAAGCCTTTATCACTGGAAGATGTAATTTTTTTAAAAAATCTAATTAATTTCGCAATTTGTATTAGAATATTATATTTTATCATAGAATAAAATAAGTACGACTTGTTTTTGATGTTAATATAGTCAGGATAGATGAAAAAAACTTTCGTATTAATTCATTAACATAATGTACATATAACATCAATTATTGCCATTACCAACTGAGGTAAAATAAAAATAAACAGCAAAGTTATAATTCAATTAGACGAATAAAACTGAAAAGTAAATTCCCACAATAATTCTTTAAGGTGTTAACTCATTCCATGTACTGCATTAACTTGATTAAAACAATGAGGTTTTTATTTGGAATAAGTATTTTACACGAATTGAAAATGAACGGAAACATCTCATAGTATGCAAAATAGATAAAGTCTTATAAACACTGCCGATGTATTTCCATGTCACGTGTTTTTAATGCGCGCAGTCTGCAAAATGTATTATCAACACTAGTAAAACCATGCGTTAGGTTGAGCATATTTGTGCTAGGATATATTATGTGTGACAAACGAACATATTTTATACTATCCCCAAAAGAGGAGGGAATGCCGGGGAGGATGCTTTCATGATAACATAACATATACTATACTACCCCTACAAAAAAGGAGAAAGTAATTCCTGGAAGGATAACATCGTGCCTATAGGACAAAAAAAGGAGTAATAATATGGTTTATGCTTCAAACAGGCATATAAAAATAACCATTCATAAAGAAAGTAAGAATATTGTTTAGGTTTCAAACAGCCATATAAAATAACCATTGGTAAAGAAAGTAAGAATATTGTTTAGGTTTCAAACAGCCATATAAAATAACCATTGGTAAAGAAAGTAAGAATATTGTTTAGGTTTCAAACAGCCATATAAAATAACCATTGGTAAAGAAAGTAAGAATATTGTTTAGGTTTCAAACAGCTATATAAAATAACCATTGGTAAAGAAAGTAAGAATATTGTTTAGGTTTCAAACAGCCATATAAAATAACCATTGGTAAAGAAAGTAAGAATATTGTTTAGGTTTCAAACAGCTATATAAAATAACCATTGGTAAAGAAAGTAAGAATATTGTTTAGGTTTCAAACAGCCATATAAAATAACCATTGGTAAAGAAAGTAAGAATATTGTTTAGGTTTCAAACAGCAATATAAAATAACCATTGGTAAAGAAAGTAAGAATATTGTTTAGGTTTCAAACAGCCATATAAAATAACCATTGGTAAAGAAAGTAAGAATATTGTTTAGGTTTCAAACAGCCATATAAAATAACCATTGGTAAAGAAAGTAAGAATATTGTTTAGGTTTCAAACAGCCATATAAAATAACCATTGGTAAAGAAAGTAAGAATATTGTTTAGGTTTCAAACAGCCATATAAAATAACCATTGGTAAAGAAAGTAAGAATATTGTTTAGGTTTCAAACAGCCATATAAAATAACCATTGGTAAAGAAAGTAAGAATATTGTTTAGGTTTCAAACAGCCATATAAAATAACCATTGGTAAAGAAAGTAAGAATATAGTTCATGTTTCAAACAGCCATATAAAATAACCATTGGTAAAGAAAGTAAGAATATTGTTTAGGTTTCAAACAGCCATATAAAATAACCATTGGTAAAGAAAGTAAGAATATTGTTTAGGTTTCAAACAGCCATATAAAATAACCATTGGTAAAGAAAGTAAGAATATTGTTTAGGTTTCAAACAGCTATATAAAATAACCATTATTAAGGAAAGTCATAGTTTAGTTTAGGCTTTAAACAGGCATATAAAAAATAACCATTATTAAGGGCAATAAATGTATAGTTTAGGCTTCATACATGCATACAAACTAACCATTATGTAGGGATGTAATAGTATAGTTTACGCTTTAACGAGGCATATAAAATAACTATTATAAAGGAAAATAAAAGTATAGTTTAGGATTCAAACAGGTATATAAGAAATTACTATTCTTAAGGAAAATAATAGTATAGTTAGGTGTTCGAACAGGCATATTAAAATAACCATTATTAAGGAAAGTAATAGCATAGTTAAAGCTTTAAACATACAGACATAACTATTATTAAAGACAGGAATAGTATAGTTTAGACTTCAAACAAACCAAGACCAATAACTATTATTATGGAAGGTTAAAGTATAGTTTAGACCTCAGATAATCATATAAAAATGACCCTTATTCAGGAAAGTAATAGTATAGTTTGGGTATGCACAAGCATATAAGAATAAGCAATATTAAAGATACATAATAGTACAGTGCAGGTTTTAAACATGTATATATAACCACTATTAAAGAAAGTAACAGTATAGTTTAGACTTCAAACAGGCATATTAAAATAACAAATTTTATGGAAATTAATAGTATAGTTTTGGCTTCAAACAGTCATATAAAATTGTTATTATTATAGAAAGTAATAGTATAGTTCATGTTTCAAACAGGCATATGAAACAACCATAATAAAGGAAAGTAATAGTATAGTTCAGGCTTCAAACAGACAGATGCTAAATCTCCAAAACTGTTATGTTTTATTTGCCAGCCGTCAGTTTAATATCAGTTACAGCAGCAGCGATGCTGAGATTTCAATTTGTTAGCATGCTAAGGGTGGTCCTAATTACCCGGCATAGTGTTCTAGTAAACATTCAGTAATAGTCCCTATTTACTTTCCTCCAAACGAGGGCAGAGTTAGACACAAAGTCGATTTTTAATGTTGGGAAAATCCAGCTCGTCAAAAAGAAACACTCTTGATAGGCACCGAAAACTGTCTTAGTCTAGAAAAGGACTATTCAACACCAAGATCAAAGGCCCTCTGGTGATAAGTCCCTCTGCATGTTGCTAACAGGGACTGTCAGACTGGGAATCGCATTTGAGTGATAATAACTATGTTACTTCTGTGCATATGCAACCACTATTTCTTTGCGTGCTCTAGACATCACTTTCCACGACTTCATATGCAACCGTTGGCCTTGTTTTTCTGGTCATGGAAGATCAGCCTCACTTGATGTTGAACATGTATTTACTAATGTACATGTTGATAACACTATTTATGTTACCCTTTCCGACTCTTTACTATCATGACTATTTAAAAATATATTTTGTCCTGTATCACTGATGTACGTTTTCACGATTACTTAGATAATATATACGCGCAAATTGATGGAAGTAGAATAAGTCCAGCCTTACTTTCTAAATGGCTATATTTCTTAATTAGAAAATAATATTTTAAAACGGTTTTCTGAAAATATAATATATGTTAAATATATTTACGACACCTCAATATTAGTTAATATTCAAAATTAGTACAAGATTTTTAATAAAATAGAATTAATATTCTCTCTTAAATATCGTGTTATATTAAATAATTATAGATAGTTTATAATATAACATAATACATATTGTAAAACTAATAACTGAGTATGCTTCAATGGATTTTACTTGCCCTTTTACTTATAACTGTAGTCGATTTTATGGTTTATAACTTTCGCAATGGTATTTGCACCTGAATGAGTTCATAGATTTTTGCTAAATTTAAATAAGTTTACCGATTCATAATCTCGGTAATAATAAGACAACCTATACCACCCATTTTTCCCCATCACATATATATCAACATAAAAGAAAACATGTTCTATTAGCTGTTATAAAAACCGATATGAGAACAGAAAATTCGAATTAGTTTCAATAAAGGTAACATTCTTGGTTTCAATTATTGTTTTCCGTGGATGCAATTCAAACCCAGTCATATGCCAACATATAGCACAACTGTTTTCAACTAAAGTGTTTCAAGGAATTCAATAGCGGTATTGGTTTCTTTAACAATAATATTATGTTTTAATATCACTTTATTGCTTTGTAAAAATATTACTTTTAGCCGACAGGGCTCTGCAGACTATTTTTAGAGGACAGCTTGACTCTCCTCAACTTATGCTCCCACTTTCCGGCCTTTTTTTACATTATACTTTGCGGGGAGTATATAAATACTAGAAGCAGAGTGTAGTATCTGTTTTGCTACAACACTTCATCTTTTCTGTCCTCGGTCCGTGGATAAATCCTTCTGGACTGATGCAAATTTAATTGTTGTCCCAATCCAGAGTTCCTCTTTCTGGGAAGATGGATTTTCCCCTCATTAAAAGTCGATCTTGTGTCTAACTCTGCCCTGATAGGGAGGAAAGTACATAAGAATAAAATGCTTGGTAACAGCATGCATAAAAATAAACTGTTTTGCAATATCCATAACAAATCCTTCTCATACAAACTAAATAAGGCTTTCATTCTGCTTTGACCAAAAATATCGTAAAGATGACTAATTTTCGAAAGTGTCAACTGCAAACAGAATTTGATGATCCTTTTTGTTCAGCTGATCAGAGACAACTTTGAAAGCTCTATTGAAATTGATCTAAATTTGGTTTCATTAATTGAAATAATGTAGAGTAAATTAATTATCCGAATGAGATAAGTCGGAGGGCAGCGCAAATGATACAGAGGCCACCAGAGCTCAACTCTCATAAAATGTAACATCTCACCACAATGGCTGTGAAACCTAGCAAGCGATTGCGCAACCTGTCAAAAGATATGCTGAAAGGGCTTGGAGTGCTACGTAGTACACTTTTTCACTAGCCTTGGTGAGAGGATAGTGTGTGCAGATATCAACTGAGAGACGCCACTCACATCAGAATGTTACTTTTAGCACACATCTCTGAAATATTAAAATGGTCATACTTGTTTTTAATTTTCCTTTTCTCTTGCAAGCAACCCGATAAATCATCGAATGGGCGAAGCTCTTTGCTGAAAAACTAATTTGAGCCGAAGAGAGAACTGAGAGAATAACTAAATAAAACAGAGAAATATCAACCACCTAAAAGTAAAGGCGAGATCTCATTTATTAGACATTTTATTTTTGTATTTCCTAATTTCCATCATCGCTCTTTCTGCATATAACCGACGGGTCTATCATTAACTCACTTCACACACACGAATGGAGAAATAATTCGAAGTGTGCGAAAGGAGTCGTGCGTCGCCATTTATCTGCCTCAAGGAAGGCCGCAACGAGGGGATAGCATAGCAGGGCAACATAAAAACACTGATGCGAAAATATATATTTTTCAAATCAGATGTCGGATTTTTTATGCTGCCATAAATGTAAGTAATTGGAACATTTGGGATGACGAAAGATTGACAGGGACCAATTTGTGCACAAAAGCTCACTCAATCGTAATACGAGTCGCAGAGAAATTAGAGGAGTTTCTGGGAAGAAAGATTACAGAATCGACTATTTTTAAATATGGTCATATTTTAAAAAATATCTGGCACAATTACGAATCAATCAAAATATTTTTCAAAGTTTTTTAAACTCTATTTAATTGTTTTATTAAGTAGTTACGATTTCTCAAGACCCAAAGCAACTCGAGGATATGTGTTAATTAGATGGATGGATTGCTATTTGAATGACATCGAATATTAGGAGGCGGTCTGAAAGTGACGAATGGAAAAAAATGTAATTACTTATTAGAGCGATTATTTATGACAAGTAATTGTTGACATTAAGTTTTTAGACGACCGTGTTGTAGTCGTCAGAGAAGAAATATTGTGGTTAAGTGTTCCACAGATGAGAAGTTCATAAATACAAACCCTGTTCATGGAAATACTTTCCATAGATATTCACAAATACCTTATATACAGGTATGTTCCAACATCTTATCAGATACATTAGAACACATAGAGAGTATTGATTTACTCCTCTCCAGGAGTTAGGCACAAGGCGAGTGTTTATCTTACTCCCACAAGTAAGATGTGACCCAAGGTCGGGTCGGGAAAGTGGGGTTTAAAAATTGCCTGGGCAGCCCCGTCGGCATTCCCCGGTAGGGGCGCCTCAGGCAGTAAGCAATAAACTTACTCCTCCCCCAAGGGGGGGGCGAAGCCTGGGAGGGTGGACCTCCTAAAACTGCACAGGACAGACCCATAGACCGGCGTACATCAAGCCCCGGAGGCCAAGACAATACCAGTCTATGGGGTGAAGTATCCATCGGAACAGATACTACACTTTTATTTTAGCCAAAAAGCCAAATTAGAACACATAAGTAAATAAAAGAGATTAATTGATTTAAAAACTGATGTTAGCATAATTCAATTTTTAATTTTTAATGAATTATTTTCAAAGAATTGGTTTCTTTAACAAGTGTCATTATGGTTTATTTCTCCTATCTAATATTGATTTTATTTTGGTTAATAAATTGAGACATCCGAAGATAATACAAACTCCTTCTACTAATTCTCTATCCTATAATTAGGGACGGACCATGAAGAAGGCAAATACTATCCTCGAGATTGTATGTTTTTATTTCAGCATCATCTGCTATTGTAGTGCACACAATTATTAGTACAGTCACTTCTTACTACATGTTCAGGGTTGGGTGATCATACTGATAATTGCAATAATAAGAGCACCATAATATGGGGAAATTGTCTTTCTTGGAAACTCCACAACGACAAAATCAGGTCATCTATCACTTGGCGTGCACCAACATTCGTTTTCATGAGCTCATTACAACTGGATAGACTTTTTAATCAGATATGCTAAATAATGAGTCTAACTTGAATATGTTTTATAACTATCCTATCTGGGAAGTTTAAACTATGGCCATAAACTAATATTATATGTTACCCCCTTCACAAAATTAAACAAGAATGCAAAAGATGTGCAAACGATTCTATTTCAATTATTTTCTAGTAATTTATATATTGCTTATTCACAGAGAAAAATGAATATTTCTAACAATGAAAAAGTTTACATTTACAAGAAATAATATTCATTTATTATAGACTAAACTGTGCTGTGAATCGACCCTGATCGAAAGTTTTGGACGATACGATTTCGCATATGACAGCGTAATTAAAATGCTTTCCTGTCCGATATATAGTGACGTTTTAACTAACCTGCTGCACTAACTAACAAGCGTTTCGCTAAATAATGAAAGTAAATCTGAGAGTAATATTGTGACTTGGTTGGAAATGCTGAAATTAATTAGGTTGATTTCATCTAATTGAAAATATATTGCAACGTTTTAACCGACCGCACAAATGTTTTATGTATCGGATTCAATTATGGGTGTTGTTGTTGTTGTTGTTGTTGTTGTTGTTGTATTTGTCTCACATTGAAAACACTTTAAATTTAACGTCGTCTCTTGCTAATTATATTTACATGACAATCAGTAAATGGTGTAATATAAATAACGCACTTAATAACATCGATAAATCGAGTTTAGATTTCGGTCAATCTTCTTTGAATTCAAGTTACGTTAATATCATTTGAAAAGGTAGGAAGTTCACTCAGAGCTTTTCATGAACTGAAATGTATAGTTTTACAGCGTGTGCCATTTCACAACCGTTTTAGAAAAATACAACTTAATATTCCACACTAAAGCTGAAAAATGCGGACGACTAATGGTGGTACAATTGGATCAAAGGCGATCATTTTCAAAAAGCTTCCAAATATAAAACTTAATAAAAATTGGAAAGTGTTTAAATATTGTTAAATAATAAGTTTTAAAGTTAAACAACACTAGTCATTTAAAATTGAGTACATAAAATTATAACAAAAATGATTTAGTTCTTTAAAAAATAAAAAGGAAAAATGAATGAAAGCATGACATTTTCCTTACAATGTAATTTATTTTGATATAAACATCTTATTTATTTGTCAAAATTAGTTACATGTGTTTGTGATTTATTAAAAATAGTTTTTATTGCTGAAACAAAATATAATTATTCATTAAAATCTGTATAATAGACACGTATTTGTAAATAATGAGATCTCCCGATTATTAAAAACGCATTAGTCTCGTGTCACTAGTGCTAAAAATTGAGAATGGACAATTTTTTATATAATATGTTCCAAATTAATATAATCAAGTAAAATCGATTTGTTTCCTGTACGAATTGAAACATGATAAGATAATAAAGAAAACAGTTATATGCTAATCTGTACCACTATCTAATTAGGCTAAGCGCTCATGTTTGTTTCCAGAAATTATATATTCATTGTGTCTGCTTTCAATATGCATTATATTTTCTCCGGATAATCGCACTGTCTCAAATAAACCTTTCAACAAGAAGGGGGCATTCATTTTAACTGGCTACTATTCATAAACTCTCACCTCTATCAGATGCACCGTGTTCAATTTTTTCAGTAAATAAAAATAAAGCAAACATCAATTATTCTATAATACTTAACGAACGTTTCACATAATTATTCTTGAAAAAAAACAGATGTTCGCTTATCGATTAGAACTCTGCATTGGTAAGCTTTTCCGATTATTTTTTAGTTAAAGTTTTTTCTAATAGTCTTCATGTTAAACATAGAACATTCGCTATTTATTCAGAATTAAACACTTAATTTGATCCACCGTGCTGACAGTATATTCCATAAACATGTTTCATATTCCAGAATAAATGGAATATATAAATTAACGAACAATTTCTCAATGTGGCCGATTCTGGTGTCGTCTGTTCCGTACGTGAATTATTACAAATTTATACTTTTTTGCAGAAGACAAACTATACTTAGGCACTTTTTCAAAAATCAGTTAGATCGTAAGAAAACCATCTCCATACAAGCGCTGGGAAAAAGGTGTTTCCTTAACTTTTTTGCCGAGTTTATCTCCCGTACATATTTTGAGCAGATTATTAGAACAATATTTTCAATATAAAATATTTAACACGTATTTGAAAACACACAAGAAAACATTGATTTATTTTATTTGATTTCTATTCATGAAAAAACTATTACACTATTTACAAAAATACAGTATTTAACACCGATTTTCATTATTATTTGTGGAAAATCCCGTTCGTCAAACAAAAAATAATGCTATAGTCTAGGACGATTTCTTTTTAAGCGAAATAAAAACAATTTCTTCGGAAATATATATTGACTACGTTATTAAAATAATATTTTCATTAAAACTATATAACAAGGATTTACAAACAAACATGACACCATTGATTATAAACCTACACGCCCGGGCACGGGTTCATGTTAAATCCTATTGTAATCACCTAAATTACTTAAACCGATATGGGATCCTTTCTGATTTTTTTTCAGGATTTATAGTCTGCTATTTATTATTATCTAATAAAATCAATATTTTATATTTAGTCTAAAAACTATATAACAAGGATTTACAAACAAACATGACACCATTGATTATAAACCTACACGCCCGGGCACGGGTTCATGTTAAATCCTATTGTAATCACCTAAATTACTTAAACCGATATGGGATCCTTTCTGATTTTTTTTCAGGATTTATAGTCTGCTATTTATTATTATCTAATAAAATCAATATTTTATATTTAGTCTAAAAACTATATAACAAGGATTTACAAACAAACATGACACCATTGATTATAAACCTACACGCCCGGGCACGGGTTCATGTTAAATCCTATTGTAATCACTTAAATTACTTAAACCGATGTGGGATCCTTTCTGATTTTTTTTCAGGATTTATAGTCTGCTATTTATTATTATCTAATAAAATCAATATTTTATATTTTGTCTAAAAACTATACAACAAGTACGACACTTTGCTTCGATTTTAAAAAAATCGTTAAATCAGAAGCAGCTGTCGTATTTACTTACATAGTTTTTGCAAGAATCCTTCAATTACATATGTTTTTATGAACGCAAACACGTCCCAAATTTGTAAGCAAATCTTTACGAAGTAGCTAAATTTCATTGTTTTTTTTTGGGAATTATGTTATTGACGATTATACCTTTTCTTTCGAGTTTAAACTATTCCCAATGCTTGTACCTTGCTTTTTAAATCCAATAAATAACATAATAGAATCTGCCGATTTGATAGCTTCTCAACAGGGTCGCTTTTTAGTTTAGTCTAAAAAAATGCACTCGATTGGTGCTAAAGATGCCTCGGTCTGGAATAATGCATATTTGTTAAATTACGTACAGTCATATAGGTTTTTTTCTGAGTTACTAATCTAATTCCTTTTAATTAAATCATTATTTTATATTTCTCCAGGGCAACGCCGGGACCCGGGTCCTGCTAGTCCTGAATACAATTCTGTCTTAATAAATAAAATTCTTTGTATTTATTAGAATTTATTGATTTGTATTGTTACATTTTTTTATAAGTTCATTCGTATAATTTATTTAAATAATAACTTAACTCGCAATTATTTTACGGAAAAAGTAGATAGTATTTATTGTTTTAAATAGATGTAAATCGTTACAATCTTAAAAACACAATGAAAGAAGAGAAATGTTCGTTATATGTATTTAAAGGATCTCTAGGCGAGAGTGACAATAAATTTACGAAGAAAACGAAGTTTTTTTTTTACTTTTTTATTTATTCTCTCAAAAGAAATAGTATTATAAATAATGAATTATTAAGATAAATTACGATAGTAACAGTAGAATACCGTTCTTTTCATATAATGCGTAACTTTTATATCGTTTTCAACTTTAAAATAAACGTTCTTTATTTTTATTACGTCATATAATTATTAATGTTGTCATAAGCAGTTTTAGATTTTAGTTTAATTGAACTATTGAATTTAGTAGTCAGTTCTCAACTGTCTCACTAGTTGAGCTACCGACAAATAACCTAGAAAATAACACAAAATGCAAGGTTATAAAGAGATTGGTATCTTTCATCATGCTCGAATGGGCAAGTTTATTCTATGCTTTCTGGTTGGCTGCTAGTTCATGACTCAATAATCTACAAGAAAATTCTTGCTTGAATTGAGCAATATTTACATACGAACTATTGGAGCACTGTTAACCGACAAGTGTTAAATTTGAATTAACAATCCCCCCAGTGATCTTTGGGAAAGAATGAGTTTTTGCTGGTCTGGTTGATTGTGGGGGGTAACGTGGAGAATGCCCGGGCGGATTTTGCTGGCATTGGCCTGGTTGATTGTGGTAACGTGGAGAATGCCCGGACGGATGTTGCTGGCATTGGTCTGGTTGATTGTGGTAACGTGGAGAATGCCCGGGCGGATTTTGCTGGCATTGGCTGGTTGATTGTGGTTACGTGGAGAATGCCCGGGCGGATTTTGCTGGCATTGGTCTGGTTGATTGTGGTAACGTGGAGAATGCCCGGGCGGATTTTGCTGGCATTGGTCTGGTTGATTGTGGTAACGTGGAGAATGCCCGGGCGGATTTTGCTGGCATTGGTCTGGTTGATTGTGGTAACGTGGAGAATGCCCGGGCGGATTTTGCTGGCATTGGTCTGGTTGATTGTGGTAACGTGGAGAATGCCCGGGCGGATTTTGCTGGCATTGGTCTGGTTGATCGTGGTAACGTGGAGAATGCCCGGGCGGATTTTTCTGGCATTGGTCTGGTTGATTGTGGTAACGTGGAGAATGCCCGGGCGGATTTTTCTGGCATTGGTCTGGTTGATTGTGGTAACGTGGAGAATGCCCGGGCGGATTTTGCTGGCATTGGTCTGGTTGATTGTGGTAACGTGGAGAATGCCCGGGCGGATTTTGCTGGCATTGGTTTGCTGGATGATGTTGTACACTGTTCCTCTGATAAGTTGGTCCTTGATGGTTCGACAAAGCATGGTCACAAAAGGGACATTCACAACTTACATAAGAACATTTTATGTTGAATGTAGTAGGCAGTGCTAAACAAGGATGTCGTAAAGTAAACTTAGACATGTGCATTGAAAGGTGACGTCATATGAATAGGTAGAAAGCGAGATATGTCGAACAGTCAGTAATGAATGTGAGCCTTTTAATTAGAAAACTTAAAGTTTGACAGAAGTTCGGTTTTTGGTGTGATGAAAATCAAGCTCCAAAAAGGGACACTCTGGATTTGGACAAAAATTAAAATTGCCTCAGCCTAGAACAATTTCACATTCACCTTTACTGACCGAGATACAGGAAAATACATAGTGTAGTTTCAGAACAGATATAACACTTTTAATTATTTTATTGCAAAAATAAAAAAATAAAATGTTTTTAAGAAAATTAGGCACAAGGCCATCAAAAGTATGGAGAAGAGAATGTCGTTGGTCACCAACTGTCTTTCCTACTCTTTGCTAGAATCATTAGTCATCACAATACAGAATTTAAGGATCAAAGTGCCCAATGTGTTCAAAGTTTTAATTTTATTTATTAATATATATATATATATATATATATATATATATATATATATATATATATAGAGAGAGAGAGAGAGAGAGAGAGAGATACTAAGAAGTTACACAGCCCCTACGGGAAATTAAAGTTTTAAACCCTGTTAGCCTTGTAGTCGAGCACTCTCGAGAAAGATACCAACACCACAGAAAAAACAGTTAAACAGGGATTTACCAACAAAACCCTGAGAAATGGAAATATAGACTCTCGGATACTCAACCAAAAATATCCCAACACCTAACAGCAAAACATACACCAGGATTCTCTTGACGAAATGATGGACGTCATAGGAAAAATGAGGTGGAAGGTTTTGAATACAGAACAGAGGCAGACAGCAAAAAATCATTACGGTCTAAAATCTGGTTAATATCCGCCGAAAGTAGAGGCCTTAGACAATTTTGAAAAAGACCTACTCAGCCTTACCCACAACCTAGAATTAACGAACAATCACAATCCATTTCAGAAGGGACTAGCCGCCGACATAAAAAAACTTAAAAGAGAAAATAGTGCGCTAATATTCTCCGACAAAACCAAAAACATTTATAAAATGACAGAAAAGGAAGAAAACAGACCTAACCATTATATCCATTACTGAGAAATATCAGTTAGCGAAGACGAATACATATAAGACCATTAATAATGAAACAACTGAGATAGCTACTAGACTAGGTGTTAAATACAGAACTGACTACTTCTCCAATACATACACAAGGGTTCCTGTCACCCCCACTGTTTTTAAAAATGTAGTCAATAATATTAGCCAAAGAATTTTAAACCTCTCATCCAGTCCCGAAATCTTCAACCAGCCTGCACCCTATTACAACAAAGCGCTCTGAGACAGCGGTTTCAGAGAAGAGATCTCATACACCTCCACCCGAGACCAATCAGGGGAGCCGCAATAGAAGGAGATCGCTAATCTGATTTTCCGCACCCTATTCCACCAATACCAAGACAAAGGTAAGCCACCTTTTCCTCAACTTACTCGACAAACACCCCCACACACACACACAACCTGCACACAGTTTTTTAACATAAATTCTATTAAGGTTAGCAACTCTACTGCGTTATCTATAAGAAAAAACATCTCTGCGAAGCCCAAAACAATTGAAAACACAGGCTGATCATGCCAGGACAAAAACAACTGCCCCATGGAGGGGAATTGCAAAATCGATTCCCTCGTATATGAAGCCACCGTCATAAACCAGACTACCGGTAGAGCAGAAAAATACGTTGGCATGACGCAGAGAAGCTTTAAGCAAAGATTATACGCACACAGAAACACCTTCAGATACAAAAAAACAAAGCAAATACGGCGCTCGAGACCCGTATATGGCAACGTAAAGATTAAAAGACACCCTTCACCATCAAATGGAAAGTAATTGAGAGAAGACCATCCTTCTCTCCAGCTATAAATATATGTACTCTGTGTAACACTGAAAACTACCATATATTAAGGGCCATCATAGACAAAAATACAGTCTGTTTGAATATTCAAAATGAAATCTTTAAGGGATGCATCCACAGGAGACAAGCACTACTCATAAACTGGACTTACCGATACACATAACAGTGTAGCTACACCCCCTCTGCCAAATACATAACCCCATAATTACCCCATTAAATACCGACTTCAACTCCACAAATTTTCCCAACTATCACCCCTCATGAATATGAATAAAATAAAAAAATACGAACAAATACTTTAAAAACCCATATCCACACTACTTTTCAAGAGCAATAATTATAACTTTCCCAAAAATATTTCTCCAGAAGAGGGTAACACCCCCATTTTATAACATTATTATCACTCCCGTAAGTCCCCACCATTGCTCGGTCATAATACTAATCTCCCATATCTCCCAAACATATCCAATCTTACCGACACGATCCTTACTCTTTTCTCTAAACCAGTTTTAATCAACATACTTATTTTCTCACCTCCATAAGTATTCAGTATGCCTTAATTAATAATGTTAAATCCCGAATACAAACCATTAAAAACACGGCAGAGTTACAGCCCATTAGACCGTCCGAATGATATCTTTATTTAAATTTCTTTGTGATTGATTTACAGTCCTTTAATCCAGGATTTAAACACGAATTTAATTAGTGTTGTTCCTTTTAACCTCTTTAATCCTTAAACCCATTTCATCTCCCTAATTCCTTTAGAAGACACATCATTAAACCCTAAAAGAGTAACGGCCAAATATACGATACTCATAATATTGGCTCACAGGATTTATATAGAAATATTTTTTTACTTTATTTTATTTTTTCCTTTTTTAAATATTTCTTTATATCTTATCCGGTTTAAATCTCAACTTTTACTTTCAACCCTTTTTTCAAACCTTATTAAACCTTCCTTACACTAAATTTAAACAAACGAACATTACACATTAAGAAAATAACGCGTCCAAACGAGAGTGACACGTGACTTCACATTTCCGAAACAGATGACAACAGAAGCTGTAGAGATCCGGATGGCTAAGTCTTTCTGTGCTTGAAACCGATGGTACGAATGTTGTACTAATTTTCTGTAACAAAATAAATATATATATATATATATATATATATATATATATATATATATATATATATATATATATATATATTAAATTCAATGGTTTAATCATTGTTTTTTCTAGCACCAAACATGTTTTGAATTTTAGAATTACTAGATCAAAGATTTAATCATTTCAGACAGAAATGATCAGTCACATGACCATGTGTTAGCGAGTAATAACCTTTCTCTTCGAAACGTCGTGTTTAAATGTGTGGAACTTTCAGCTCCCAAAAATCGGGTTTCTGGATTGAGAGAAAAATTAAAATTGTCATTGTCTATGACGATTTCTTATTCACTGACCGAGGACTGAAATGATGAATTCTTGTATCAGAACAAATACTATGCACTGAAGTGTTAACGAAATATGTAGTCGATTACATTTTATTGCTAACAAATTGTTTAATAAATGGTGTCGACACGTTGACATAAAAGTTTAATTTTATTTACGTTCAAAATTAAATTACATTTTTTTTCAGGGCAAACAAAATGTTTTATTGTATACAAACTTATTATTGTGTAAACATATTTGAAACTTTAGGAGAAGCAAGCAAGTATTTGTTTTTATTGAATATTTTCCTATAAAGACAATATTACATCCATCTTGACCGTTAGTTAAAACGATTTTACTTTTTATAGGTACAACTTAAAATCATAATGAAAGGTCTACCTTTAAAATGACATGAAAAAAATCATGAACAAAAACAAATTTCTTAAATTCCAAATAATTACTAGATCAAAGAAGAAATAATTTGAGAGAGAAATCACCACCGTCATGTCTACGTGTAGTGTGTAACTGTTACCTTCGAAGTGTCTTGTCTATCTTCTTAGTAACGACAACTGTGGCGCCAGTGGAAATACAAGGCTAAGGGAAATGGCCTTCTCAACTGTCTGGCAAGTTGACCTAAAGACAAACAAGCTGAAAAGAACACTTAAAAGCTGGTTCATAAAAAGGGTGAAATGTTCCATTATGCTCGGGCGGGCAACTCCATTCTCTGAGTTGTGATTAACTGATAATTCATGAGTGTATAATATATTATATGAATATTGTTTCATTCAATATATAGGAACCTTATAGCTTGAATTAAGCAATATTTAAATATGAACGATTGGAACATTTTATGCCAGTGAATGTTGTAGAATCAAGTGGACACTTATCGGCATAATATACTCCAATATTTCAGATTTCCCAGTAAGAAGCTAACAAAGAAGAACCTATAAATGATGGATGATGTAAAAAATGACTAGGGCTCAAATCAATGGGTAAGCCCTGTCAATCCTTAAGCAAGCTAAGGAGCTCGCCACTTAAGAATCAGTATTCAAACTGTCTAAGCTTCATGAGCCCGAACAAGTCAGAAAATTCATTGAGAAGTGTTTAACAAAATGACAGATATGCCGACATCTCAAGCAAACATCCAGCTATACAATTCTGCTGAGGAGTCCATCTAGAATGTCATAATCAACACCCACACTAAATTCTGTACATCTAACCCAAGCAACCTACTAAAGATGATAGACACTCAGCTGTCAAATTCCATCGTTAATCGTCCCACTTTTTCCTCTATGTAGCATGATGAGACTTATTCAATTGAAAACTACCTCGTCCGCTTCAGGGCTGAATTTGTTATGTCCCGTTGTGACAATTATCTGTTTGCCATGTACATCAATAATCAACCCATAGGATGAATAGCGAATGACATATTCTAAGCAGACCTTCTGACCAGTGGTAAAACCTAAATGTCTCGAACAAAGTGTCCGTAATTCTCAGCCATTCGAATCAGGATTACGAGACAAAGCGTCAATGACCGACAGCTCCGACATGACTATTATTCAGATATCTACGTATTGCAAGCCAGAAAACAATGCCACAAAAATCCGCCCGGGCATTGTCCAGGATTCTCCTTCACAATCAACCAGGCGAGAACGAAACTGATACGTCCTATGAGATAATTACGATCGCGTCCTGGGGTAAGGGAGATATAGAATTAAATTGAGGATTACCTGCATAAAATGCTATAAATTTAAGATTATTCATAGTTCAACTAGTCATACAGTTGAGCGCATGCTACTAAATTCAACGAGTGTCAATTTGATACATAATCGTGTTAATGGCATCATGAATTGAACACATTATTTAGACGATGTAATAAATTCGTCGATATTAATCAGATATAATTTTTTAAGATTTTCGGAAGCCACATCATCATGAGGTTCTGATATTCAAAGATATTTCGGTAAATGTACTCTCAAGCGGTGTTGTCTTCATAATATCGAACTGACTCCTTTTATTCATCATAATAAAGAAATCCCACCTAAATAGTTGGTAATGTATATTTTCAATTCTCTTTCAGACATTCCTAAGTCACAAAGCTGAAAGCTGTTTTATGAAAGTTTTATAGAAGCTGAAGCTGACTTCATGTTTTGATCATGACAACCACCAACAGAACAAAAACAATATTCGCCAAAAAGTGTGTACGTCTAAATCGAAAAGGAATTTAACATTAAAATAAATAAAGGCGAAAAAGTACATATTGAAGGTTTTGATGTTTGTGTTTCTTTTCAACATGCGTATATATGCAAATTGTTCAACATGATTTCTATATGTTGAAGAAGATTTCTTTTCATGGCGTATTTCCGCTTCAGATACATATTCGATACAATTAGCAGTATGAAATGAATTCGTGGCGTTAGAATCAAATAACACGAAAGGGTGAGGATAGAAAAGTGATGAGAGACCACTATCTGAAACGAAACTGAAAATTGTTAAAATGAAGGTAAAAGATGCGGCGTATCGCGGATAAGATATTTTAAAACTGAAGATGAAAAGCTAAGTAAAATATATAGAACGATCAAAAAATAATATTGAAGTCGATTGAACATTTGAAATTGAAAAATGAAGTAAATGGTGAGTTGAAAGAGATCGATATAGTTTACTTAACAGTAAAACCATTGACGTGTAAATTTGGCGCGATAAATGATGTTCAAAAAGATACAAAAGAATTGTAAAATATGCTTAACGCTGCTAAAATAAAACAAAAGCAATAATTCCAAATAAGGACAAATAACTATTTCTATCAAATACTAAAATGATTTGTAAGTTCATTAAACCTTTCAGAGGACGATTGTCATGTTATGTTAATATATCTTCATTAGAAAAGTACAAACTACCTCTTACTTTAATGAGATTTTAACTACAGTCTCATTCCCCCAAAATAAATTAAATTGAATCTGACGTATTTGAAAACCTATATCGTAACTTATATAGTCATCCACAGACAGCTGTCTCGCTGTGTCACGATTCATCGGTGTGAGTAGATATCATTGTGAGCAATTCCAGCTGAGATCTTGCACAACATCACTCGTATAGTAGTCAGCAATCACACCCCTAACATCTAATTCATCACACGCATATATATATACATATATATATATATATATATATATATATATATATATATATATATATATATATATATATATATATATATATATATAACGATCACACATATAAGTAGTAAGTGGTATTTTAAATTATAGTAAGAAAGTCTGTATCCATTTCAACCTAATTCAAGGAAACTTGGCAATTATCTAATGCACAAAACACAGCCGAGAATTAAGCAAATAATTACCAGGATCTTTCGTACATGCAGCTAATCGGAAGACCACCAGATCACACACACATTATATATATATATATATTATATTAATATATATGTATATGTATACATATAAATATATAGCAAGTAATATACTTATACACACACAAACACACACACATATATATATATATATATATATACCAATACCATAAGGAAAGGTAGTTTGCTTTAAGCATTGTGTGTAATACTATATAGAAAAGTATTAGAAGGCTATCACAATGCAAGAAATAGAAATATGTACGCGTTGAGAAGTAAGACAAAAACAAGTGATTTTAATTATATATTTTTCAAAAACTTTTTTTTAATAATTTGTTTTCCTATATAGCAAATCTTACTTGATAAGCAACACTTAAACACTGATCTAATCTGTGTGACTGTGTTCCATAATATATTTCGAGGAAGACCTCTTTGTCAAATGGTAAGTTTTCTAAATCTCCAAAAACGTGGGGATGGCAATATTGCTTATAACGCAGTAAATGAATAAGTACGAAAGTTGGACTAATTCCTACCACTAACAGTGGGTCAAAAAGCATCATTTCAAGTTAAATCGTATTTACACAATATCTCTTTTTATTTACTGCTCATCTACATAAGACCTAAGTGATACGGTTAACTCATTCACACATTATTTTCCTAAATAAACATTGTAATAATCAAATTTATTAAATTATTGTTTTGGCTTTAATGTCACTGATAGTTCTGTCCCAGAATATTGTTTTATTTCGTGCAGAAATAATTATTATACTCGTGTTTTATTCCAATGTTCCATTGTAATACTATACTAGTAATATCAGGCCTTTTCTGTAAGGAATTGTAACTGATTTAATTTATAATATATTTCGACCATTTTCTATATAGAAAGTTAAAACAAATCACCGAACGCCCCCACCATCACCCAAACTAATACAACTAATGGTTAATAACGTTGTGCTTTCTCTTTTTAAGAATCAATTCGTTTATTCAATGTTTTTCATTTTCCGTTTGAACAAAGGAATAACTAGTATTAATCGTCATTTGACGATTAATACCAGTTATTCTTTGGTTCAAATTGTGTGCATAATTTCAATTTAAATATTGAACTAATCTTTTCTTGACAACTTTAGAAAAAAATAATTAAATAAAACAAAATATCCCGAATTTGCCCGAATAAATAGATAAGAAAATGATTTGTAGATATTTTATATTGGATGATTACTAAAAGATCCACACTTCTTTTCCAGTATTCTAGCGAAGATGTGCACTGTTGTCATCTGAACCGGTTGTTTTATTTCCTTTCCATACATTGTTCGAGACATTTATTATAATATATACGTGCTACAGATACTTTTTTGCTATATATACAATCTTGATTTTAATTACTTTATTTTTACATATATACTGATGATATTTTTCCCGCGATATCTGTTTTAATTTTGACTTTACGAATAAAGTCCAATGATTTATTAGGTGAGTTTCCTAAGCTAGAATTTTCACTAAAAGCATATAACCTCAGTATTATTTATTCGTTATCATTGAGGCGTAGTTCGATGTCTTTTTCCGCAGTATAATAGACTCTTATCATGAATTACATACTTTGTATTGTTCTAAAACTAGAAAACCGTACGATTCTATTAATTTTCTTATACTTTCAAGTAATTTTTTCAGGTATAGAAAGTATGCGACAACTAAAAGATATGAACGGGCCTCCCCAAACACTTATGCAATCAGTTAGGTTTCATATAATTGATAATTGCCATTTCTTTAACTACTAATTATATGTTGCTAATAAGTTCTCCCCGTGTACATTTGATATAACTAAGAATCAGTTTTGGCTGATGGTACTCTTATAGCTTTGCGTCGTCAGCTTTCTGGCAGGTCTCGGAAGCGCCCGAGAGTTGATAAAACTATTAACCAAGACATATTTGTTTATAAACAGTTTGTTTTCGTTAAAATTAGAACACAAAACAAACAAAAATTGCTTTAAAACAGTTGTTTCGGTGTTTATGTTAACAAAAAAATATACAAAACAACATTGAAAAAAAAAATGAAAAAAACAGTAACATTTGCTTTACAAATCAAACAAAATTATCTTCATGAACTTTCTGGTGCACAAACAAAATAACATTTTATTCAAAAACATTTGATTAACAATAGTTTCTTTGACAAAAAAGAACAAAAATAAACATCTGCTTACTAACAGTTTTGTTTAGCTATGGGTTCCTCGTTTTTTATTTGTATACATGTATTTTAGATTGATTTTCTTCGTCGTAATTATCGGCTGCCAGTCTTCAATTTAGCGTTTGGCAGTTTCCGCCTCGTTTTCAAGTCGTCAACTCTCGGGCACTTCTGTAATCTGTCCGAACGTTGAAGACGCGAAGTCACCGAAACATGGTGCGTCAGCTATAAAAGTACCAACATTTAAATTACAGTACTGATAAATATATGTTCATTCTTTACCCAGATCCCTTGTGGATCATGTGCTACCACTTGACTTTTGCAAATTTCACCAATCAAACGCTTGATGATTACATTTCCGACCCCTTTTTTAATTGCGTTTAAAGTACTTGAGTGCAACTTACTAATTTATCACTCTCCCATTGATTGGCTTGACACAACATCTCATCCGCTATTTGCATGTCTGCTGAGGCCACTTTAGTGACTCTAAACATGCTACACGCAATAGCTTTTCTTGGTGGATTTCCTTTTATTTCCTTTATAGGATTGCTGAAGGGAAGCTGTAAGGCACACGTTGAAACCCTATAACGCTAATAGATTATCGCAACCATCTTGGCAATAATCAACGTTTTCCCTTCTTTTGTAATTACCAATGTTATCGGTGTACGTTTACTAGAGGATGAGAAGCCAAAAAAAGCATGTTGATAATTTGAAGCTTTGACAGCAATTGCCCTCGTCAACGTGTTGATCTTAATCAATCTTGTGTGCAGAAGGTTTCGCTTGCGTCGTCCTTTATGCTGTTGTCGAACTTGTGTCTTAATGTTAGATGCAATACACATTTAATTACGGCCGTTGATACAACATTAAAACAAACAAGATCCTTAACTAAGATGCGATTGAAAACAAGGCCCTATACCAAGATCAAACACATTTCTTGTTAGAGAACAATGAAACAAGAAATGCAATTAATTTTGTATTAGGGAATTTACAATAATATCGTGCCGTTTCCGTTCGCACGAAACTGAAATTTGAAAATAAGAATAAAAGTAGTAATAATAAATGTCAGACTCAGTACAAAAGCATACAGGAATAACATACCTTTTCCGGACAAGCTTGTGGTACCAGCTATTTCATTGTCGACTGATAAGAAATTCCGAA
This sequence comes from Sepiola atlantica, assembly GCA_963556195.1. NCBI lineage: Eukaryota > Metazoa > Mollusca > Cephalopoda > Sepiida > Sepiolidae > Sepiola > Sepiola atlantica. The sequence goes on from OY744523.1 coordinate 76,356,657, forward strand.
AATCTTTGCTGTAGCTAATATTAAACTGTGTCATTTCGGTAGACCATATACATTGTGTTCGTTTTAATAGTTTTCCTTTTTATAATATAGGTATACATTGATTACTTAAGTGTCTTTTTACGAATCACCTGTTCATACAGAAATAAGCATGGTCACAATACTACATTGACAGAATAACAAATGTCAAGAAATATAAAGGCAGAAACATGTTTCTAAATATATGAGCATGGGAATATTAATTTTATCAAAGCGATCCTTATCAAAATTTCAAGTACATAAAGGAGTTAATCCAATTTCATTTCTTAGAATTGTCAAAATCTGTAGACATCAGAAAATAAAGAAGCGTATATAGAATTATTAAGGGTAGATAATTTCTCTTTTTTCTTAAAGATTACTGTTCCGTACATAAAAGAAATTCAATTGTTTGTAAAATGAAATAAAAAATAAATGTCTTTAAAGCATTTAAGATTCGGAAATCATGTTTTTCTGATGTTTCTCTATTACTTACATATATCCTTATTTGAACACACGTTGTATAATCTCCGTACGCTACACTTGACTGTTTTATATTTATTTAAATTTACAAGTAAATTTATTTAACCTTGAAATTATTGTAACTACCTATTGTTCTGTAAATATAGTAGTAACATTTTTAGAAAATAATATCAGTTTCAATACTCCGCCCCCAAAATGTGCCTTGAGTTTTACAAAAACTCGTTTTTGATTACGGTGCATATTTGGATGTGTTAGCCGTCGATTGATAATTATTTTAATTTTTTTTATATTCACGAGAAAATATCTTGATAGATATAAAATAATTTTGGACTAGAAAACATATTTCTAGCTTAGTTTCCTCAGGGAAATAAGTTTTGAAAGTGATTCTAAATGACTTCGAATTATTTTACTTATTATAAAAACAACTAATTAATAAATACTGACAATTTTATTTAAATGGGGTGAGTTACTTATTGTTGTAATTGTTTGAAAATATGTGTATTCTCTTAAGATTCCGAATTCAATCATTTAATTTAATGTAGAAGTGTCTAATTATCAATAATCTTGCATAAAATATTGTTTGAAATAGACCTCATATAGATATTTTCTTAAGACTGTAAAAGTGCAATTTTATTCAAATCATAGTAAATGCTTATTTATAATATAGTGAAATTATTCGCAATGATTAATTATTAAAAGAACACATCAGATATTAATGAAGTTTTTTCGGAGGAAAATACAGGGAGTTTCTTGGTGCGAAATTTTGAAATCACGGACGCGAAAAGAATGAATATAATTTGAAAGATACAATCTTAGTGCGGCGATATAAAAATAGAAAGTTCTCAGAATTCAGGTTTAAAATAATTCTATTCAAAATCGTGTGGAACTAATTAATTCAGGAAAAAATAGTGGTAAATTTAATCTACTATTAACAAATTATTCATATGTTTTGTAATTCATTAATGTTTATATTCATACATTATCATAGTTTACAATTATATTTCAATGCATGTGCAATATATATATATATATATATATAGAGAGAGAGAGAGAGAGAGAGAGAAAGAGAGAGAGAGGGGGGACAGATGTGTTATTTTAGAAACATTTCGAACGGATTATTTTAACAATTAAACATGTATTTGAAGAATTGAATATCGTAAGGTTTAATCTCAAAATAATACTGACGATATTTTAAAGGAATGTTATTTTTCTTGTCTCAAGTGAATCATATAAGTTTGTACAAAAATAAAAGAAAACATATTTTAATTCTATTCTTTCATTTAGAATCCTTCCACTAGGTCTTATTTTTATCGGGATTATGAATGTGTGCTTGATATGTATGAATGTTATGAATTCGCCATGGCACTTGTAACTAAAAGACAAAGAAAGGAATAACGTTTAATCAATGAAGTAACTCTTTTTAGCAATGTATGTAGTTTGTGTCTTGATATATCACTGTATTTATTTTCATAAAATGGTTTCAAAATAAAAGAATTGTAAACGTTACGATTGATGTGTTTACGTCATATCGTTATAAGTATGAGAAGTATAATGAGAAAAAACTATTATGTCACTAGTTTTATGTTTATCGCATATGTTGTACTCCAATATTTCTGTAATAAGGAATTAGTATCGTGCGACGTTTAATAAATGTATATAATATAAGAAAATATCTTCCTAAAGTATATATATTTATATAAAGTCAGTCGTTTACATACAAATATATAAAAACATGCGCATACCTAACGGCGCGGGCGATACAAAGAATTACGAATTACTGAAGACTTCTCCCAGTCATGGCTGACGAAACAGGAGTATGCTACCCCCGTGGATTAAATAAAGAGTTCCGTGCGAAATTCCGTCTAGATTCCCGAGTTCCACAGAAATATTCCTGAGTTCGAAAAGATACACCTGATAAGACCGGAGGTTATAGCGGCCGACACGTTGTAACACTAACACTCAAGATGAGAAATGTAGTCCGAATAACCAAAATTATACATAAATATGGCGTACGACGGATTCATTTTACCCGACTTGGAATGAACATTCTTCTAATTGATTGTATACGAACGAACAGTATTTTACAAACATAAACAATAACATATTTTTAAAACATAAACAATACCATATTTTTTAAACATAAACAATAACATATTTTAAAACATAAACAATAACATATTTTAAAACATAAACAATACCATATTTTAAAAACATAAACAATAACATATTTGTAAAACATAAACAATAACATATTTTTTAAACATAAACAATAACATATTTGTAAAACATAAACAATAACATATTTTAAACATAAACAATACCATATTTTAAAACATAAACAATAACATATTTTTAAACATAAACAATGACATATGGCAAAACATAAACAAACACATATTTTAAAACATAAACAAACACATATTTCTAAAACATAAACAATCACATATTTTTTACCATAAACAATGACATATTTTAAAACATAAACAATAACATATTTTTAAACATAAACAATAACATATTTTTCAAACATAAACAATAACATATTTTAAAACATAAACGATAACATATTTTTAAAACATAAACAATAACATATTTTCAAAACATAAACAATAACATATTTTTGATTCGGCAAGTTATGTTATTCTAGATTTAAATTCATTTAGAAAGATGTTAAACACGTGGATGACGTAGTACAAATTATATTGATTATCTGCTTATATCAACAAAAATAAAGCAGTATTTCGTGTCTTTTAAGCAAATAGTAAATAATATTTGCAGAAAAATACAAATTATCGTTAAAGGAAGTTTCTAGAACACTTATTACAGTTTTAAGATATTTAAAAAATGTCTACCAAGTTTTAGTTTATTGTTCGCCGGGAGAAGGGATATTTATAAATCATGACAATATCTTAAAAAGTTATTTAATGAATAAATTGATCTTCCCCTTTTTAAAGATTGGCCTTAGGGTCGTCATTCAAGTAGGATCAACATTTTACTAACAAAGAGATATTTTGATCAATTTGTTTTCTTCCAAAAACACATTGCGGTACACACGAACACAGCCATAAGTATACATATGTTTCTAGATCAATAAAGTTTACCTATACAATAGATAAAAAATTTTCTCCATCGGGCAGTGATTATTTGGTAAATGACAAGTCACTAAGTAATAAGGATAAGTATATTTTTAAGAATAAAAGCAAAACATATTGCTCGATACGACTTACTATTGCACATACTCATTTGTATGCATTGTGTTGCCACAGAATAGCTCTATTTAACATAGGACAAAATAAGGTTTCCCAGCCAGATTCAACGAAGATGTAGAATAATCTTAATAAAATTCATTATTTATTCGTGTTCATGATAGAACAACTTCCGGGAAATGGCAGCTGTAAAAGTCTTATTTTTTGCTGTTCAATTTTTTCAGGGCTATCTAAAAATTCAAGCTCTAATAATCTCTCCCATTTCCAACGGATTTAGATGTCCTTTTTGTATATTTAAAAAAAATTACTGTTTGAATTTAATTCAAAGATAGTTTCACAAACAATAAAAACCATATTCATCAGATAGTAATACAACGCTGGGAATCTCAGAAAACATCGAAAACTGTTGTTGGCAGTAATTCGTTTTTTTTTTCGCAGTAAAAGCTTGATAATAAATCACAGTTTCGAAGCACGACATTACATCGGTTGGCGAAATGTGCGAATGTCATTCCAATATGAAGATTTCCTCACAGAATAAGTATAAATAAATAAAATGATAATGAAAGGAAAAAAATAAGCTCAAACCATTCAAAGTAATTGGCAGTGTTGATTTTTTTATTTATTCATATGTCTTTATATATCGGTCCAACTCTGTCAGTCTTGGCGAATTTGGCTATATAAATGAATTTGCCACAGATAATGATTCGGTCATTATCACACCATGATGTATTTTTGTGTTAGCATATAAAGATGTTTTAGTTTAATCAATAAGGCACTGGGTGATATGTCTAATATTGCCAAACGTATAAAATCAAGAAAACAATTATCATTATTTCCGTCATCATTTTTCACACCATTACAATCACTGAACTTCGATGAACGCTAAGATATAACAAGTCTGCTACCCGTTTTTGTCCATTTATCCTGATCGCAAATATTTGTGAATATCTTTTGAGGACAAGAATGTTTTATTTGTATAGGTGGTTTGTTTGTCATGTAAAATAACAGACTTACTTCTGTCAATAGATTTTTTTACTTATAAAATATGAATTCCTGCGGCGCTCTGCATTTTCTTTATAGACAATACGTCTTCTAAGATATTAAACTGAATTAAAAGTTAATTTTGATGAAGTTATGTGTAGCATATCAACTCGCCAAAAGATAAACAGTAATAACTAGGGTAAATAAGTTAAGAAGGATTTGAAATAAACCACAATTATGTTTGAAGTTCGTGTTTTCTGTGTTGCAACATGTTGCACATTTTATTGCTAATGAGTGCTGAAACAAAACTGTTCCTTTAAATGATTTATTGGGCACCGGTAGTAAAACACAAGTTGCTTGTTTACCCATAGCTTGACGGAATTGTACTTCATACATTTATTAATCACAATACATCCGGTTAGATTTGAACTTGATAATGTGATTCTATAGTCCACAATGGAATCTAGTTTACAAATCTTAAAACGACAATAAGCATGGTTTGGTGTGGTTGTTTGTTCATGGCATCAACTCTCTTCGGGTTATTTAATGCCGAATCCGTTCATTTTGGTAAACGATTTCATGCTTCAAGCTTTTTATATGTTCAGGTATATTTTCATAGTGTTTGATTTAGTTGTTTTGTTCAGGAAAATGTTGTATGTGTGTTTGGCTTTACAGAACATGAATGAATTTTACAAATGTGAAGGAAAAAAAAAAAATTAATGTTTCGTGCATGTTTGAACAGGAATTCGGTATCTTCAGGTAGCCTGATCTGGTAGCACTAGTTTGTTGGTGATTGACACGTTGTATTTTCATCGGAACTTTGATGTAACTACAAGATTCGAAAATTTTATCAGCCTTGTTTTATTTAGGCGTACGTGTTAACTATCTGTTTATGATTTGAATCTTTTAATTTCTTTTTTTTACCATAGTTCACTCCAAACAAGGCAGGCCGCCATAGTAGACGTAAGGAGCTACTGAGAAAAAGGGTGAAAGTTTTTTTGGGGTCAACCTAAATTGAAAGCTGTGCAGCGAAATGTCTGTTTACATTAGTTTTAAATTTCTGTATGTCAGTACCGTCATGAAAACAGGGAGAAGGGGGGAGTTCCAGAGTCCAGCTGCACGAAAAGAGAAGCTTTTAGAGTAAACAGCTCTTCAGTATCTGGGGATCACCACAGTGAATGGATGGAATTTGGCAGATTGTCGGGTTAGTCTAGTGAATTACCGTCGTGGGGGCACCAGAGCAGCAAGCTCATCAGAACACAATCCATTGAAGTACGTGTAAAACAGGCACAAGGAAGCAACATTGCGGCGATAGGAAAGGGACTGCAAGTTAGTTTACACTGAGGGATCTATTAAGTTGGCGATTCTTTTTTTAACCTTGTCTAAGAGGGAGAGACTAGTGGATGATACCCTAGCCCAGATGTAGCAACAATGCTCCATGCATGGGCGGGCGATAGCTTTGTAGAGATATAGGATAATGTCAGGTATGAGAAGTTTACTAGCACATTAGAGGGAGCCCACTTTCTTTGCAGCAGCCCTGGCAATGCCTTCAATGTATTTATTCCAATTTATGCTATCTGTGAAAATTAGGCCGAGGTGTTCGAATGTTGAACTCTCAGGTAGGGTGTTATTTGCCATGACAATTGGTGGTTGAGGAGGTGTTTTGTAGTTATTGAAGGAAATGAGCTTTGTCTTTGCGGCATTAAATATTACCATCCATTTTTTTACCCCAATCCACTACCAACTAGAGGTCATTTTCTAAGGATTAAGCCATTTTCTCAGATATGTGCGCGTCTGTTTTGCTCACATGACGGCAGTAGAGCGTGGTGTCGTCAGAAAATATTCCTATATCAGTCTCAATGACATCAGAGAGATCATTTAATAAAATCAGGAAGAGTAGAGGTTGAAGGATTGATCCCTGGGGTACACCAGCATTTATGCAATGTTGCTTACAAGAACTGCCATCGAGGAAAACCTGGATCTTTCTTTTTGTTAGGAAGGATTTAATTATATTAAATATTTGTTCAGTAATACCATATGAGTGCAGTTTTAGGAGAAGTCCTTCATGCCAGACGTTGTCAAAGGCCTTGGATATATCAAGCGCTACCGCCTTAGCTTTACTTGCTTTGTCTAGTGTATGATATATGCGTTCAGAGATTACCGTTAGGATATCTGCAGTAGATCGTGCTTGTCTGAAATTCGTATTGCTTATCAGACGGGAAGTTAAGCATTAACTAGGTGCCGGACTATCGCTTGATTGATTAATGATTCAAAGAGTATAGCAAATATCGGGAGTAGAGTGATTGGGCGGTAGTTTAGAGGATCAGTTCGATCTCCCGAATTCTTGAAGACTGGTACCACAGAGGCAATTTTTCAATTATCATGGAAACAAGATCCATCAAGGCATTTGTTGTATAGTTTGGAGTGGACAGGAGCCAGCTTAGCAGAGCATTTCTTCATTACTATTACTGGTGTAAGATAAGGCCCACAGGCTTTGTAGGTGTAAAGGTGTTTATGGTATTACTGACATGAGATGGGCTGATGACCAGGTTTTCAAGTGTGGCTTCAGTCGGCAATGGGAATTAAGGGAGGGGGCTGCTGGGTCCAAAGTGGAGTTTAAGGCGAAACGCTGGCCAAGTAGTTAAGCCTTATCAGTTACCGTGCAAACAACATCGGTGTGATTTTATAGCGGGGGAATTGGAGAGTGTCCATTGTTCATTACACTGTTGTAGATTTTCCAGAAATCACATTACCTAGTTTCTGTGACTGAATGCGTTTTTTGGTTATCTCTGTATTCCTTCTCTTTGCTTCATCTATCACTACTTTGCAATCAGTTCTTGTCTCTATAAATGTTTGTCTATTCGCAGTTGACTTATTGCGGCGGAATTTTCGGAATGCCTTCTGACTCTCAGCAATAGCAGCTGCATATTCTATGGTGAACCATTGAGGAGAGTGGAGTTTGCTGAAGAATTCTCGCGTGGGAACATACACATCAATGCCTGCTTTGACCCATTTGGTTAGCTCATTTTCACACTGATCAGCAGGGTGTGAGAAGGTTTCACCTCATGGGGTGTCGCTGATGTGATCCCTGAGGGATTCATAATCATGCCGCTCATAGTTCTCGTCGTTTTGTGCAACGGCTCTTCAGCTTTTGGACGAGATTTTAAGGTGATAGATATCTTACGACAACATGATCAGAGTTTCTGAACGGGCTGTTAGCATTCAGCACACAAGCCTCGTGTAGTGAGGACAAGAACAGGTCGAGAAGTGAGACTTGCTGGTCTGCACGATCATGAAGGCGGGTCGAAGAAGCAACAGTCTGTGAGAAGTCGTGAGCTGAGGAGAAATTAAACGTAGAGTTCCCAGCTGAATCAGTAACGGTGGAGAATCCCAACCAGTCATGGTGGTGTGCATTAAAATCTTTAAATACATGTATTTATGCATTCGAGTTGAGAGTTTTCTATCTAAGCTTTCAGAGACAGAAACAAGCAGGGTACAGTCCTGGGTCGAAAGAGAACTGTATAATAAATAAGTAACTCTGTGATGTAAGGCTTGGTCATCTGATTCTTAACTATGTTCTCTAGTCAAGGGATGGGTGTTCCGAACATAAACACCTGCCCGTGCATATGTTTGTCAGTCCTTATGGTAGGGTGGAAGGTAATAAGTCATGTTTAAGTCGTGAGAGGAGATTGAGGATATCCGGGAAGTTTGTCAGGAAAAAAGTTTCTATGTCGTTAATGTTGGTTCTAAGTCCCCGGATATTTGTGAATGTAAGCTCAAGGGCGGAGACGAAGATGTTTTTGTTGGGTGTCTGGTTTAGGTTTGATTTTTTTAGTTTGTAAATTAATGTTTGTTTTGAGATAGAGTGGGGAGGGCAAAATGGGGCCTGGTTTGGTGCCAATAAGCTCACACAACTAGTGCATTGGTTGTGACTTGGTCCATGAGTATAGCCTCGGCAAAGCCCGTCAGAGACAACTGTAGGTTCCCTTTCCATGCGCAACATGACACGTACAATTACCCACGATATTATGCAACTGCTGATAAATAAGCCGTTCTTAGCGCTACCTAAGAGTTAGGCCTCTTAACTATCAGTCGGTAACAACAGCCAGATACGCTGTCTAACCTGTACCCTCAATTTATCGGAACAAGAGTGACCCAGACTAGTCATGTAGGACTTAGGGACAAAAAATATTTCCCTAAGTTGCCCAGATAGAGAGAAAAGTAGACGGCGTTCAATGCCCTAGTCATGAAACAAGACCAAGCACTAGGTGCCTTTAGAGGCGTGCCAGTGTTTGTACCTCTATCCCTGGCTAATAGACCGGGAAGGAGTGCGAAGGCCGGGCAATAGGTAGATCCCATCTACTCTTTAAGCAATTATAGGTTTGCAAACCGGATACTTTGTTCGAGATTCCGACTCTAGGAAAGTTGTCGATCAAGACTAAGAAGGTCTCCGTCCCGAACAGTTAGCTGTCAATACTTAAGTAATTAGTTGCACTGATTTATTGTCAGAGTTTTCCTACTCTAAGATGGATGACCTAACAAGGTCCCCGGGTTCAACACTCCGAGAGAGGAAGTCTGCGCCCGTGTATTAGTCGGGTATTTCCGATCCCCCGCAGGTAAAAAATGTCCATCCATATATATATATATATATATATATATATATATATATATATAGAATAAGTTCACTGTACACTTATCAGAGGGAACATAAAATTAAATGTAATGGTGTCTCTCTCACATGTTAGTTAATACAGATAAGAGAAATACTGTCAGTAGTGTAATAACTGAGAAAAACTAGTTAACTATTTATACAATGAAGGCTACCGAGAAAATAGGGTAGATTGAAACTCAAAATTAAATTAAAAACACAAAGTAAATATAATTAAATTTATAACATGATTAGAATTAGTAAAAAGTCCAAATATAATTAAGATAGTTAAAAAACAGAAACTCAGCTGAACACTTTGGTTAATCTTTTTCATTTCAACAGCCATATGTCTTGAATTATTTTAAAGAAGGCCACTTGGCAAATGCCCCTTAGAAGAACATGATACCATGTACATCCAAGAGGAAGGTGAAGGTAGGTGGAAGGTTGGGTGTATAACAAGGGTGATTGGAACTTTTTTTCTATCATGTTTGACTATGCATTTTTCCATTTGTTTACATTTAGCTACAAGAACATCGAATTTTACATCCAGTAAAGAGAGACTGGTTTACTATTTATAAAATGAAAGTCTACAGAGAAGATAGAGTGGATTAAAACTCAACATTAAAAATAACATTAAAAAAGAAAACAAAAGTTGTAAAAAAGCACAAGGTAAATTTGGTAACATGATTAGAATTAAATCATGCATGGTAAACTAGAAACTTAAATGAAACTTCTATCAAGCGATAACATTTTCTGTGATGAAAACCCCTGCTGGAAGGTGATTTAGGGTCACAATTTACTAAAATATATTCTTGTGTTAAAATCCCTTTAGGTATTTCCAAGCCAATCCTAGGCATATGCGAACTAGCAGCTGTCAAAAAAACGGAACCTGTCAAATTTTGCAAATTTTACATCTGACTGCAAACCAATAGCAATAAAATTAAGAGAACAAAAAGTTCATAGCAGCAGAATAAACATAATTCTTTAAAGAAGGAATTGTAGAGCCAAGTGAATCTCCGTTGAGAGCCTAGGTCCTCGTAACAACCACTGAAAGTCACAAGAAAATGGTGGTCATTGATTACTTCGACAGATACACATTACTTAATGACTATCCACTGTCTCGTGTCAATAAAATAATCTCCAACAATACTAAATACTGAATCTTTCAGTACTGTATACTTCAAAAGTTTCGACCATCGGGTACTTATCAACCTAGAACATTGTTACATAATGAGGGCTGTTGTTTGCATAGAACAGTTTGAGTTACACTTTAAGGGTGAGAGGTGACCCCAGAACGGGAGTCGATGGAACCACATGATTTCTGGTAGGAGATGTTCGATCTCTTTGGTTTGCAAGACTTCAAGCAGAAAAGACGTGTCTGGGTTTTGTTCCCAATGGGGGGGGGGGACGCGAACAGTGTGGCTGGGTGTAGCGGGATACAATATCCGCCTGTCTATATGTCTGTCTTTCTCTCTCTCTCACACGCATACACTGTCACTTTGATGTTTTCTGTGACTGCCTCGCTTTTGAAATGAACCTTATTTATTTGAGTGGATTCATGAATAAAACCGTGAATAGAACCTTGGTTGACGATGACGACGCAGGTGTATTATGGGTAACATACCGTTCGGTAAATGAAAATGTAAACAAATAAGCCCCACACGGCATTCTGAGCTTGCAATTGCCAATACGAGTTCTACTGAATTCTTGATGACAAACGGTCAGCTTCAAAACAGTTATAGATGAAATCATCTTAAATGAAAACTTAATGGCTACTGTTGCATATATAGATAATATCACAGGATACGACAATAAGGAAGCTGACCCAAGATTCGTGGCTACTGTTAAGAAATACAATTTGACTTGAAACAGCGAAAATGTTTCTACTACTTGAAAAGCAATGGAATATTTGAAGACAATTTTTAATTCATTCAGAAACAAAAAGAATGAAAGTATAAATGCATTTTGGAAATATGTCTGTATTCCTATCATATATTCTGTAACATTATAGCTATTTGTATATCTAAGTTTTCTTGGGGGATGGGTCACACGAAAGAAAAACATTTGAAATGGAATTATTACTTAAAATAAAGAGACATCATAAATAAATGTGTTGTCTTCTTTGTTTAAGATAACGAAAAAGACTCACCTTTCCAATCAATAACAGCATTCAAACTATGTGCAATCACCAACATCGTACATTGACAAAATGAGTCTTGTAAACTCTTTTCAATTATATGGTAAGTTTCCGTATCAATTGATGATGTAGCTTCATCTAAAATTAAAATCTATTTACCGATCGGTAGTCACAAACCAGTCTTCCCTCACACGCTATCACTGTATCTTCTTTTTAAAACATATTCTTTATTTCATTATAAGAAACGAAACGATTAACTACCATATAACATTCAATCATTACATAATATAAATTAAGTAATTGAAAATATTGTTTTATAAAGATGTTAACTTCATGAATGTCACGCTAGAATAATGTAACAATATCCATGCCAACAAATAAATTTGAAAGGAAAAACATTTAACAAATGTTACACTAATCTATAAGATATGAAGTATGATTTTTTTTCTTTTATCGAAAATGTATCGTTAATTGATGTTTCACAAAGTTAAAAAAATAACAGGTTAAAGGTTCTTTTTAACAAAATAGCAATCTAGAATTGTTTTTAATTACCGATCGGTTAGTGGCGTATATAAGCAGAATGTTTACCCTGTGAGTTCAAATAAAAATGTTTAAGTGTCCATGCGCATGCGGCCCCCGTTGCGTTTCCAATAAAAATAATAAATACAAAATGTTTATCTTTTAACCTAATAAAAATAGTCTCTGCTTGAATATGTATTGTGTTTTCGCAACCTGATTTACATGCGCCAAGAATATAAAAGTGACACAATAAGAAAGGGATGGTCAAATGTGATCTGTCCACGTGAGAAGGGCTTTCATGTATGTTCTTTTACGTATTACTCAGTCTCACTATTTTTCAAATACAGAAACACTAAGTGAATACAAAAAGTCAGATAAAATGTCAATGTTTAATAGATATCTAAACAGATAAACACCTACAAAATAGTGCTTATAATGATGCCACTTTTTCTTATTATGTCTACATATGTTGATACATTATTCATTGTAAAGTCGCGATAGTCATTGCAACTTTGAATAAGTATGCCACTAAGCTTGGTGAATTTATCAATTCGGACTCTCGCTGAAAAATAACACCGATTCTTTCATACCTTTGCTTTATTTTAATATTTTGTTCGAACCAAGCTGATATAGTCTCGTAATTATGTTTAGTATAGAGGAAACACATTACAAAAATTAGAGAAATATATTTATCAGTATTTTTAATGTTATTTAATATAAACATCATTTAAGAATTTCTTTTTGTGTTTCTTTTATTGATATTCCATGTATTAGCATTGCCTTTGAACCTATGCGGTCTATATCCACAAAAAGCGTTTTCTTTGATCTTCCCTTCCGATTTCTTTTTGTTATTACACTCTCCTGTTTTACGAAACTGCTTATCTCCAGTTGAATATCTAGTATTTGGCAACTATTCTTAATCTATAATAGACGTGCTTCCGCTGGTTGATTCTAGCTATAATCACTTGCTGTCATGCGATTGCGCGTTCAAACCACATATAAGGTAGAACCTGCTAAAATATATAAAAAAATAAAGAATATTTTAATAGAAAACTATCTTATATACACCTACACCCCAATTTTACCCGAATCCAATAATTTTTATTCCTTATATTTTACGTTTCAGTCAAAGGAAATTCGAACGTTTTCACAACGCATTGTTCCACCACTTATACCTATTGCTAGCGCATTCTTTTGCGGCTTGTTTGATTTTTAATAGTTTACATAATGCAGTAAATGGATATTTTGAAAAAATTGTCACCCAGATTTAATTTTATTATTGTTCATGACTATTTACTTTTGTTTACGAAATGTCATTTTATTTCAACTCACCTGGGGTCGATCAGCCTCACCTACCAATGTGATTGGTTGCCGCACTCAATGATTTTCTTAATATTTCGACTGTTTTCATCGGTGTTGTTGTTTATACGTTTTAATTATCTTTTGAATTCGAATTTCTTTTAGTTTTCTTCCCAGATTTTTCAGAATTCTTCACGATGCTCCTACAATTATTGGTAATACGGCAGTTTCCTTCATATTCTATATTATCCTCAGTTATCTGGCATGCTTCATCTATTCACTTTGTTCTACCATCGAGCTTCACTTTGTGATCAACTGTGACAGCAAAATCTCTTAATTATAAGGTATTTCAGTCTTGTTGGCTTTTACCATGTCCAGTTTTCTTGATTGGATGAGATTTTCCGTTTGTATTTCAATGTCCAAGAGAAAAACGAAAGGCATAAAAGCCTTTCGTTTTCTTAAGTTTGTTCATGCCAGTACCGTTTATCTGAATGGTCAAAATGCAGGCGTTTGCTCAATTATTAATAGACTACCTTTCCAAATGAGACATGTATATTTTTGTATCACTTATGGGCCAGCTACTTCCATTTAATTATGATGCGGTATACGCTTTCGTCTCTTTGTTTACATAATTTACAATTTGCTGTTTCGGCTGGGTCTTGTTTCGCTTGTCTCTTATTTAGCTTGTTCTGATCGGATTATATAATGCGCATGTCAATAGCGATCCTCTTACTCTTTTCACTCGTCCTTTTCTTAACCATGTATAAGTTTCCTTGTATGCAATTTCTTTGATGCGTCTTATCACTTATTCTAAGTAGTTGCATCTCTTCCCATTCCCTTTTATGACTTTGTTGTTTCCTATTTTGTTGCTACCTGTATGTTTCACTTTAACGTTGTTTTGGGGACAGTAATGCCTTATGGATTTCACTAGTCCTTTTATTGCATCGTCTACGCAATTTTCCTTTCTTTACTTTTACATAGAGTCGGTCAGTATCATCCTTCAGTGCAGCGATTCATGAATAATAATGTGTGCTTTAAGTAGGTTTCTGAATAATTCAGTAGCGTTCCCTTTTCTTCTTATGTGTTCTCGTTTAAAAACTTAGTTCATCTCTGTTTTTTTTATTATGTCTATTTTAAAAGAATCCACCAGGTATTTATAGGTAACACGTTCACCAAATTGGTTAGTCTTCCTTGAATTGGGGTTTGTTGTTGTTGTTGTTCTTCTTCTTCTTCTTCTTCTTCTTCTTATTATTATTATTATTATTATTATTATTATTATTATTATTGTTATTATTATTAACATTATCATTATTATTATTATTTCCGTCGTTTTTAAAGGCCAAACTTTAAAACGAAAAGCGAAAAAACCATAAAAGTATAAATAATAGTAGGCAGCGCCGGATCAGGGTATCTAGTACATAATAAATTAAGCTTACTTTAACACTTTAAGACACATTTCAAGAAAGATTTCATCGTCAGAAATATATAAATAAAATATTTACATCTGCATACAATAGAATATGATCTCAGGCTGAGCACATAAGCGAATTCTCTTATATCTGGAAAGCAAAACCGTCAAATATTTCAAGATTTGTTTACTACTCAATTCGCATTCATATTCAAATTTATAGAGAGTAAAGACATTAATAATTTTATTAATTCACTTCTGAGGATAGCATATTCCATGAAACTGCAGTAAAACGTTCATATAATTGATATGTATTGTTTATTATATACATTTAAGAAGTGTATATTTATTTGCATCATTATTAAGCCCTGAAATATAATGAGCACTATCAAAAGAAATACTGGTAAACATTCCTAAAATATGTTTTAATGAACAGTTTTTCATTTGTAACATATTAATATGTCCATGTGTGTGGCATACAATAATACATATAAGTAGTACACAAAAATACTTACGTAAAAAAACTTTAATCTAAACTTGTTACTTACATATGTGTATTAATTTCACTATGTGCAATGACCTGGTTTAATTCGTTACAGTCGAGCACTGTGGACTCGGGATGACAGGTTCGAATTCTGCCGGACTACTGCATTACTTTCACTAATCCCATTGGGAAAGATATTGCTCGATATATTCTCTATCAAAATATGGCGTACATAGTAGGGAAGAGTTAACTGTCAAACCTTGGTTGTAACTAGTCTAAGAAAAGGGAAACTCCGAAATAATACCAATCTAACTCAACTTATTCCGCTATTGTTTTTAGCCGTTCTGGAGTTTCCCTGATCTATTGACTTGCGCATTGTTGGTTTCGTAGAGGTCTGTTTGGAGATGGCACAACCTAGATACGTTATAGACTCTCCGCGCAGGCACCCGAACTGGGGGTATCTATTCTGTCTCTCTTTCTTTCTCTCTCTCTCGTTACTTTATTATTCGCACGCACCTACACGTTTGTGTGCTTAGACGATACATATAACGTGAAAAAGTGCTATTTTTTCTTCTGAACGTACAAAGGCTATACTTTCGAAGATAATTTCGCGATGAATGAAAAAGTGTCATTGTAATTCGATTAATGAGCTCAATGTGAGAAACACTTTTGACTGCAGATAATATTTATGAATGGCGTATGGCTGGAAATTTTGACAGCGAAAAGCAAATAGCCACACATTCTCACTCACAGAAAACTTATCAGCAATGGCGCCCCAAATCAAGATCGTCCCTTTCTTTTCCACACTTTGTAATGTAAAAAAATCTTTCATTGGAAGTCATCGAAGACATCTAATGCACTTATTCAAATCTAATTCATTAGTTTCCTATCAGGTAACATTAATGAACTAATAAACCTAATGTTAGCAAACTATTTGCTTCTTTCCGCAGAGCAAATATATTAACCAACTCTTATCTTTTTCCACAAGTAAAACTCATAAAATCTTCAACAATTGATTACAGAAATATATTACATTAAACAAGTAAGGTATAAGTATTCTTTACCATTATCCGTTTTTGTTGTTGTGATGTCTATATATGTTTTCTCTGTAAATACAAATATTCAATGTTGTTCCGTGTTATTATCCAAGCCCATACAATACAAACATCTCAGACTTACAGAAATTTGCTGTAATTGGATTTTTAGAGAACATATAAGTGGTGAAATATTTCTCAATATTTCAGTTATTTTTATTTATCAACTGTGTGGAGTTGTGTTGAGTTGTGTGGAGTTGTTGAATTGATTTTAATATTTTATTTTCATTTACCAACTGTGTGAAGTGGAGTGGAGTTGTTGAATTGATTTTAATATTTTATTTTCATTTATCAACTGTGTTAAGTGGAGTGGAGTTGTTGAATTGATTTTAATATTTGATTTTCATTTATCAACTGTGTGAAGTGGAGTGGAGTTGTTTAATTGATTTTAATATTTTATTTTAATTTATCAACTGTGTGAAGTTGTGATGAGGTATTGAATTGATTTTCATATTTGTTTTCATTTATCAACTGTGTGGAGTTGTGTTGAGTTATTGAATTGATTATTATATTTTATTTTCATTTATCTACTGTATGAAGTTGTGTGGAGTTATTGAATTGATTTTAATATTTTATTTTTATTTATCAACTGTGTGAAGTTGTGTGTAGTTGTTGAATTGATTTTAATATTTGATTTTTATTTATCAACTGGGTGAAGTTGCGTGGAGTTGTTGAATTGAGTTTAATATTTGATTTTTATTTATCAACTGTGTGAATTTGTGTGGAGTTGTTGAATTGATTTTAATATTTGATTTTTATTTATCTAATGTATGAAGTTGTGTGGAGTTGTTGAATGTATTTTAATTTTTTTTTTTTTATTTATCAACTGTGTGAAGTTGTGTGGAGTTGTTGAATTGTTTTAATTTTTGATTTTTATTTATCAACTGTGTGAAGTTGTGATGAGGTATTGAATTGATTTTCATATTTGTTTTCATTTATCAACAATGTGAAGTGGTGTAGAGTTGTTGAATTGATTTTAATATTTTATATTCTGGGATGTAAGCATGACACTTTATTTGATAATGCTTATAGTATGAATCATAGTGTCAAACATATGTCAGTTTGTCGTAATTAATTATAATCTAGCATGGCCCGGGCATAGGCAACAAAATAGAAAGAGTCAACATCTTTCATTTAAAAAATCTCACTTTTTCCCTCTCCCCCCTCTCTATCTCTCTACCACGCCCTACCTTTCTATCTCTATCTTCATTCTAATAGATACTTATTCTTATTCGTTAGAATGCTTTTATGTTCTTTTTAATCATGCCATATAAATATTTACGGAAATAGTTTTGTCTTTGTCTGTTTGTTGTTTCATTCATTAAAACGATTTTCACATTCCAAGTACAGAATTATCTCCCTAATTCTTTACCAGTTTATGTTTCCATCGTTTGTTGTTATTTTACAATTATTATTAAGTACACGCCCCTATCTGTTTGGCTCATTGAAATAACTTGGTTAGAAGTTATAATAACAAAAATAACCAGAGTGTAATGTCTTTAAAAGAGGATGGTTTATTACAACGTATATCTTGTAAAAAACAATAGCACTACCGGTAATCCAATAGGATTAACCTAACACACTTGAATAGCGTCGAATACATTCCACCATACATACTACTGTTTATATATATATATATATATATATATATATATATATATATATATATATATATATATATATATATATACTACAAACGAGTACACTAATAAGCCTTATGTAATAAATATATTTTTATAACTTACTATTTTCATAACTTAGTATATATATATAAATATATATATATATAAATATATATATATATATATATATATATATATATATATATATATATATTATGAACATGCATTACTTGTATTTAGTTGTGGCAATCAGAATGGTGTGACGACTAGGAACGATTCCGGAATGGTGTTATTTCGGGGGTTTCTGTCAACTACATTGGTTACCCGTCAAAAGTCTTAAACGTCTAGTATACCTTGAATACATTCTTGAAGAGAGAATGTATGGATTGAAATATTTCGAAATATTGCAAGTGAAGGTGATGCAGTAGGCCCGAAATAACTCGAACCCGGCAACACCAAACTCAGTCCGCAGCTGAAACCACTAGACAACTCATCTCTCTCTCTCTTTATTTCTGTATCTATCTATATCTCTTTCGAACGCCGAACACTGTAGGCAACAATGACGTTTACACCCGCCTTCATGATAAGTGTACTTTAATTTCAATTACGGTCTTTTGTGATTTATCGCAGCCGTGAGGTCCTGAGCGTTTGTCTCGTGATTTTAGGTGAATCTACTAACTGCGTCCGAGCCCATGCTACTGCCTGCAACCGCCACTCCTGCACTGATGAGGAGGGAAAGCCTGAAACGACGCCGTCTGTATGTATAAAACACTTAAATATTTAAAAATAGTTATAGTATACATATATATATATATATATATATATATATATATATATATATATATATATATATATATATATATATATATATATTCGAGAGAGAGAAAGGGAGAGCGAGGGAGAAAGAGTATTAACAGACAGACGTATTACAGAACTTGTCTGTGACTAAACATGGCGAGTTTTCACGCTGAGATTCAATACTGCATGGCTTAACCTATCATACTCGCGACGGTGTAAGGAAAATTATAATGGCATTTTAATTTTTATGGCGTAAAAATATGTTTGATCACATTTAACATTTTAAATTTTATTTAATTGACGCATGGAAGCATAATGTTTTCTTTATATAATAATCAGTATTTCTTATAATCTTGTGATTTTGCATGCGATTCATTTAATTTGAGGTTTAACTATTTATTTTTCCATCAATGACAAAATAACATGTTCTCTGTTTTACATGTCAGTCACAGTAGCTTAAAGTGTTGCCTATGGTGAATGTATGTATACGTGAGACATATATTACTGAAACAACATTATTTTTAGTTGTATATTTAAAGCTCTCCTTTTAAATTTTCGGTTTTTAAATTTAAATAATATCCGATCTTGAATAGACAAAGCTCGATATACGAGATATGTAGATAAGTGATGAGAATAAAATGCAATATTTATTAAATCATCAATCGTTCATACAAGGGTAATATAAAATATTTATTTATACAATATATATATATATACACACATATATATATATATATTTATATATATATATATATATATATATATTTATATATATATATATACACATATATATATACATATATATATATATATATATATATATATATATATATATATATATATATATATATAAAGTTGTGAAAATATACTTATGGCAATTAAGCTACACAAGTTTTAGTTTTCAAGTTTTTAGATGTTTTTGTTTGTTTATTTATTCATAAATAAATAAACAAACAAATAAAAAAAACTAAAAACAAAACGATACTAAAATACTTATTGACACAACAAAGAAACAGGGCACCCTATAGAAAACAGAACAATAGAATAGAAAGTAAAATCAACCGAACTTTGCTTATGAGAAGCTAAGACAACAACAAAGACACCGTAGTGAATCATCATATAGAAAACAGAGCAATAGAATATAAAATAGTAATTAAAATTAACCGAACATTTGTTCGTGAGAAGCCCAACGATTGGCTAAGAGATCAACAAAGAATCTGATTGGTTAACTAGTTGTCGTGTATATAAAATCACCCGGCAAAAATAACTCCTTGAATTTTAACCTGAAGATTCTCCCGGGGATGAAACGCGGGAGCCTCTGTGTAGCTTAATTGCCATATATATATTTTTATAACTTACTACCTACCTCTACCTACGTATCGAACACTGTTGAGGTAAATACTGAAAATTGATACATAAACAATTATATCTCTTTATAAAAATATTAGGTGATTCTTCGAGCGAGCTCTGTGCTACACAGTAAAGTACATATTTATTTTTTACTCATGCGAGAATCCATGTATTCACCACGATTTTAATTCGCTATTCAAACACTCTATTTTAGTCGACGAGATATCTTGAAAATGAGTCGACTCGAAAGACGTCTCGATTTCACAACCATCTTTTTTGTCTTTTTTCTCCTCTATTCGCATTTTTTTATATTTTAACCGTTTTACTTGAGTAAGGAATTAATAATTTATTCTTTTTTCTTTCTCGCTTTAGTATTATAGGCCTCTCCGTCCTTGGTAATTATGGCTACCTCGCCATTATTATTGAAATCAATTTTTAAATGTTGTACCTATAAAAACTTATTCAAATATTTGAGGACTAGGTACAACCCTACTGTTATAAATAATTGAATGGGGTTGTAGTATCTTACATTTAGAAACAACAACGTGTATCATAGTTACCTCACTTACATTGTATAATTATCTCCCTTTGTATATTTCTCTTGCATATATAAACGAATACTGACGAAGATCGCTCTCTTTAGAAGAAGGTCTCGGAAGCGTAAACATCAAACCATGTCTCTCTTTCTTATTCATTCTACGTTCTCGCTTCGCATTGTATGTATAAGTGTCTATTATGTCGCTAGCCGAATATTAATAGATTCACATAACAATTGACAAGCGAGAACATTATAAATGGCGACGAGAATTTTAAACAACTCACGTTTAAAAAAACCCAAAAAACACTTCGAATGAAAGTCGTTACATGGCGACGAGAATTTGAAACAACTCACGTTTAAAAAAAGAAAAAACACTTCGAATGAAAGTCGTTACAATGGCGACGGGAATGTTAAACAACTCACGTTTAAAAAAAGAAAAAAAACACTTCGAATGAAAGTCGTTACAAGGCGACGAGAATTTTAAACAACTCATGTTTTAAAAAAAAAA
This sequence comes from Sepiola atlantica, assembly GCA_963556195.1. Taxonomy (NCBI): domain Eukaryota; kingdom Metazoa; phylum Mollusca; class Cephalopoda; order Sepiida; family Sepiolidae; genus Sepiola; species Sepiola atlantica. The sequence goes on from OY744523.1 coordinate 76,377,744, forward strand.
GAAAAAAGGAACACTTCGAATGAAAGTCGCTACAAGGCGACGAGAATTTTAAACAAACTCATGTTTAAAAAAAAAAAATACGAAACGAAATACGAAGAAACGAAACGAAAACTAAACGATACGAAGAACGAAACGAAAGAACAGAACACACGGAGTGAATAAAAAGACAATTTTGACCAAACTTTGATGTTGCTCCGGAACTTTTCGAAGCGCCCGTGCCAAAACAAAAACGGTGAAGTTTTGCACGGAAACCTTCAGATACTGAAAAGGCAAGAAAGAAACAGGTCCCTGGCCGTAACGAAAGAGGAAAACAGACAAATGCGGCCAAACTCTGATATTGCCCAAAATCATTCAAAGAGTCCGTATCAGAGACAAAGAACAGAAGAAGGTTTTACACACACAAAAAAAAACAAAAAAACTTTCAAATATTCAAGCCCAGACGTAATTCTACTACATAAGAAGAGAGCTGGCAGTCCCAAAAAGTGCCACGTACCTTGGCAAAAAGGACAGATAGTCTCTATACACTGCCCACGTGCAAACAACGACTAGTTGATTTAGCAGGGAATGCTATCAACACTTCGAATGAAACGAAATAACCCACGTGCAGACAACGACTAGTTGATTTAGCAGGGAATGCTATCAACACTTCGAATGAAACAAAATAACCCAAGAACACTGAAGGAAAAAAAAAACCCAAAAAACAACGTAACTGGGATAAAAATTCCTTAAAAAAAAGCAAAAAAAAACGTAAACAACAAGATTTATCGGTGTAGCGCACAGTTAAAAAAAAAACGGAATCTAACACCTTTGATTCCCACGTGGCAGCAATGCGCGAAGAAAGGGAAAAAAGGAAAAGAAGAAAAGCAGTGACATATGCAGACAGAGAAAGAAGGAGAGACAACTCTTCACGCGGACAAATTCAGACAGCTCCCCTGAAGAAGAGAGAATAGGAATCAGAAACAGATTGATTCAAAAGAGTCGAAAGTCGATTTCCCCCCATCATCCTGCAGACGACGTAAGTTTGTCTTCAATTATGTATCTTGCAAAGAAAAAAAAAAGAAAAAACGATTTCCTCCTTGACTGAGACAATTGTATAATCGGTGATCCCCCTTGAAATCAGAGAATCACCATGGACATATTGTATACATAAGTGATGGACAATAATGGACTGTACTCCCCCCACTTATCATACGCACGCACGCGTACACTTAATTAAGGTGGAGAGAGGTGTAGTATCTTACATTTAGAAACAACAACGTGTATCATAGTTACCTCACTTACATTGTATAATTATCTCCCTTTGTATATTTCTCTTGCATATATAAACGAATGCTGACGAAGATCGCTCTCTTTAGAAGAAGGTCTCGGAAGCGTAAACATCAAACCATGTCTCTCTTTCTTATTCATTCTACGTTCTTGCTTCGCATTGTATGTATAAGTGTCTATTATGTCGCTAGCCGAATATTAATAAGTTCACATAACAATTGACAAGCGAGAACATTATAGGGGTTATTGGATTGAGGGTTAAAATTATTTCCCTACAGTCTAAAGTGCCTTTTCTGCGGCGATGTTTGCCGAACCACGTCCTACCAGGTTATATATCCAGACGTGTTTCTAAAGTTAAAGCGATTAACGCACCATATGTCGAACGAGCATTTCTAAAAGATGTAATTGTAAATCTCTCTGCTATATTGGTTTCACTCAAATGCAAATATCGCCAGCTGTGGAGGTTTGTTTGGTCGGTTTTGACTTTCTTTGACAAAGTACGATTCTCTAGACACGTCTCGGTTGGAGATGCTTTTAATAAAGTTGCTTCTAAGTTTCAAAGTTTCTTGAGTTTTCTTATCAATAAGAAGTTTGGCTCGATCTTGAAAATTGAAAGTAACATATTCAACCTTTCTAAGCATTCCTTATCAGATACCGAAAGAATTGTCACGTGGCCTTGATTTTGACATTCCTCTTTCACGTATCAATAAAGAGGGGGTATTTGCTGAATTCGACTTGCTGTATTTACAGCTTACGAGGCATTTACCATCTTCATCAGAGGATGAAGCATGGCTCAAGGCACGTTTTCTCGACCTTGCACACAGTTTCGTGGGCAGGTCTATTGAGTCAAAGTTTTTTGTGTGGCGGGATAACCACTTTAAGGCTATCAAAGCACTTAAATCTGATAAGGACATTTATATTACCAAACCTGACAAGGGTTAAGGAGTGGTTATTCTCGACCACGTCGACTACATTGAAAAGTTAACAATATACTATCACCAATGATAGTACCAAATTTGAATATTTAGCAAATGCCAATTCAAATGACAAGACAGCTAAGACTGAAACCAAACTGCAATGCCGCTTCCTTAAGTTACACAAAAGAAGATGGCTTACTAAAGATTTTTTATGATAGAATACTTCCTGCAAGATCCCAACGTCCCAGGATGTATGGATTACCCAAAATTCAAAAAGTACAATGTCCCTATGAGACCCATTTTATCTATGGTGGACACATCCCATCATGAGTTGCCTAAATGCTTAGCTGAAATCGTCGCACCTGTCTTAGAAAAATATTCTGGATACTGCATTCCCGAGTCCTTTCAGTTTGCAGGATTTATTCGTGATCTTAAGTGTGCTTCTGACACGGAATACCTTTGCTCTTTTGATATATCCAGTCTATTTACTAATGTGCCTCTCGATGAGACTGTCGGGATTGGTACCTATAGTCTTTATCGTAGTTCCCTAACTAAGCTGCCATTTCCAGAAAATATATTTTTTAAACTTATGGATTTTGCAACTAAGTCGGTTGCATTTAGTTTCAACGGATACATTTATCGCCAAATTGATAGGGGTAGCAATTGGCAGACGTTTGGGTCCATTTATGTCGGGTTTCAGGAACAGCTTTTGTTCCAACGGTTGCCGAAGCCTCTTTGTTATTTTCGCTATGTGGATGACACTTTTGCCACATTAAAATCCCACATAGACGAAAATGATTTTCTTCGGCAGCTAAATTGACTTCACCCGGCACTTGGGTTTACAATCAAGAGAGAGAGTAATAACTCTTTGGCATTCTTGGGTGTGTTGGTCGAAAGAACTGATGAATGCTTTATAACCAGTGTATATAGAAACCCCACATTCTCAGGTCAATATATAAGCTGTGACTCATTCTCACCTAAAATCAGAAAAATAAATCTGATAAAAAACGCTGGTGCACCGGGCGTTGTGATATACTCTAATTCCATGTAGAACTTAGCAAAATAACTGAAATCATATCTTCCAATTAGACACCATTGAAAGATGCATAAAGGACAAAATTGCCACATTAATAGAAAAAAATATTTCAGCCCCTAAAAGTGCCCTGTTTATGTGACATTACCATGGATTTGCACCGCTAGTCAAGAACCTTCGCATACAATTGTTTCAGCCGTGTCTCGTTGCTTTTTTTCGAATAATGTGAGAACTGTGTTTGGGACCCGCAGTGCTTTCCCCTCTTTTCGCAAGGATGATATCCCCACCATTCAATATAATTCAGTTGTTAACCATTTTCGTGGCCAGTGTGAGGCTGATTAAGTCGGGCGTACCATTCAGCGATTAGAGGTCAGAGTTTCCCAACACATCCCCCTCTCGATCTGTGGGCACAGATAGTGGCCGACATCCGGGCGTTTACAAGCTCATGAGTCGGCCATCGGCGACCATTTATTGGAGTGACAATTATGCGATGAGGGATATTCGGATGAGGCCTTTACTGTCTTGCACAGGGCTCGCTCAAAGAATCACCTTAAGATTCCCGAAGCAGTTACCATCAATTTAAGCAAACCGTCTCTGTGCAAGCAGAAGGAGTACACCCACAGTTTGGAACTAACGGGTACATAATTTTTTTTTTTTAATTTCTTTATTTGTTTTTTTTACTCATTCGATAATCCATGTATTCACCACTATATATATATATATATATATATATATATATATGTGTGTGTGTGTGTGTGTGTATTTAGGCAACATTTTCTCATTTATCCAAACATTTTAAAAAATTCTCTTCTTTCTCCAGGTTTTTTGTTCATTTGCTTTGAAACCTATGGAAGATTTATCATTTTTTTTAAATACAAAAAAGACTATATGAAAAATTAAAAAATTTTAAAAATCGTATAATTAAGCATGCGAATTCTGTTATTTTTAACAATGTTGGCATATATATATATATATATATATATATATATATATATATATATATATATATATATATATACTAGCCAAACCTACCTGGCTTCGAGTATGAATTAATAGGAGGATATAGTTAAATAATATGATTTTTACATTAACAAGCAAATTCCTAACACCACATATAATAACCTAAAAGAGTGGACACACCCAGCAAAATAAATAACGCACAATTTACATGAAATATATATGAAACTGATCACTCAGTCTAAATTCTGAAATGTGGTTTCCTTTTTTTCTGTTTTCAACGGTGTTCACACGTAATCGCCTAAAAAAGCAGAATATTTTTCGGGGCGGGGGTACCCGATTGTGTTTATCTGTAAATCTGCTCAATTTTTTAAAAATCTTATACAATTTATACTATACGTCCTTTTTTATTTCTATTTTAAGCAATTGAGTTTAGTTGTGTTTACTTTTCTCGTGAAAATCAAATAAATAGCTTTTTAAAAATTATCTAAATAATGAAATACCTTATTTTTATGTACAAATAAAAATAGTAAACTGTTGGTATTATTGTAGATTAACACCTTCCGTTACACTCCACAAATACACAAAAAGAAATTCTACTTTTTTAGGTGATTACGTGTAAATACCCTTGAAAGTCTGGCGGCAATAGAACACGACAACAACATTATTTTAGTATTTAAAGTGGGGCATCAGTGTCGCATATAAATTTAACGTAAAATTATCCTTTATATCCGTACTATTTTAGGGGTTTATAGCAGTTAACCATTTTTTATACAGGTATCGATATAAATGAAATAGTTACTGTGTGTGTATGCGCCCGCCTGATTTTTGTGTCTTATGTTCACCCAAACCGCTGGACAGAATTGGTTGAAAATTGGTATGTGGACTACTGACGTCTCAGTGAAGGTCATAGGCTATATAAGGAATATATCACTTACACGCTGAGGATCCCCGGTCCCCCCCCACTGAAAACTGTTTTTCCTTAGATACAAATGAAATTTAAACCATAGGTAAATGGCAAAAAATTATGTCTATTCCAAAAATGTCAGCAAATTTTGATAATATGAAGAGGGTCCATCCCCACTTAAAACTGTTTTCTCTTTGATTGAAATGAAATTTAAAACATAGGTAAATGACCAAAATGATGTCTATTCTCAAAATTTCAGCAACTTTGGATAATATTAACAGAGTCCCCGAGAACACTCCCTCCACCCAGTTAAATTTAAACAATAGATCCACCGAACATTCAAATAGATCCAATTTCAATGAAATGTATACTTTATTTAATACACATTAAATAAGGATGATTTATACATATATATATATATATATATATATATATATATGTGTATCGAGGCAGCATTTTTTCTTTAAGACACGTATTATTAAAAATAACCGACAATTTTTGTCTGGCTATTTTAGTGTTGATCCCTTCAATTTTCCGGATTAAAATCTTAATCTCGGAAGGAAATTGGCTGATGAAACTGCCATAGTGTAAATGTTGGTCCAGAGTACTTTCTGACCCGTCTGGGTCCATCGTCAGTGGAATAATGACAAACAGGTAAAGACCTGGAGTGAGATTTATAATTAATTATGGCGGGAAAATTTAACTATGTTTGTTAGGTATTATAAGCATTTAAGTATATTAGTGCTAGTGTTAAAATTAATCTTGTTAATAGCAGGTTTTTTAGTTTTAATGAGTAAAGCTTCTAGTATGTGGAGTTTTTGAGTATTAGTATTATGTTCTATGATTTTAGTATTGTCAACGAGAAGTTTTCGGATTTGAGAGCGGGGACAGGAATGTTCATTAGTAAGGTGTCTAGCTATAGCACTATTATCGGATAGATGCATGGTCAACCTCCTGGACAGAGTCGTGGTGGTCGAGCCAATATATACGTGTTCTTGTTGGTTGTCGGAGACACAGTCTCCCAAAGGACATTTAAATTCGTATACTAGGCCCGTCCTATCCAAGACTCTAATTAACAAGATTAATTTTAACACTAGCACTAATATACTTAAATGCTTATAATACCTAACAAACATAGTTAAATTTTCCCGCCATAATTAATTATAAATCTCACTCTAGGTCTTTACCTGTTTGTCATTATTCCACTGACGATGGACCCAGACGGGTCAGAAAGTACTCTGGACCAACATTTACACTATGGCAGTTTCATCAGCCAATTTCCTTCCGAGATTAAGATTTTAATCCGGAAAATTGAAGGGATCAACACTAAAATAGCCAGACAAAAATTGTCGGTTATTTTTAATAATATATATATATATATATATATATATATATATATATATATAAATGTGAAGCGAGAGCTAGCGAGAGAAGGCAGTTAGATAACCACTTTAAGGCTATCAAAGCACTTAAGTCCGATAAGGACATTTATATTACCAAACCTGACAAGAGTTAAGGAGTTGTTATTCTCGACCACGTCGACTACATTAAAAAGTTAACAATATACAATCACAAATGATAGTACTAAATTCTTTTCTTGAAGACAAGTGTTGTTAAATATAACGGACAACTTATGGCTGGATATCTTTTCGTAGATCCTTTCCATTGTCCAAATAATTCCTACTATTAAAAAATAATCCCCTCGATGATAATAATTAAAAAATATAATTCTCCACTTAACACAACTATTAAACTATTTCATCGCAACCAGTTTCACCGCAATTATAAAACAGATGAACAAGTTCTAAGATATATTATTAATAAAAACGTACTTCCTACTAACCCAAATAAAAAAGTAAAACTGATCATTTACTATAATGAAGTTAAAACCACTAACTTTATTATCACAAATAATTCTTGCCCCGTCGATTAGAGTTTTGGATAAGCTAAACCTTGTGTATGAGTTAAATTGTAATTTGGGAGACTGTGTTTCCGACAATCCAGAAAAAAACGTACTTAGGCTTGACTACCACGACTTGTCGAGGAGATTGACGATGCATTTGTCGAATATTAACGCCATAGTTCAACACCTAATTAACGACCATTCCTGTCCCCAATCGGAAATCCGAAAACCTTTTGTAGAAAATACCAAAGTCTTACAATATAGTACTAACAAACAAAAACTCCATATATTAGAAGCTAATAAAACAACAAAAAACGTTATTAACAGAATTAACTTTAATACTAAAATGTATATAATGCTAACTATAGTCTCGCACACTTATATAATTAACGCAAAACCCACCTATAATACGAACACATTGTATTTACCTCATTTCCCTGAAGATGGACCCAGATGAGCCTGAAAGTATATATATATATATATATATATGTATATATATATACATAGGTATATATATATATATATATATATATATATATATATATATATATATATATATATATAAACATCTTTTATGTACGCGTATAGTTTCAACCTAAAAAAATATGAAAGCCTCTGACCTCTCCTACCAAAACTTTGCACTATCATAATATATTTCATTTCTACTAGCAGCCCATCGATCTGATGTATAGAGTGTATACAATAATTGCAAGTACCTCTGATACGTATGAGTCGTTCTAGGGCACATAGTGATGTTTGTACAAATTTTAAAATAGAAATGTTTTATAAAAGGTCGATCAAAAACGTTTTTAAACAATTTAAGACTACAACCCCACCCTCGTACCAATCCTTTTTAATGGTAAGTTAATGCGCCCGGTGCAAATGCCTTAATATGCATGTATATATATATATATATATGTATATATATATATATATGATGTATTTCGATTTCTTATGTTAAGCATGTCCTCGGAATTAACACAGACATATTACTATCAATAATAGCATTCTTATTTTCATCGTGTTGCGACAATGACTTATTAATGTGGGTCTAATAGCTGCTACATGACCCATATATATTTTTACGTGCCAAGACACGATATTTGCTTCCTCTTTGTATTTATTTTCAGATTTACATTATTCCAATTTGATTTTCTTTCTAACTTTCTAAAACTTGCGCATGAATAAAATCTAAAAATATTTGCGACATGGAATGTGGAATAATTCGTAGCAACATTCCTCATTCGAAAGTCCTTTATTGTATTGTTCTTTTAACCATGGAGACGATCTGTCTTTGCTCTTCGTTAAGCTGATTGTCTTCTAATGAGAAGGAAAGGAAGAAAACAGGGAGAGAACGGAGGAGTGCAAGTGTATGGAAACGTGTTCGTTGCATGCCAGAAGAGGTTATGTTTTTTCTGGTAGAGTGGCGACGGTGGTGGCAACGGTGGGACCACATCGCGTCTTGGCGTGGTTCTCGTTCGCTTTTTGGTAGTGACAAGAATTTTGACAACTCGCTCATATTTATGCGCACGAAGAACAGCCATTGTGTGTCGTCTCGGCATTTCGATCGCATCTTCTCCGTTTCTGCTCTTGTCGACAAGATGCGTGCTTCCAAAATGACGTATCTTGATTCGTGCAGGGCCGAACGAGAATAAACTATTTTATTTTTTCTACTTTTATTCATGAATTTTTCCCAAAAAATGGAAGAAAGTTTTTAGAGATTTCGATAGGAAAACATGTAAAATCTAGCTGCATCTGTAAAATTGCTTAGCTAGAGCGGTGCCGCGCGAACGTTACATACACAATGGAATCCATTGATTCCACGTTTCATTCAAATAATGATTCTTGATCAATTCATATATTGGCGGGAACAAAAGTTTGGAAGGATATGTTCGGTGTAGTTTCAGTGGAGAAATGATGCCTCGTTATTATCAGGCGTATTTAATCCCGCCATAAAAAGGAAAAGAACAAACGACGTGAATAATATTGGCAGGCTAGATACAATCTGAATGGGATTCCATAGTTGTCAGTATGTGCGGTGCATATCTTGGAAATATATGTTATTAATATCTGCATATATATATATATAATTTTAAGCTGTAATAAATTATATCTAGATTTTGAAATAACACGAAGTTAAAATACGCGTTAACATTCTAATAATTTTTGCCATCTAGGACAGGGTTCATCGGGTTCATCTGTAATAAATATTGTCGAGTAATACAACGAATAGTAAACACTGGAAGGAGATATTGAACAAGATGCGAAAATCCAAACGATCATTCACCAAGCAAGTAAACATTTCGTAATAATAATTTCAGATGAGTAGTACATTTAGTATATGTTAGTCTGTCTCACATTTAATATACTTATATATATATATATATATATATATATATATATATATATATATATATATATATATATACTTGAAAATGCGAAACACTGAGTTTGCAAAGCCAGTTAGATATAAAAAGAATATTTTTAAAATAAAGACAAAATAACAAATTAGCTTATTTGTGCTCGTTATATATATATATATATATATATATATATATATATATATATATATATATATATATATATATATATATATATATATATATATATATTTCCATTTCTTTCTGTTTCTCTCAAACGGCTGGTTAAATATCATGATATGTCCTATCGTTTATAATAATTTTGCTATGAACAACGTTTAGTATCGTTTCTCATACTTTATCTCATTTTTTCTGCCCTCATACAGTAAAAGACAACCTCTTTCTATTCTGAGGAAGGTTTATTGTGTGTCTTAATCTACAGTGCCCCTTCTAAGTGATTGCTGGATTTTTAAAAATGCGTCTTTCTCTGTCCTTATGGAGGAGGCAAGTTAATAAGGCTTATAAAGAAAAGAGAGAGAGAGGGACGTAATTGATAGATACATTATAAAGCAAACGCGGGGGTACTCAAACAAAACGTGAAAGGAAGAGAATGATGAACAGAAACCGAGTAAGGAATGGTTCACTTGGAAAGTTTATTGCAATTTACGGTTAATTAAAACAATTAAAATAGAATTTTGTTCAAACAGAGCAATTGCAAAATCATGGAATATTTTAACATGTATTTTGTGCGATTAAAATATATAGATAATAGCCGTTGAGTAATTCATCTTTAGTATAATAATAGATTAATAGAAAGAGAGAGAAAGAGATGTGTGTTAAATCGTGTCACAGGAAACACACAACAAAAACAATAAAACACAGAAATTTGTAATTTACGGCTCTTTTAATATTCCGTTTTCATGTATTTATCATGCATCTTTGAGCATCTCGTTATTTTAGCAATAATATCCTGCCAATTTTTAAAACATCTCACAGGTGTATATAATATGAACATGCAGATCAACATCTGCAATATATTTCATCAGATACACCCTTATAATATATGTGTAGAATGTTTTACGATTATTCCTGGATTAATCGAGATTATTCAGTAAATTATTTACATATGAGAAAGTGTAATTTAATTTTTCAATTTAAGATCTTTTGTGGAAGTCGCTTGCCCCGAAAATATCCCCGCCACTAAAAACAGACAAAATGACAATTGCTGTAAAAAAAGGTTTCATTACTTACTCAAGAGGATGAAATCAATTCATGCAATTGAGTATTTGCATTAAAGATCCTTTCCCTGATATGTCTGCTTCAATATGAACTCACACAGTCGGATTGTCCACCATTCCGCGGTACCTTGAGCAGGCGCGTTTATTCTGCAGGTAATATTGCGGGAAATGAAGGGTAAATACATTTTAAGGTGAAGAGCTGGATACTAACTTTGACCCTAACCAAACAAATGTCCAGACAAGACCCACGAAGTCAGTACAAAGGGGTGGGGTGCGCACACTGCTCATGACTGGGCGGGCGATTAATTTTTTTTTTTTTGTTTGTTTGCAAAATTAATGTTACCATTAGTGGGTTGGCTCTTCTACAAAAATTCATCCGAAATTCCTTCTAAAATTATTTTACACTGTTAGAAACAAATCTATTTGTGTTGTAGATTTACTTGTTAAACCTTCCTAACGAGGAAAGAGATATGTGATGATAATTAATTATATTAAAGAATACTATTTTCGTTTTCATTAAATAATGTGACATTTTTTTGGTATCTTTTGTCCTTCAGCGGAAAAAAAATGATATGTTTTACTCATGTTAACCTTGTCTGGTCCATTTCCGGTGGAAACATATTCGCGTGTTCTATCTCCCAACATTTAAAATTGTTTTTTTTTAATGCTGCTATATATCTAAGTTCTAATGCAGTCTATATCTAAGTTCAGCGTTCGTGTTTAATTTCTGAATCTATTTGATTGCATGTCTTCATCAATAGCTTATCCTGTTTGGAACAGTATACATTTAATGTTTTTCTATGGTGTTTATTAGGTCCTAGTTCTGTGCAATCAGGTAATATACTTCACTGTCCTTCTTCGTCTTTTATTGTTGTTTAATTGTAGGTAGAACTGACTCCCTCTATCTCCAATGTATCTAACCTTATTTCAATTAATGGTAAACAAATAGTAGATCACGTTGAAGCTATAACAAGTTAGATTACAGAATTGGGCGTTTATTTGAGAGTTAGATAGATTGATGGTAGAATCCGTGAGTGAATGTTTGCAGACGTGTCATCGAGGTTTGTTACCTGTTGTGTGTGATAACCTCTGAGATTAAAGGATTGCGGTGTTGTTTTGGGTGATGTAAGGCTTCACGTTAGATTTGCTGGTTGTCTGCCGCTGGCAATGGCAGATGTGTTGAACAGGTAGATAATTTCGGAACATTTCGGGAATTTGGGAAGTGAAAAATGTTGTGAGTGTACGAATTGAAATAAAACAATTTAATAAACATAACATTGAGATATTTTACCGATAGAGAAATTAGTTAGTGAAACAATATCTGAACATCGTATGAATCTAAATTATGTACATTAATTTACAAAAAATATTGATCGATTTTGTGATTGAGCCATAAAAATAAATATCAATGACAATATTGGAATCGTCCAGATGAGATTTAACACGAGATAAACTTACTAAAAGATTTCCCGATGTATTACAGAAATAAAAATTAAAGAAAATACAAACTAATGGAACAATTATTTGTTTATTTGAGACATCAACTTTTAAATTTGACTGTGCTTTTTTATTTTACTTTTGTTTTCACTAAGAATATGCTTATAAGAAGGGTTTACAATTATATTAAAACCCGATTAGTAATTTTCTGATGATTGTGAAAGATCAATAAAATAATACGCTAATACAATTTCATTTTCGTACATACGTCACCATCCTTAATCCCTTTTTTAAAAGATAAGATCGCCCAATCGCAGAGGCTACAATGCATAAAAGTTTTTTTGAAATTTTATCTGATATTGCTATTGTTTTAAACGTGACGCTCGTGTTCGCCTCGGGTTTTTATAGAATAAAAAAAGATGTCTAAACCATCTACAAGGGTTTTAGAGTTAACCCTTCCCCTAATATCGAGATATATCTTCAAACTGCATTAACCAGAGAACTAAGATAAGTATGTTTCAATTTGGAGAAAGCTAATACAATAATATTGCGAGGTGTGTGTTCACACCGGACATCCAGAGAATATAAATAAGTATAAGCACGGCAGAAATATACAATAGATGAAGGATACTAATATTTACTTTCAGCAGATTCCACTTGTATTATAGTTTCTTTGAACTAGTTTAAGTAAAAATATTTTGTTACAGAAGAAAGGTATTTCACGTTTGCTGGAATATTAAGAAATAATTATAGTTTAAAATAATATGTTCAACTAAGGCTTATAAAAATAAATAATTCATATTTAATTTGAATATGTGAGCATGCATTTACAACATGAGCGCTTTATTATTTACAAATAGAGCCGCATAAAAATAGTGACAGTGAAATATGACAAATATTTTATAGAGATGATTCACGAATATCCGAGGGACAGTAAAAGAAAGAAAACATGTCATTGTTTTAGGAAAAGTGTTTTCCAATATTTTCGAAAGAATTTTTCACCATTTCTCAGGATCAATATTTTCACGATTTTCCCCAGGTCTGGACACGAATTGAAACAATGCTGAATGCAATTCTAGAAAACGTTGCTCATTGGCGTGATATTTAATTTCAGTGTTTCAATGTCGCCGGAAGTCGTATGGAATCATTGAGGCTCACTTAAATAGTGTTTGTTTACACCTTCTCGGTAATATTCCCTGCAGTTCTTTAAATTTGCATGTCTTTCAAAGAATGTTTTTAGCGAGTTCTAATTTTTAGCTGTCATTTAACTTTCAATTTCCAAAGAAAATAAGATAATAAAAGAATGTTGTTTTCAGAAAGCATTTTAAATTTATAACTTGACAAAAATATATTCCATTTTTTTTTGTTTGAATTTTGTAGACGTATATTTTGCGTCAGGTATTTAAAAACATTGATTTATTAAGGCATTACTGAAAGACGACACACTCTGTGTAAACTGTTAATTATTCTTTCTCTTTCAGGTATGTCGACAATATACTGATAGTCAGTGACACTCTGCGGCACTCTGCGAATCATGACAGAGGACGTATTGAGTTGAGAGTATCCTGTGACGCTGTCTGCTGTTACCAAGGCAAAATATTTTGATCTTCATTTAGTCGTAAAAATTCCCCTCTCCGCCTAATTTCTAGACTCTAAAGGAATATTGAGCATTCAAACTCCTAAAAATGTGGCTGGAAGAGCTTTCGAAGAGTGACACTTATTTTTTATCCTGTTCTGCGATCTTCTTCACCAAATGAATCTGATGTGAATACCGATTCCGCTGTAGTAATGAGTTAGATAACACCAGAATTACGCTGTGAGCAACTTGACTACGTGTGAGCAGTATCAGCATGCCTGATTATCTCACAGCGGATGAAAAGATGATGATGTCCGACAATATATAATAATGAATTCACTGGCTTCTTAGTTATGGGCATATTAGTGGTGTCAAAGTCAAGCAAGAGCGCGTTTGAGTCCTTTGTTTTCTGGCAGCATTTCGTGTGTGTGCTGAAATAAAACAGTATATTTAAATATCGCTAATCCTATCAATTTAGTCTATGCCTTAAAACTGTCATTAGCGACTATGTCAATAAATCTAGAGTGTAAATATCAGAAGACACTATAACCTTTATTTACATAGTAAATCATTTAAGAAAAGAAAAATCATTAAAAACAGATGTGTGGTGATTATGTTAAACGGAAACAAATAATCAAAATTCACTTCATTAATAATTTGTACGCTTTAATTATGTGCATGTTTTTATGCAATTTCTCAAAGTGATCACATGTGCATTGAGTATGTTTTAAATAAAAAAACACAATACTCAGTTGAAAATTTACGCCACTCTAGAAGTTATTTTTAATCCATTAAATTGAAGTGTGAAATTGAGAATTGTGGCACTGAGCAATAGTTTTAAATAGTCGAGACATATAAAGAGCGATATATATATATATATATATATATAGAGAGAGAGAGAGAGAGAGAGAGAGAGAGAAAGAGAGAGAGAGAGAGAGATGGACTATAAAGTAAAGGGCGACTAATGATGATATTTTTGGCATATTAATCACTTAGGAAGTTAAACAATGGAAATAGTAAGCAAAAAACAACGAACCCTGCAATCACCAATAAAAACAATTACATAAAATACTATATATATATATATATATATATATATATATATATATATATATATATATATATATATATATACATATATATTATATATATATATGTTTATGAGTGTACTACACCACCCGTGGCCCGTTGGGTCACAACCACTGCCACTATTTATTCTATATTGATTTCATTCAAAATTCATAAACTGTGACATATCTGTTACAAGAATTGATAAGGCTTTTTACTTCTACATTATAATTATGGGTAATAAAACGTCTATTCAAGGTAAATACACATAACGTGTCTATCTAATTTACATGCGTGTTCGTAGTGTGTACAGACAGTTGTATATGAATTAGATGAGAACGTTGAAAAAAGAGGGCCACTCATCCTCTAAACGCTGATAGAAGCATTAAAACATATTAGAAAGTGATTGAATTAACACACCGTGAGAGTAGGCGAGAGACATACATCGATATCTAAGTGACTTATTCACTCAATTACACATTACGGTTGATTCTATCATTAAGACCTATGTTTGCAAAAAAAGAATACACCCAGAAATATAGATCTATAATCACAAGTAACTGCAGATTTGGAATCAGCCTCTTAGATTCGATATCCGTATCGATGGCAGAAGTTCTTGAACCTTTTTTCAAGATTATTATTCAAAAATAAAAATACGTGATCATAAAATTAGAAATAAATGGTCGGACATTTTTTGTGTTCTGATAAACATACTTTTAATAGTTCACGTCAAATCATCGTAAATATTTAAAATATATGTCCGGATATCTTATGTCTTCTGAAAAGCATGCTTTTAATAGTTCACGTCAAATCATCGAATATATTTGAAACAAATGTTCGGACATTTGTAGTGTTTTGAAACACATACTTACAATAGTTCACATCAAACCATCGTATATATTAGAAACAAATGTTTGGACATGTTTAGTGTTCTGAAAAACATGCTTCTAATAATTCACGTAAAATAATCGTATATATTTAAAACAAATGTTCGGACATTTTTAGTGTTCTGATAAACATACTTTTAATAGTTCACGTCAAATCATCGTAAATATTTAAAATATATGTCCGGATATCTTATGTCTTCTGAAAAGCATGCTTTTAATAGTTCACGTCAAATCATCGAATATATTTGAAACAAATGTTCGGACATTTGTAGTGTTTTGAAACACATACTTACAATAGTTCACATCAAACCATCGTATATATTAGAAACAAATGTTTGGACATGTTTAGTGTTCTGAAAAACATGCTTCTAATAATTCACGTAAAATAATCGTATATATTTAAAACAAATGTTCGGACATTTTTAGTGTTCTGATAAACATACTTTTAATAGTTCACGTCAAATCATCGTAAATATTTAAAATATATGTCCGGATATCTTATGTCTTCTGAAAAGCATGCTTTTAATAGTTCACGTCAAATCATCGAATATATTTGAAACAAATGTTCGGACATTTGTAGTGTTTTGAAACACATACTTACAATAGTTCACATCAAACCATCGTATATATTAGAAACAAATGTTTGGACATGTTTAGTGTTCTGAAAAACATGCTTCTAATAATTCACGTAAAATAATCGTATATATTTAAAACAAATGTTCGGACATTTTTAGTGTTCTGAAAAACATACTTTTAATAGTTCACGTCATATTATCGTATATATTTCAAATGAATATTCGGACAGTTTTAGTGTTCTGAAAAACATACTTTTCAGAGTTCACGCCAAATATACTTTTGCTAGTTTACGTCAAATCATTGTATATATTTGAAACAAATGTTCGGACATTTGTAGTTTTCTGAAAAGCATGCTTTTAATAGTCACGTAAAATCATCAAATATATTTGAAACAAATGTTCGGACATTTGTAGTGTTCTGAAACACATACTTATGATAATTCACGTCAAATCATCGTATATATTTGAAATAAATGTTCGGACATTTGTAGTGTTCTGAAAAACATGCTTACAATAGTTCACATCAAATAATCGTATATATTAGAAACAAATATTCGGACATTTTTAGTGTTCTGAATAACATGCTTCTAATAATTCACGTAAAATAATCGTATATATTTAAATCAAATGTTCGGACATTTTTAGTGTTCTAAAAAACATACTTTTAATAGTTCACGTCAAATAATCGTAAATATTTGAAATAAATGTCCGGACATTTTTAGTGTTCTGAAAAATATACTTTTACTAGTTTACGTCAAATCATCGTATATATTTGAAACAAATGTTCGGACCTTTTTAGTGTTCAGAAAAACAGGCTTATAATAGTTCACGTCATATAATCGTATATATTAGAAAAAAATAGTCGTACATTGTCAGTGTTATGAAAAACATACTTATAATAGTTCACGTAAAATACGCGAATATATTTGAAAAAAATGTGCGGACATTTTTAGTGTTCTGAAAAACATGCTTTTAATAGTTCACGTCAAATCATCGTATATATTTGAAACAAATGTTCGGACATTTTTAGTGTTCTGAAAAAGATAGTTTTAATAGTTCACGTCAAATCATCGTATATACTTTAAACAAATGTTCGGACATTTTTAGTGATCTTAAAAACATGCTTATAATAGTTTACGTCAAATCATCGTAATATATTTTAAACACATAATCGGACATTTGTAGTGTTCTGAAAAACATCTTTATAAGAGTTCACGTCAAATCATCGTATATATCAGAAACAAATGGTCGTACATTTTCAGTGTTCTGAAAAACATACTTTTTATAGTTCACGTCAAATCATAGTATATATTTGAAATAAAAGTTGGGATATTTTAAGGTTGGGAAAAACATGCTTTAAATAGTCACGTCAAATCATCGTATATATTTGAAACAAATATTCGGACAGTTTTAGTGTTCTTAAAAACATACTTTTCAGAGTTCACGCCAAATATACTTTTGCTTGTTTACGTCAAATACTTGTATATATTTGAAACAAATGTTCGGACATTTGTAGTTTTCTGAAAAGCATGCTTTTAATATTTCACGTCAAATCATCGTATATATTTGAAATAAATGTTCGGACATTTGTTGTGTTCTGAAAAACATGCTTACAATAGTTCACATCAAATAATCGTATATATTAGAAACAAATATTCGGACATTTTTAGTGTTCTGAATAACATTCTTCTAATAATTCACGTAAAATAATCGTATATATTTAAATCAAATGTTCGGACATTTTTAGTGTTCTTAAAAACATACTTTTAATAGTTCACGTCAAATAATCGTAAATATTTGAAATAAATGTCCGGACATTTTTAGTGTTCTGAAAAATATACTTTTACTAGTTTACGGCAAATCATCGTATATATTTGAAACAAATGTTCGGACATTTGTAGTTTTCAGAAAAACATACTTTTAATAGTTCACGTCTAATCATCGTATATATTTGAAACAAATGTTCGGACAGTTTTGGTTTTCTGAAAAAGATAGTTGTAATAGTTCACGTCAAATCATCGTATATATTTGAAACAAATGTTCGGACATTTTTAGTGTTCTGAAAAACATATTTTTAATAGTTAACGCCAAATAATCGTATATATTTGAAACCAAAGTTCGGACATGTTTAGTGTTCTGAAAAACATACTTTTAATAGTTCACGTAAAATCATCGTATATATTTGAAACAAATGTGCGGACATATTAAGTGTTCTGAAAAAAATACTTTAAATAGTTGACGTCAAATCATCGTATATATTTGAAACTAAAGTTCGGACATTTTTAGTGTTCTTAAAAACATACTTTTAATAGTGTACGCCAAATAATCGTATATATTTGACCCAAATTTTCGGACAATTTTAGTGTTCTGTAAAAAATACATTTAATAGTTCACGTCAAATCATCGTATATATTTGAAACAAATGTTCGGACCATTTTAGTGTTCTTAAAAACAGGCTTATAATAGTTAACGTCAAATCATCGTATATATTTGAAACAAATGTTCGGACATTACTAGTGTTCTAAAACACATCCTTATAAGAGTACACGTCAAATTATCGTATATATTAGAAACAAATGGTCGTACATTTTCAGTGTTCTGAAAAACATACTTAGAATAGTTCACGTAAAATCATAAAATATATTTGAAAAAAATGCTTTTAATAGTTCACGTCAAATCATCGTACATATTTGAATTAAATATTCGGACATTTTAATGTTTGCAACAACATGCTTTTAATAGTTCACGTCAAATCATCGTAAATATTTGAAATAAATGTCCGAACATTTGTAGTGTTCTGAAAAATATACTTTTACTAGTTTACGTTAAATCATCGTATATATTTGAAACAAATGCTCGGACATTTGTAGTTTTCAGAAAAACATACTTTTAATAGTTCACGTCAAATCATCGTATATATTTGAAACAAATGTTCGGACAGTTTTAGTTTTCTGAAAAAGATAGTTGTAATAGTTCACGTCAAATCATCGTATATATTTGAAACAAATGTTCGGACATTTTTAGTGTTCTGAAAAACATATTTTTAATAGTTAACGCCAAATAATCGTATATATTTGAAACCAAAGTTCGGACATGTTTAGTGTTCTGAAAAAGATACTTTTAATAGTTCACGTCAAATAATCGTATATATTTGAAACAAATGTGCGGACATATTAAGTGTTCTGAAAAAATACTTTAAATAGTTGACGTCAAATCATCGTATATATTTGAAACTAAAGTTCGGACATTTTTAGTGTTCTGAAAAACATACTTTTAATAGTGTACGCCAAATAATCGTATATATTTGACCGAAATATTCGGACAATTTTAGTGTTCTGTAAAAAATACATTTAATAGTTCACGTCAAATCATCGTAAATATTTTAAACAAATCTTCGGACCTTTTTAGTGTTCTTAAAAACAGGCTTATAATAGTTAACGTCAAATCATCGTATATATTTTTTAAAATGTTCGGACATTAGTAGTGTTCTAAAACACATCCTTATAAGAGTTCACGTCAAATCATCGTATATATTAGAAACGAATGGTCGTACATTTTCAGTGTTATGAAAAACATACTTATAATAGTTCACGTAAAATCACCGAA
Source organism: Sepiola atlantica (assembly GCA_963556195.1). NCBI lineage: Eukaryota > Metazoa > Mollusca > Cephalopoda > Sepiida > Sepiolidae > Sepiola > Sepiola atlantica. Next base: position 76,397,474 of record OY744523.1, read on the forward strand.
TATATTTGAAAAAAATGTGCGGACATTTTTCGTGTTCTAAAAAACATGCTTTTAATAGTTCACCTCCAATCGTCGTATATATTTGAATTAAATATTCGGACATTTTAATGTTCGCAAAAACATGCTTTTAATAGTTCACGTCAAATCATCGTATATATTTTAAACAAATGGTCGGACATTTGTAGTGTTCTTAAAAACATACTTTTAATAGTTCACGTCAAATCATCGTATATATTAGGAATAAATGTTCGGAAATTTGTTGTGTTCTGAAAAACATGCTTATAATAGATTTCGTCAAATCATCGTATATATTTGAAACAAATATTCAGAAAATTTTAGGGTTCTGAAAAACATGCTTCTTATAATTCACGTAAAATCATCGTATACATTTGAAACATATGATCGCACATTTTTAGTGTTCTGAAAAAGATAGTTTCAATAGTTCACGTCAAATCATCGTATATATTTGAAACAAATGTTCGGACATTTTTAGTGTTCTTAAAAAGATAGTTTTAATAGTTCACGTCAAATCATCTTATATATTTTAAACAAATGTTCGGACATTTTTAGTGTTCTGAAAAAATTCTCATAATAATTCACGTCAAATCATCGTATTATTTGAAACACATAGTCGGACATTTGTAGTGTTCTGAAAAACATCTTTATAAGAGTTCACGTCAAATCATCGTATATATCAGAAACAAATAGTCGTACATTTTTAGTGTTCTTAAAAACATACTTTTTATAGTTCACGTAAAATTATCGTATATATTTGAAATAAAAGTTTGGACATTTAAAGGTTGGTAAAAACATGCTTTTAATAGTCACGTCAAATCATCGTATATATTTGAAATAAATGTTCGAACATTTTTAGTGTTCTGATAAACACACTTTTAATAGTTCACGTCAAATCATCGTATATATTTCTACCCAAAGATGGGACATTTTTAGTCTCCTGAAAAAGAAATTTTTAATAGTTCACGTCAAATCATCGTATATATTTGAAACCAAAGTTCGGACATTTTTAGTGTTCTGAAAAAGATACTTTTAATAGTTCACGTCTTATAATCGTATATGTTTGAAACAAATGTTCGAACATTTTTAGTGTTCTGAAAAACATACTTTTAATAGTGTACGCCAAATAATCGTATATATTTGACCCAAATGTTCGGACAATTTTAGTTTTCTGAAAAAAATACATTTAATAGTTCACGTCAAATCATCGTATATATTTGAAACAAATGTTCGGACATTAGTAGTGTTCTGAAAAACATACTTTTAATAGTTCACGTCAAATCATCGTATATATTTCAAATAAATGTTCGGACATTTGTTGTGTTCTGAAAAACATGCTTGTAATAGTTTACGTCAAATCATCGTATATATTTGAAACAAAAGTTCAGAAATTGTTAGTGTTCTGAAAAACATGCTTCTTATAATTCACGTAAAATCATCGTATATATTTACAACATATGATCGGACATTTTTAGATTTTTGAAAAAGATAGTTTTAATAGTTAACGCCAAATTATCGTATATATTTTAAACAAATGTGCGAACATTTTTAGTGTTCTGAAAAAGATAGTTTTGATAGTTCACGTCAAATAATCGTATATATTTTAAACAAATGTTCGGACATTTTTAGTGTTCTGAAAGACATGCTTATAATAATTCACGTCTAATCATCGTATATATTTGAAACACATAGTCGGACATTTGTAGTGTTCTGAAAAACATCTTTATAAGAGTTCACGTCAAATCATCGTATATATCAGAAACAAATGGTCGGACATTTTTAGTGTTCTGAAAAACATACTTTTTATAGTTCACGTCAAATCATCGTATATATTTGAAATACAAGTTGGGACATTTTAAGGTTGGGAAAAACATGCTTTTAATAGTCACGTCAAATCATCGTATATATTTGAAACAAATGTTCAGACAATTTTAGTGTTCTGGTAAAACATACTTTTAATAGTTCACGTCATATTATTGTATATATTTCTACTAAATATTCGGACATTTTTAGTGTTCTGAAAAACATACTTTTAATAATTCACGTCAAATCATCGTATATATTTCAAACCAAAGTTCGGACATTTTTAGTCTCATGAAAAAGATACGTTTAATAGTTCACTAGTAGTGTTCTTAAACACATCCTTATAAGAGTTCACGTCAAATCATCGTATATATTATAAACAAATGGTCGTACATTTTCAGTGTTCTGAAAAACATACTGATAATAGTTGACGTTAAATAATCGAATATATTTGAAAGAATGTTCGGACATTTTTAGTGTTCTGAAAAAAATGCTTTTAATAGTTCACGTCAAATCATCGTACATTTTTGAATTAAATATTCGGACATTTTAATGTTCGCAAAAACATGCTTTAAATAGTTCACGTCAAATGATCGTATATATTTTAAACAAATGTTCGGACATTTGTAGTGTTCTGAAAGACATACTTTTAATAGTTCACGTCTTATCATCGTATATATTTGAAATAAATTTTCGGACAGTTTTTGTGTTCTGAAAAACATGCTTATAATAGTTTACGTCAAATCATCGTATATATTTGAAACAAATGTTCGGAAATTTTTAGTGTTCTGAAAAGCATGCTTCTTATAATTCACGTAAAATCATCGTATACATTTAAAACATATGATCGGACATTTTTAGTGTTCTGAAAAATATGCATTTAATAGTTCACGTCAAATCATCGTATATATTTGAAACAAATGTTCGAATTTTTTAGTCTTCAGAAAAACAGGCTTGTAATAGTTCACGTCAAATCATCGTATATATTAGAAAACAATAGTCGTACATTTTCACTGTTATGAAAAACATACTTATAATAGTACACGTGAAATCATCGAATATATTTGAAAAAAATGTGCGGACATTTTTAGTGTTCTTAAAAACATGCTTTTAATATTCACGTCAAATCATCGTATATATTTGAATTAAATATTCGGGCATTTTAATATTAACAAAAACATGCTTTTAATAGTTCACGTCAAATCGCCGTATATATTTGAAACAAATGTTCGGACATTTTTAGTGTTCTGAAAAAGATAGTTTTAATAGTTCACGTCAAATCATCGTATATACTTTAAACAAATGTTCGGACATTTTTAGTGATCTTAAAAACATGCTTATAATAGTTTACGTCTAATCATCGTATATATTTGAAACACATAGTCGGACATTTGTAGTGTTCTGAAAAACATCTTTATAAGAGTTCACGTCAAATAATCGTATATATCAGAAACAAATAGTCGGACATTTTTAGTGTTCTGAAAAACATACTTTTTATAGTTCACGTCAAATCATAGTATATATTTGAAATAAAAGTTGGGATATTTTAAGGTTGGGAAAAACATGCTTTAAATAGTCACGTCAAATCATCGTATATATTTGAAACAAATGTTTGGACATTTGTAGTGTTCTGAAGAGCATACTTCTAATAGTTCTAGTCAAATCACCGTATATCTTTGAAACAAATGTTCGGACAGGTTTAGGGTTCTGAAAAACATGCTTATAATAGTTCACGTCAAACTATCGTATATATTTCATGTATTGTTTTCTTTTTATGAAAAAAAACATTTACTTGTTCTATTATAAATCTTCAGTAACATGTTTTTACTTAAATAAAAATTTGTTTTATTTCATATTTTAGACCTTTGTTGAGAGGTAAAAAAAGTCTCTACACAAAATACATTCAAGTAAGTTTAAAAGACAGAATATTTTCGTTAGATCAGAGGCCTGGTGGATTAAGCTTTCGCATGCAGTTCAACTATTTTGTGCCATCTGGTTCGAATCTAATACAAAACAGTTTTATTTTTATACTATCATATTCAAACTATTTGCTAGCCGATATCTATCATAATATTGAATATTCTTTTAATAAAATGTGGATGAAAATATATAATAGATGTCTTTAACTGCCAATCTTTTTAATTAACGATTAAGTGTATGCCTGTCGGTGAGTTTGTTATGTACATCGATAGGAAAAAACTACTGGACAGACATTTATGAAATTTGGAACATAGTCGAAATAAAACAGAGTCTGATAGGCTGTGTTGGATTTAATTTTAAAGGGGCTAATAAGATCCCCCCCCCTCCGCAAAGAAATTTGCTCATGAATTGCAAAACTACTGAGTAGATTTTTATGAAATGTGAAATGTCTATAGTATACTTTAGCTAGGTATCAATATGTCCATTAATGTATGTTCGGAACAACCATTGTAATCTGTTGTAATATGTCCATGTATGTGAATCGATTAATGAAGAAGTACTATGTGTCCTGTTTGTATTGTGTCTTTAATGATTTATTTACTGTAGTTTCTATATCGGTTCTGCACACTTAGCTGGGAAATTGCATAATGATGCTTGTCCGCGAAGGTTAGCAAAACATGTTCTAATATCAGTCGAAGTAGTCTGCGTCATCTTATCGATTTTTACTTGGGCCATAAAAATGTTGTCTTCGTTTACGGCCAAACGTTTGATTTCACATTGAGGTCGATCTCAGGCAGTGTTAGTCTGGAGATCTCTCATTTCATCTTGTTTCCATTCTTTACTACAGAAATGAAAGAGTGAAATTTCTGTAACAGTTTTTAACATATTTCATTGTATTTTGAAGGATTTCCATTTTTCCGGTGAGACACTACGATTATTTTAGGCGAATCTTTTTTCAATTTCTTACGTATTGATACCAATCAAAAAAAAGGTTTGATTAACATCTTAGGGTTGCAAAAAAATATAGAAAATCATAGATGGTCCGGTTCGATTTTGCTACACGGAAGAAGAAAGCAAAATGTGTTATCGTGGTTGTAACAGAATGAGTTTTTGCTATACGTTTGTTTCATAAACATTTTTCTATTCTTATATTTAGACCTGATCACTATTTTCTTTTCTCCTGAGATTGTTATACATGCAGGGAGTCTGAGTAAGTTTCACTCTCACACTTATATTCAGTACCATTGCCACCCACATACACAGATAATTTTACATAAGGCACTGACTTTGATATGATAATAATTCCATAACTCGTCTCTGCTATTGTATATTAGATACTCGATATTGTTTTCGAAACAATTATCTATTTACATACAATAATTTATTGATTACATTAGATCTATTATAATAGATGTCGGTTTATAAAATCGACTGCTATATATTGCGATGTCTTATCAAACAATTTTAGCATTTCAAGCAATAAATTTGTGAAATAAAACAATATTATTATAAAATATTTTATTTATAAATCATTAATTTACTAAATATGTAAAATCCTATAGAATGCATTTTCGTTTCTTAAAAAAGGACAACCATGTTTATGGATTACTCCTCGTGCAATATTTTGCTGCAGCACTCTGCATACTTATATGCAACTTCCCGTGTAATATTTTGATGCCACACCCTGCATACTTATATGCAACTTCCCGTTTAATATTTTGCTGCCACACCCTGCATACTTATATGCAACTCCTCGTGTAATATTTTGCTGCAAAACCCTGCATACTTATATGCAACATCTCGTGTAATATTTTACTGCCACACCCTGCATACTTATATGCCACTTCCCGTGTAATATTTTGCTGCAACACCCTGCATACTTATATGCAACTTCCCGTGTAATATTTTATATATATACTTACACACAGCGTGCCCCTAAATAAAAATAAAAATAAAAAGTAAAACAGTAAATAAATGAAAAAATAAAAAATTAAATTAAAAAATAATTTAATATTATTTACTTATAATTTATATATATATATATATATATATATATATATATATATATATATATATATATATATATATATATATATATATTCTATGCGTGCGGGTGTTATTTAAATAGTTTCTTACTTTTGATTTTGCTTATTATAATTTACTGTATTTTCTTCAGCAACTAAAGGAATGCCAAACTCTATTTGTTACTGCAGACTTCGTTCAGTCTTTAAATATCTCAGATGTACTTTTTATTATAAGAAAAAATGAACGTCATGATCCATAGGAGTCCATTATACCTGCGGTCACCATCCTTCGGGTTTCAAAATAACTTCAAAATAGAATTAACGAATAAAATAGGATTTTTTTTAAATATCAGAACATCGTTTTTATGTGTGCATTGACCAACTGAATGGGGCCTAATTCCTGATAGAAAAATGAACGTACATAGAGAATTACAACTAATAAAATGAATAGGATTCGAAAAAGTGGAAGTTCATAAAATAGAAAATAGTTTAATATATTCAATGCGCATTTATGGAATTTTTTTATCTCCATTAGGGCGAGTGCATGTGATGATAATACGACGATGACGACAAAGATGTAGAAGAAAATGATTATGAATTACAAAAAGAAGATAAAAAGAAATACTAGAAAGAGACGATCAGGAAAAAGAAGAAAAGGAAAAATGAGAAGAAGAAGATGTAGAAAGAGGATGAAGAATATAAAGAAAAAGAAGAATGTAAAGAAGAAGAATATAAAGAAGAAGATAAGGAAGGAGATAAAGAAGAAGAAGAAGAAGAAGAAGGTAAAGACGAAAAAATAAAAAAGAAGATAAAGAAGAAGATAGAGAAGAAAAAAATGAAGAATAAGAAAATAAAGAAGAAGAAGATAAATAAAAAGAGTAAGATAAAAATGTGTAAGATAAAGAAAAAGATAAAGAAGAAAATAAAGAAGAAAAAGATAAAGAAGGAGATAAAAAAGAAGAAGGTTAAGACGAAAAAATAAAGAAGAATATAAAGAATAAGAAGATAGAGTAGAAAAATAAAGAATAAGAAAATAAAGAAGAAAAAGATAAATAAAAAGAATATGATGAAAATGAGTAAGATAAAGAAAAAGATAATGAAGAAAAATAAGGAGAAGAAGAAGATTTAAAGAATAAGATAAAGATAAAGAAGAAAATAAAGAAAAGAAGAAGAAGAACAGGAAAAAGAAAATTAGAAGAAGATAAAAAGACGAAGAAGATAAATAGAAATATAAAAATAAAGAAGAAGAAGAAGAAGAAGATAAAGAAGAGGAAAAAGATTAATACGAAGAAGAAGAATAACAACAACAAGATAAATAAAAAAGATGAAGAAGAAAAAGAAGAAGAAGAGGAAAGAAGTAGAAAAATATAAAGAAGAAAAAGAAGAAAAAGTAGAAGAAAATAAAGAAGAAGATAAAGATAGCGATTTTTCACGATGGTCCATGATATGATTCTTTGGCACGAAATGAAGGAATAATAAAACCGATAATATCGTATTCTTTTTAACGATGGAAGCTTAGTGGGGACAAATTAACTATGGCGTCTGACTGCACAACATTGGAGAAAGATAGGGTCAGTGCAACAATCTCTTCATGGTATATCTAATGAACGAAATATATAGATATTTTTAAGATTAATACATCGTTATGTGTGTTACTTATTATTTAAATCTAATTAATATATGAAGTAAAATAATTAGTGGGAGGAAAGCACACGCTCCCTCAAAAATGTCTTAAAAAGCACAAGAGGTCAGACCCTAAATCTCTTTAATTCAATGAGAAACCAATCGATGCTATACCGGAAACTATGTAAAAATAAAGCGTAAACCTCGAAATGAGTAAACTTAGAAGATTTTAATTTCTAAAAGTCTCAATTTGATCAATGTTTGCATATTTTGTCGGATATATTTATTTTTGTGTAATGTAATATAGTTCACATCTCATTGATATACGACCGGAAATATTGAAAGTTTTCTTTTTCATATAGAACGTATTTTTAAAATATATATAAATATTCCCTACTCATGATAATTTGCATAGTTAGTGGATGATAGCTACAACATTTGAAGTTCGATGGGCTTACGAACTCAAAGTAGTGACGTGCAGGCATAGTTTATGTAAACAAACTAGCAGACACACCATGGATGAATGACTACCGCATGTACTCTTCTTCCAAACCCTTAATTCGATATTTCTATTTGTTATGATGCCTATAATTTTCATTTGTCAAGTTCTTAATAGAATAAAAAAGGTGTATTTTCTACTTATGAATGTTCGAATCAAACGCATCCCCTTTTCCACTGATAGTATAACAATTCTACAATTTAAAAGTTATGCTATTAATCTTATAAAGTAAAATATGCTTTTTCTGAAATTAAAACAGTTACTGTTATTTTGCCTTGCCACTCCCCTGATTCGATGTCACGCTGGCTTTAACACGAAGCAAAATATACAGTGACTGACTACAGAGTCAACTTTATACTAAATATTCCTGCCGAAAACTATTCTTTCATCACAAGTTCAAAAACAAACTATAGATTATGGTTATTTTTTTCTTTTTATTGGCAATTGAATTATGTCACTGTTCGGAACCAAATACGTATTCAGACGTTATTTTGACACAGACGAATTACATTTTTCTAAATATAATGAATAAGATTGTTTTCTTTTCTATAGTGTAAGTTTATTTAGTTTTTTTTCCTACGTTCTTTATCACCATTTCTCTCTACCTATGAATGTTCGAGGTACATTGTTTTCGCGGCCTTTAGTCAAATTTGCTAAAATATTGCAACCTTTTTTCTAGATATGAAATATCACCAGTCTTTTTTCTCAAAAATCATTCAAGATAGCAGCAACATGGCTGTCGGTTGATTTGTTTTGAAATAACGCTAAAAGTTACGGAGTGCAAATAAGTTGAAGGGGTCACCTGTCGAGTTCAACAACTTGACAGGTTTTCTAGGGCTTGTACCTGGATGGAGGCAGATTGGGGTCCCTTTGACTGACAAGCTTATGTTTCACTTTATTTCTGTTCTAGGAGAGAGAAGAAGAGCTAAAGCGAGACGGCCAGTTTACGGTCAACTGATACGATTGGCTACAATGATAAACGATAAAGCGAAGCGATCAAATAGAACTTGAAAAGAATCCATTATATATTTTAAAGAAAATACAAAAATGTCATTTTTATTAAGCAACCATCCTTTTTCAGCTTGCAGAATTCAACCATCTTCCATGCCTACTACTTTTTCTTTAAACCAGAAGAAAAGTAATCTTAATAGACGCGTATTGCTCGTTCTGGTAATTGACGCCAATATGAGAGTTTTGTGGATCTGATTAACAGCGTTTGCACAAAAAATATCGAGTCTGTGCCAAGATCCTGGTACAATGGTGCCGACAAATGGAGAGTCAACCTCGAGGGGGCAGCCTTTATCCACGATAGTATCACAATGTTAAACATATTTGACAATCAGTAAACGCCTTTGAAATGTTCTGATGAATAATAAATAAATAGATAATAAAAAGCAAATAAGAAAGAAAGAAAATAATCCAAATGCCGAGACAAATTCAAATGTTTTCCAACTATTTCAAGTGGTTTTCCAACACAATTTTCAAACAATTTATTATTTATAGTATTTAAGACATCATGTTCAAACATAACATAAATTAAATATTTCTAAAATTTGCGACATGAATTTCAAACATAATAATTGAATATTTCTTGAATTTGCGGCGTTTAGTTTAAAAACATAATAATAATAGTATATTGCTAGAATTTGCCACGTCATTTTCAAACATGAAAATAATTCAATATTTCCAGAATTTGTGTTCTAATTTTCAAACATAATATTAATTGAATATATCTAGAATTTGCCACGTCATTTTCAAACATAATAGCAATTGAATATTTCTAGAATTTGCCACGTCATTTTCAAGCATTGTAATAATTAAATGTTTCTTGAATTTGCCACGTCATTTTAAAAGATAATAATTAAATATTTCTTGAATTTGCAGCGTATTTTACGCACATGACAATAATTTATATTTCTAGAATTTACCCCGTAATTTTTAAACATGATAATAATTGCATATCTCTTTAGTTTAGTGGTTATTTTTTAAAACATAATAATAATTAAATATTTCTAAAAGTTTCGACGTCATATTGACACATGCTGATAATTAAATATTTCCAGAATTTACGACGTCATTTTTAAAATTACGTGGTCTAGAATTTGCCACGTCATTTTCAAACATAATAATTGAATATTTCTCAAATTTGCGACGTCATTTTCAAACATGATAATAATTGAATATTTTAAATATTTTCCACGTCATTTTCAAACATTTTAATACTTTAATATTTCTTGAATTTACGTTATCTTCAAACATAATAATAATTGAATTTTTCTAGAAGTTTCGACGTCATCTTCAAACATGATAATAATTGAATATTTCTTGAATTTGCGACGTTATTTTCAAACATGATACTAATTGAATATTTCTAGAATTTGTGACGTCATTTTCAAACATCATAATACTTAAATATTTCTTGAATTTTTGACGTTATTTTCAAACATAATAATAATTGAATATTTCTTGAATTCGTGACGTCATTTTCAAAGAAATATTTAAGTATTATTAATACTTAAATATTTCTTGAATTTGTGACGTTATTTTCAAACATAATAATTGAATATTTCTTAAATTTGCGACACTATTTTTACACATTATAACAATTGCTTATTTCGATAATTTGTGACGTCATTTTCAAACATGATAATAATTGAATATTTCTAGAATTTGCAGCGTCATTTTCAAACATCATAATAATTGAATATTTTAACAATATCTACCATCATTTGGAGACATAATAATAATTCTTCTAGAATTTTCCACGTCGTTTTTAAACATTATAATTAATTATTTTTTTAATTTGCGGTGTAATTTTAAAACATAATAATAATTGAGTATATCTAGAATTGGTCCACGGAATTTTCAAACATGATAATCATTTCATATTTCTAGAATTTGGCACGTCATTTTTAAACATAATGATGCTTGAATATCTCTAGAATTTGCCACGTCATTTTCAAATATAATAATAATTGAATAGTTCTTGAATTTGCGAAATAATTTTCAAAAATAATAATAAAAGACCCAAGAAACCAATGCTTTCACTTGTGAAAAGAAAACAATGAGGAAAATAGTGTGCGCATAGTGGGCGTAACGGTACCGCTAAAAGTCAGTAAATAGACTAAAGGACCGATAAAACTCAATTTCGTCTAAAAATGTATTTGTCGGACCAGGCGGCACTTCCTCACAGATGGGAGCGCCACAGCCGATAGGCAAGACACATAACTCGTTTTCAAAAGGAGACGCTAATGCCTGGAAGAATTCTCCCGTTACTTTTTAAAGTTGTGGTAAATTCGAAATAACACAAAAGCGCTGTGTTTCTTTGTATTCTAACAGTAACCGTTAGTCAAGGCAGAAACGGTGCGAGCGTAGTGGGCGTAGTGAGTTTATAGTCGTAGGAAGTGATTAAAGTTAATTTTATTCAAAAATGTCCTGCTCGGACCCTGTGACAGTCTCTCACGTATTAAGACGACTCAGTCAACAGGTAACAACCCCGTCCTATCTTCCGAAAAGTGGAGGTAGGTCTACTGTGAATAATGCGTCCGATAAAAAGTAAAAGAAATAATTCATTGAATTATCGAACACGTTCATTACGGTATACGTTCGTAATGATAGTTACGTGTAAGTCTGAATCGGTCTGAGTATCGCTAAATATAAAATTCGGCAGAATGTCTTGTAAAAATTGCAACTGGCTGCCGTAAGCCTAGTAAAGAGTTATTACTGTCTACCGCGAATGACATAAAACAGGGGATATACGATACTTTAGAAATATATACGAACGAGCAAATAAGTGGGAACGTATTCGCTGTGTAGCGGCAAGTAACCGATTGCAAGAAACAAAGACTTGTTGTTATTCAATTAAGTAACTTAAGTAATTGTACATAGTAAGGTTTACGGAACATAAATCTGAAATAATAATCTCAATAAAATGTACTATTTTTGTAAAGTGTGTAATAAAAAGGATATACAATGAAAGTACGTCGTATCGATTTGTCTTGTGAACGGGCAATTTGACATGCGTAAACAAAGAAGATCCAAACCTATGCAGTCAAAGTGGTGCTGTATTTGTTTATGTGAAGAACTTAATTTGTTGTTTGTGTATGACCTTCGTTAAACAAACTCACGCTCCTGTTTTGGTGAGTAAAGTAAAATGTGTCCACTGTAATTAACGGTAAATTTATGTAACTTGTTTCTACTGGGAGAATTATTGTGCCGCAATAAGTATTTTTAGAAAAAAAATTTGAAGTGAAATAAAATATATTTGGTTTAATAATGTAGTGGAAAGAAAAAACGAAACATTAATTTTATCCGAATCAAATGCTGATATGTCATACTGATTGCTATTTGTGTTTGAGTTTGGAAATATGACCCACTTAAACTTAATTATATATATATATATATACACACACATATATATATATATATATATATATATATATATATATATATATATACATATTGGTACATAAAAGTTAGTACAATATTAGTACCGTCGGTTTCAAGCTCAGAAGGACTTAGCCATCCGGCTCTCTTCAGCTTATGTTGGCACCTGTTTCAGAAATGTGAAGTTACGTGTCACTCCCGTTTGGACGCAATATTTGCTTAGAGTGTTATGTGTATTTGTTTAAATTTAGTGTAAGGGAGGTTGAATAAAGTTTGAAAAAAGAAGGAGGTGAAATGTAACCGTTAAGATTTAAAAATGGAAAAGATTTAAAAATATAAAAAAATAAAAAATATTTCTATAAAAATCCCTTGAGTCAATGTTTACCAGCAGCATATAATTAGCCGTTACTCTTTTGAGGTTTAATTATGTGCTTTCTAGAGAGAGTCAGAGAGAAAATGGGTTTAAGGATTATACTTATGAAAAGATCAAAAGTAAAAAACACATTAAATTCAAGTTTAAGGTCTGGATTAAAGACTTTAAATCAATCCAAAACAAATTAAAAAAAAATTAAACTCGGGTCCGGTCCTAACAGGTTGTAGATCGGTCTAAGAGTAGTAATTCTGCAGGGTTTTTAAATAATGTTGTATTCGGGATTTAACATTAATAACTAAGGTATAGTGAAGGCTTATGGGAGTAATCGGCAGCAACTCCCTCCCCTCTGTCCAATACATAACCCAATAATTGCTCCACTAAATACCGACTTCCACCCCGAAAAATCCTCCCAACTATTACCCCTCATAAATATAAATTTAAAAAATAGAAATGAATACCCTAATCGGCCCATATCCACACCACAACTCAATACCAATAATTTACACTACGTAAATATGAAATAATAACTTTTCCAATAATAATTTTTCCAGTTATTAAGAGGGTAACACCTCCATTTCACATTAGTATTACTCCCATGAGTTTAAAATGTATCTTAGTAAAATATGTATTAATCTACAGGCAGCTGTTTTGTCGTTTCACAGCTAATCAGTGTGACTAGACGCAACGAGCGCACCAACCCCGAAACTCGAAACCCGGACACTACCCATTATCAATCATGACCACTTGCGCCCGACTGTCTACAAAATCGGCGACCGAGTCTGATACTATAATTGGAAAACATATATCGCTTATAAATTACATTTTTAT
>OY744523.1:76413444-76443444 GCA_963556195.1 Sepiola atlantica
CAAAACAAAGATATTTTAAACTATTTTTACTCCATTGTTTTCAAGGTTAAATGTTCTCGTATTTTCAAAGTTCAAATTTACATACGTTCAAAATAACATGCTAATTACACTTTTATTTCAATCAATATAAAAACATTTAACGGCTATTCTGAAGCTAGAGTTGCCCGGCAGTCTTTTTACTTTTATGTTTTATTCTCAGTTTTTTCAACTAGCATTTTTTGTGTTTCTTTTTAACAAAATTATTTTTAAGCAAGACTTTTGAGTTTAATTTAGTTTCCGATAACGGAAATGAAGAATAATTTTTTATACATATTTTAACATCATTGTTCTCTACAGGAAAACTTTTGCGATCACAAAAGCCCTAAAATATATGAAAAGTTCTACAAAAACGAACTTAAATCGATGTCATATAATGCATTATTTCGATAAGAGGTCTATAGTTTAACAGGTGATTACTTTTATGCTGTAGCTATGTTCTTTTATGCGCGTTTTTATTGGAATCGGAATCGGTAATTGTATTGGAATCTGGAATTAAGAACTAAATCAGTCATTCTATCGGAATCAGTTTGAATATTGGAATCGTTCTATCACTAATAAAAGCTCTAATGCAAAGTTCCGAATACGTTCGTCGAACACGCTCGACTAGTCTTCTATCTGTGGCCGCTTCTAGGTACATATAGATCTTAATTTTCGTAAATTACGTGACAGTTTCCGTTGGCCGAGTGGATATGGCGACTGCTTGCAGATTTTAGGCTGACTCTGAACCGGGTTCGCGCCTCCCGACAGTCTGAAATTGTTACTTAACTGCACTGATGAGAGCAATAAGCTTGAAACGCTAGCGTCTGTAGGTATTAATAATTTAATATTTATTTATTAATATTACTAGCAAATAGATGCTTAGAGTGTTATGTGTCTGCCGCGTCAGAAATAACGCTAGTATGTAATTTGGGTAGAGCTTTTTATCACTATCATTAATTTAAATGATGTATTGCACATGATAAATAACATTAATAAAAAGAAAAATTAAGTTTGCATTGTTATCATCTGCTCGCTTTTCTTTCTCAATCGTTTTGCGCCAAATCCACGTAAGAATTTACAAAATAATAAATAATAATAGTTTTAGTTTTTCAAAGAGAAAAAGAAAAGTGTACCTAACATAAAATTAAAAATAAAAAAATACAGCGAATACGATTCTAAAAACAGTTATTTACTTGCCAAGTTATCGTCTGCTTGTTTTACTTTACACTGAATCGTGTTGCGCCAAATCCACGTCACAATATAATAAGTAATATTTTATGTCTTTCAAAGCGGAAAAGAAGGTGTACGTAAATTAAAATCAACAATTAAAAAAACAAATTACAGCGAACACTATTCTAAAATCAGTTATATAGTTTTCCAGTACAATGTGTTGTTTTTTTTTGCTGACAAAAAAAACTAAATTCATTATAATGTGTGTGTGTTTTTTTAAATAGTAATTTTTAAATCAATTACTATTTTAATTAAACAATATAATGGCTAATAAGATTAAGAAAATCAACAAACTCACAACGTTTTAATGAAATAAATCAGTAAAGTATTAACGCGCCCATTCAGAGGGAGGTACGCTATTTAATCAGTTGGACGTAGAGGAACGCGCCCGTTCAGAGGGAGGTACGCTGTTCAATCAGTTGGACGTAGAGGAAACAACTACGTAACTTATTTTATAAATAAATAATAAAAGAAATAATTATAATTTATAAGTAAGATTATTAGCGAGCAAAATAGCGTAAATACATGTTGTAATCTGAAGAGAACAATCATGAGTGTATATTTTCGAATACTAATTTATTAGAAGTGCAAAAGCAATTGATTATGTAAATTGGGAAATGCCCATAGTGTTTGTAGCAGTTTTTTTAATAGTATATAATGAAGCTGGCGAACTTCATAAATAGTCATAGTACTCTGATGGAGTTTCGGCCTCAGACATACATAAACTCCATTATTAATATATATATTTATATATATATATATATATATATATATATATATATATATATATATATATATGCGTGTGAGTCAATTTAGTATTTGAGTTACTAGATTATGAAGATAAGTATTCGGTGCGTGTTACATTCAAATAAATAGCTTTGGTGTAAGGAAATGGGAATAACTACTACTTATTTGAACATCTGTAGTATTTGCAAGGTGTGTAACTAAAATGCATGTATCATACGAAATATTTGAACTTTGTGATTTTGATAGCAGTAAGATGACGTGTGACAGAGAGGGAGGTATATCTTTCGACAGCGTCTATAACAAGAAAAGAGACGGTTGTGATTTTTGTTCATTATTCGTTTCTAGTAATTGAAATAAGGAACAATCTCATTTTACTTTATATATAAGATTTAACCAATTTTAGATTCTAAATTTTACTTCTTGATTTCCATTCTTTGCCTCATTTTATTTGCTTTTAGGCTTTTTGTGAGTTGGGCCTTATTTCAAAACATTTTTTTTTCTTTTTATGTGCATATTTCGCCAGCTTTCGTGTATCTAATAACTTATATTCCTTTGGGATTGATGTATAGTGTAAGTTATATCATGCCTTATTTATCCGCTTAACGGTTGCATCCAATCCATTTTGATATGATTAATTCGTTTCATGTGCATTCACTGGGGTTACGGTTGGAGTTGATCCGGTGTATGTGGCCATGATTCTCATTGTCTGCCGAAGAGGGTTCTTTTTAATTTTCGATTCCAAACTGGTGTCTATCCAAGGGAACCGATTCTTGTGTGTCGCGAGTGACGACCTGCCCTCTGTGTGTCTGTAGATATTGATGCCATTTTTGCATTTTATCTTTGACCGCCAAGGAGTAATTGTATTCAAACTATCACCTTGAAAACCACTGTGAGTCAAGACTGAATGCTCGTTTTACTCATGAGACATTACTTTTATTTTTGACGTCAATCAGTCATTTGCTTATATCAATAAATATGGGAAGGCTGTTTTATTGGTCAATTTAATAGAACAAAACCTTGCTATTAGTTAAAAGAAAATTCTGAATGAAATGCAAAATACTCACTCGATACTGAGACAAATATAATCAACAATTTCTTTTCAAACACCAACTCTCATTCTTTTCAAGAATAAACAAATTTGCATTTAAATAAACAGTGAAGGAACTCAAAACGAATATTGAAATTCGCGACGTTTACATTCACAAGCCTTTCTTTTAACTTTTTTTTTAAATATAAAATTAGGTGGGTTCGCCTTATTATTTCCTAGTTCTTTATTAGTTGTTATCTTGTCTCCTTGTTTTTTATGTAAGAAATGAAATAGTAAGAGCCCAAATAGCTTGGATTCATCAAGTCCATGAAATTAGAGTCTGCTTGCATCTCGGCTATTTTTGCTGTCTCTCTTTTCACACGTATTCCCCCCTCTCTCTCTCTCTCGTTCTCTCTCACGCTGACTGTCATGCTAATCCAATCCCCTTTTCTCTTTTTCTCTCTCTCCTTCTTTCGTTTTTCACTGAGTTTTCTTTCAACTTGTTGTCTCTCATCGAAAAACAACAATATTGATAAGTTAGCTCACTAACAAACAATATTCTTTATCGCAAATAATTTTCTAAACAACTCAACTCAAAAGCTTCAAGTGTTTATCATATATCACTCTATCTCCATATATTAATTCTAAACCTAACCTTAACCCTAACCCGCTACCTCTACCATCACTCTCTTTCTCTCTCTCTCTCTCTTTCTCGGTCCTCTCAATCTTCTAAACTTGATAAGGCTATCTCACCAATCAACGGATTGTACGTTATCAAACATCAACTTTAAATTTACTTGAATCAATATGCTAATTCCCTATTTCACTTTCCTCTCATATTCTCCTTTTTTTATCAAGATAGTTTCGTTGAAAGACCTCGAACATCAACATGTTATATCTTTGCAATTTTCTTAAAGAATAAGTTTCTAGGAACTTTAATATTTTCCACTTTCCATTCTAAGCGAAAAATTATTTTGCTGAAATAGTGTGTTAATAGACGAAAACACTTTTATGCTTAAACATTAACATTTTCTCTTCACTGAAGTGTTAATGCTAAAAATGTATCAACATTTCTTTTGAGATCGAAGATATCAAGCATTCTTTTAGTTGTAAACGATATCATTTTAATAGGAAAACCGCGAGAACGCTGATAACAAAAGATGAATATCATTAACTTTAAAACATTTTTTGAGACCAGAATAATTATTGCTAATAATACGAATCTTCCTTTCGATATCTTTCGCACACCAAAAAATACACATATGTATTAGGCAAGGTTGTCGCGGAATTACTGTTAAACGATTGATCTTCGAGCCGCTGTCTTTATCAATGTCAGAAATTCTTGAAACTTTTTAAAACCCATTATTCAAAATTGAAAGTACGTTGAAATAACATTAGAACCAAATGTTACTACATTTTAAGCGTTTCTTTTTAGCCGACCGAACGAATTGGTTACTTTGAAGAGGAAACGTGTTTTTTTAATTAAAAATGGGTTTTAAAATATCTGATAAATGTTAACTAATATATACGATTTAAAAAAAAAACATTAACGTTGCTTAATGTTTCTTTCATTATTTTATATAGTCGAACTAGGTTGGACCTTTTCAATGACATATGTACACTTAACTCATCTTCTAAATCAAGTTAAGACGATATTTCGCATGAACCTCTGTCAAGAATAGTAAAATTGCACCATGCTACTAAACTCAGCACTATATTACGCTCATTAACTCGAGCGTGTTATAATAAATTTGTGATTTTTTTCCAACTAACACTAAATATTACTTTTGGCCCACCATCTTATAATCTCCCTAAAACATACGCCATATAGGTGGTAGCAAACACTTTCCCCGCTAACACTTTACTATTAACCCTCTCTTTATCGACACTGACAACTAATAAACAACGTCTATTTATTATTTACTATTAATTTACTACATAATACAATACATTACGCACGCATTTCCATTTTACTTTCCTTAGAAAAGGGAATTTCGATAGAAATATTACGGGGGTGGGCATCGGTTTTAATACGGGCTCTGTAGACCTCTTTAATTTTAAAAGTGCTCATTATCACAGATAAGGCGGGTGTTCAATCACAGTGAAAATTCTGGGGAAATACCGGTACCATGGGATAGCGCGGGAAGACTGCTACATACGCGTCTCCTTCCTTCTTTCTTGCTTTACCCCTTCCACAATTCCGAACTGACAATTATTCTAAACGTTAACATTGTTCGATATAACATATATGCGTCTTGCCGGATGTTTACAAATTTCAATTCATAATTTTATATTTTTCACGGGCAACGCCAGGTCATGGGTCTACATATAAACAATATCAAGATGTTAAAATGTTTAAAGAAATGTTTGTTCGGCGATTGACTGGTTGAACGCGTTCTCCTTTCAGTTCGAATATGTTATGCAATTTTTATGGTTCGAATCTTAGACTAGGTAATTGTTTGAGTTTTTACGATAGTATTTCAGATAGGTTTTTCTGATATCGATCATAAAACTGAATAATGTTATTTTTTAAGCTTTGTCAATTTTAACGGACGTGCAATAATGAAAAGGTTTTAAAAAACAGGTGTTAACATGTAATTCATCAAGTATATTCATTTTTGGAAGCAAAATTTACTATAAACGTTAAGTTGTTTATTTTCTCAGCAGGCACAAAGTGAAGTGTTTTTAAACCTTGTATATAGTGATGCCATAATCATACATAACACTATTATATTTACCAAATTTAAGAAATAATTGCACATATGAATAATCAGGAAATAAAACCCGAAAGAGTGTATGATTTTCTGAATGCAGTCGTCATACAAAGAATGATTTAAAGAATAGTTGGCATGTCCATAAAGACTGTTTTTAATGTGAAAAATATAATGACGATAGGCACCACTATTTCGAGGAAGTCTGCAAGTGGCGGAATCAATTAAAACGTAGCAAAGCTTTGATTAAAGCTCTCAAAACCCAAATCCTAAATGATCGAACCAGATCGATGAGAAAAATGGAAATCTAACTTGAGGTAAACAACAAGACCTTTTAATGTCGAAAATATTATTTGAATTAAAAATCGTACATAAAACCCACCAAAATACTTGTTTACAAGAGATATGAAGGTACAGAGATTCGAAAGGTGCACTACAAATAAGACATAAAGTCCTCCATTGTAACGATCTTTTTAAAGAAAATATCGTAACTAGATGCCGTTCTAAACCGCAGAAATGACAGATTTATCGCAAAAATTCACAGCTAAATTTAAAGGGACATTCAGAAGAAAACATATTGCTTCCGATGGAGGGAAAGTGTCCATGAAATTCTTTAAAACCGATGAAACGATCAATGTTAGCATTTACTACTCATTCTGAGATAGCAGGTATTGCCATGGAGTAACGCAAACTACACAGATGGTTATTATGTGTCGACACAGGATGGTGCTCCAACCCATACAGCTAGAAAAATAAAAGATTTCTGTAAATCCAACTTAAGCAACTTTTGGGAATCATGTGTATAGCTGCTTTCTAGCCTAGATGGAAACTTTCTGGATTGTGCTATATGGGCCGTTTTGAAACATGCTACCAATAGACAATTACACAGCAATGTAGACCTTCTTAAATATACTATAATAAAAAAGAAGGTGAGAAGTTTTCTCCGGAATATTTGAGAAACACTTGTCCAAAGTTATGGAAGCGTGTGAAAGCAGTTATTAAGAAAGAAGGACACATGGAATCAAAATATTTTTATTATGCCAATTTTCTCATGGCAAATACATTTTCATGACTTTCAATAAACTAATTGGTCATACATTGTCTTTGAATCCCTGCCTCAAAATATTTTTTGCTTCCCCAATCTCTCTCTCTCTCTATATATATATGCATATATATATATATATATATATATATATATATATATATATATATATATATATATATATATGCATATATATATATATATATATATATATATATATATATATATATATATTCATATATAATGTTTATATAAACAGATATAGTCGATATCATTTATAAGCGCTTCTCCAGTAGCCTAGTAGAAAGAGCTACCGACTTCAACTAGATGGTTGAATGGTCGATCCCTGGCTTGGAAGAGGTGTGGGTCGTGCCGCAATGAAAGGCTGTGCTTCAGCGAAACGGTCTTCTGTCGATGATATAATCCCCTTCTTGGGTCGGAAACTGGCATTAAGTGATGTTACCTGCAGCTTGCCAGCGTAAGTCAAAGCTTGTTCTAAATAACCTAATTGAGCACTGTGAAGAGACGGTCAATTTTCATATAAATAGACATTGTAGATATCATTTACGAGCGTTTCCCGTGTTGCCTAGTTGTAAGAGCTGCTGATTGTCAACTAGTTGGTGGTCGATCTCTCGCTTGGGAGTGGCGCTATCTAGATATGATACAGTTAAACAGTCTGTATATGGATGACTATATATATATATATATATATATATATATATATATATATATATATATATCGCCTCCCGACCGTCTGAAATTGTTACTTCCCTGCACTGATGAGAGCAATAAGCTTGAAACGCTAGCGTCTGTAGGTATAAATAATTTAATATTTATTTATAAATATTATACTAAGCCCCTTTAAGAAATTAAAGTTGAGCACTCTCGGGGAAGTTAAAAATAGACTGTCAAAAAGCTCTAATGCAAAGTTCCAAATACGTTCGTCGAACACTCTCGACTAGTCTTCTATCTGTGCCAGCTTCTAGGTACATATAGATCTTAATTTCCCTAAATTACGTGACAGTTTCCGTGGGCCGAGTGGATATGGCTGACTGTGTGCCGGGTTCACGCCTCCCGACCGTCTGAAATTGTTACTTCCCTGCACTGATGAGAGCAATAAGCTTGAAACGCTAGCGTCTGTAGGTATAAATAATTTAATATTTATTTATAAATATTATACTAAGCCCCTTTAAGAAATTAAAGTTGAGCACTCTCGGGGAAGTTAAAAATAGACTGTCAAAAAGCTCTAATGCAAAGTTCCGAATACGTTCGTCGAACACTCTCGACTAGTCTTCTATCTTTGCCAGCTTCTAGGTACATATAGATCTTAATTTCCCTAAATTACGTGACAGTTTCCGTGGGCCGAGTGGATATGGCTGACTGTGTGCCGGGTTCACGCCTCCCGACCGTCTGAAATTGTTACTTCCCTGCACTGATGAGAGCAATAAGCTTGAAACGCTAGCGTCTGTAGGTATAAATAATTTAATATTTATTTATAAATATTATATATATATATATATATATATATATATATATATATATATATATATATATATATACGGTTAATGTTTATATAGCAAACATAGTAGATATCACTTACTAACGCTTCTTATGTAGCCATGTAGTAAGAGCTACCGACTGTAATTGTATCTGTTTACGAATAGATCTGCCTATATAGAACATACTCTGTATTTTTAGACTTTTCGTAATCAGCTAGAATAAATTTCCAATTAAAACAAGAGATTTTACAATTTTGTGAAGAAAATACTATAAACTTATGAAAAATCTTAACCACTGAAATGGTCCCTTAATAAGAGAGACAAACAATTTACCGCCTGCGATCACTACTACTTGAATTATGTTCACAAATCTCAACAATTTTTCATCATTTTTGGCAGACTCAAATGAACATATTTTTAGATGTTTGCAAAAACATGCATTATTTAGACCATTTGTTGTTAATCTTCAACACCAAATGAAAACAACTTAGAATCAGTACAAATTTCCGATTACATCATTCCTGTAAATAATATATAAATTCTATTTTCGTGTATTCTGAGCAATATCTAATGAAATAAGTTTTTTTACATTTCTAAATATGTGTAAGTTTGCCAATATTTCTGACACATTGAATGGACAAATCTTAGTTTCAGTATTATCCCTATGATCTACTCTATTGAGAGAATCGTTGATATCAACTTTTTGAAAGACACAAACATCTTATTTATGTTATGCTTTAGTCATTCATTTCAGTTAGCAGACTCCTCTGTTTTTGTCACTAGAAACAAGACAACACTTTCTCTAACAGAATCAGAGAAGTAATGCCAAACCAACGCCTATCTCGTTCGGACCAGCGTCGTCAATATAACAGGTTTGCGGGTCTAAATACACAACAATGATGCACAACTGTCCCTCCATATAGAACATAGAAATTGTTTAGTGCCGATTCTCAGGGAATACAACACTGAGGTAGGGCCCGGACTATCCCACGCTATGACTTATTCTCAAAATGAAAGATATTTGATATATTTTTGAAAATTTGCAATTTTGTAAATTGAGGGAATTTTAAAATCTTGCTAGACAAACTGGTGCAACAAATAATATTTGGTCTATTTTTTGATGGATGTGAAGGAAAAACTAGTTAGTGCAAAATATTGTTTGTGATAAAATGTAATTTTACTGAATTTAGGTTTCCTTCATAGGGGAAGTCTATAGTATGCCTGACAATTTAGTGAATTTAGGTTTCCTTCATAGGGGAAGTCTATAGTATGCCTGAAAATTTAGGTTTCCTTCATAGGAGAAATTTATAGTAGGCCTGACAATTTAGTGAATTTTAGTTTCCTTAATAGAGGAAGTCTATAGTGTGCCTGACAATTTAATGAATTTAGGTTTCCTTCATAGGGGAATTCTATAGTATGCCTGACAATCTAGTGAATTTTGGTTTCCTTAATAGGGGAAGTCTATAGTGTTCCTGACAATTTAATGAATTTAGGTTTCCTTCACAGGGGAAGTCTATAGCATGCCTGTACAATTTAGTGAATTTAGTTTACCTTCATAGGGGAAGTCTATAGTGTGCCTGACAATTTAATGAATTTAGGTTTCCTTCATAGGGGAATTCTATAGTATGCCTGACAATCTAGTGAATTTTGGTTTCCTTAATAGGGGAAGTCTATAGTGTTCCTGACAATTTAATGAATTTAGGTTTCCTTCACAGGGGAAGTCTATAGCATGCCTGTACAATTTAGTGAATTTAGTTTACCTTCATAGGGGAAGTCTATAGTATGCCTGACAATTAAGTGAATTTAGTTTACCTTCATAGGGGAAGTCTATAGTATGCCTGTACAATTTAGTGAATTTAGTTTACCTTCATAGGGGAAGTCTATAGTATGCCTGACAATTTAGTGAAGTTAGGTTACCTTCATAGGGGAAGTCTATAGTATGCCTGACAATTTAATGAATTTAGTTTACCTTCATAGGGGAAGTCTATAGTATGCATGTACAATTTAGTGAATTTAGTTTACCTTCATAGAGGAAGTCTATAGTATGCCTGACAATTTAGTGAATTTAGGTTACCTTCATAGGGGAAGTCTATAGTATGCCTGACAATTTAGTGAATTTAGGTTACCTTCATAGGGTAAGTCTATAGTATGCCTGACACCAAAAATACATGACTCATGCAAATGAAAAGTAATCGCAACTTTGCGCCGGTTTAAAAAATGACGATGTGTTTCTCAATAACTATTGTCAGGTATTTAGATCATTTGAAAGTGTGCCGCTACTAGAATGTATTTACTGTTCCAAATGTATTACTTTTATTCAGCACTAAAAAACATGACAGATAATATTTTTCATAAAAATAGTTTCCATGATACTTTTAACAACAACCATGAAATTGTGGGTAAATAGAATTTTCAATAATTTTCCAATGCTTCAAGTATTGCAAAAATTTATTTGCCATGAGAAAATTTACATCATAAAAAATCTTTTGATTCCACGTCTCCTTCTTTATTGCTATTTAATTAACGTCATGTAAGATATGAATTATTAGATAAACATGCTTATAAAAACAGCATAGTTTATTACCATGAAATTAATAGTATTGACAAACAGGTATAATAAAAAACCAATAACGTTGCACTCATTGAATTTTCAAAACTTGGCTTGGTAATCATACGGACGCTTTTTCAAACTGTAGACTTGCAAATTATACAGGATTACCGTCTTTATCAAACTACTATCGGAAGATTCTAATACCGGACGCTAGTCGTAAATTTGAAATTAAATGAATTAATATATGTAATTCTCAATTTTGTTTCTTTGCTTAATGAAAAACCATTATGATATTGTATGACAGCGGTATAGATTAAATAGTTGATATGAACGATCGATAAACTTTAAATATACGTTTAATTCTGTACAAAAATATGCATCCGTGATGTAAGTTGAATAAATATATCATACACCTAATAGAGATGTGTGTGGTATAAGGGCATTTTTGGTAGAAAATGTATCGAATAACTTCCAAATGAGTTCAAGTACTTACTTACCGTATTTTCCAGATCTGTCTCGAGCGAGTACTGACTGCTTGCAGACCTCAAAAGAATTTCCGAGGGAAAAAAGATTTGGCTCCAATGAAGAAGTGATAACGTAAACTGAGGCCAAAACGTATCGTTCTACAAAAAGTAGTAAATTGGTAAAGAAGCTTGAGACTATGTTGATGAATAAACTCTAATTTTTCGTAAAAGTTGTTATTTCATAAGTTCGGAACTTATTAAGTGATGTATTAGTATTGCTCACTATAGGAGCGGATACATTTCAACTGATAGATATCCGATATTAAAGAGTAAGAATCTTAATTATTTTAAACGACGAGATACTACAGCCGAGCTGATTGAGAATTCATCAGAGATCGCATCGGAGACACCCCATGAAGTGAACCCTTTTCTCTCCATGCTGATCAGTTCCCAAATGGTGTAACCGAATGGGGCAGAGAACGTATTGAAGCACATGTCCCCATGCGAAAATTCTACAACAAGCCCCACCCTCCACAATAGTTCACCTTGAACTATGCAGCTACTATTGCTACGAAGCAGCAAGCACTCCAAGTATTTAACCGCCATGAGTGAACTGCCAATATACATAAACTTATAGTGCCAAGAAATCATTGTAAGACTGGAATAGATGAAGCAAAGAAAATGGTATACAGAGATGACCAGAAAACGGATTCAGTCACAGAAATAAGGTACTCGTGATTTCTGTAAAATCTTCAATAGTGTAGTGAAGAATAGGCAATCAATAATTCTCCCGCTATCCAGCCACAATGATGTCTTTTGAACGGCAACTGATAAGGCTGAACTATTTTCCCAGCGTTTCGCTCTAAACTCCACTTTGTATTCTGCAAACCACTCCCACCTAAATGTTCTATTACGGACTGAAGCCACACTCGATGACCTGACATACCACCCCATCTCGGAGACATCATGAAAATAGTTGACATCTGCAAAGCATGTGGCCTGATCTATTACAAGTAATAGTGATAAAAAAATACTTTTCTGAAGTGGACTCTACAAAAATGCCTTTTCAAATGTTGCTTCTCTAACGGCTATAAGATTGCCTCTTTTGTACCAGTCTTCAAGAATTCTGGAGATAGAACTGCCCTACAGAATTATCGCCCCATCAGTCTACTCCCGCTCGTCGTTTAATCTTTGAATCCTTAATCAATCTAGAGTTAGTCCCTCACCTCGTTAATGCTAAACTTCTTCCTGACCATCAGTATAGATTTAGGAAAGGACGGTTTACTGCGAATATTCTAACAGTTATCTCTGAACGCATATACAATACAATGAAAAAAGGAAGTGAAGCTAGGGCGGTAGCGCTTGATACATTCAGAGCCGTTGTTCTACTTATATAAATAATTTCATATGGTATTACTGAACGAATATTTGATATAATTCGATCTTTCCTATCCAACAGAAAGATCCAGTTTATCCTCGATGACCGTTTATCTAAACAACACGACATAAATGCATGTATATCGAAGGGATTGATTATTGGACCTTGATCGTACCTGATTTCCATAGACGACTTCCCTGATGACATTGTGTCTGAGCTGGGTATATTTGCTGACGACATCACGCTCTAGTCTCGTCATGTGGGTAAACCGGACGCGCACATGAATGCTGACACCTTAGAAAGTGTCATTCAGTCTGTATTGGAATAGGGCCATAGATGCATTGTAACATTTAATGTAGCACAGACAGAGCTGTTTTTCTTCAACTACTACAAGACACCTTTACAGCTACCGACTGTCATGGCATATAATACCCTACCTGACAGTCCAACGTTCAAACTCGTCGACCTAACATTAACAAGTAACATGAATTGGAACAAATACATAGAAAACGTTGCCAAGGCTGCTGCAAAGAAAGTAGGCCTCCTCTACCGAGCTAGAAAACATCTCACACTTGACAGTATTATATATCTCAACAAAGTCACCATCCACCCACGCATCCATCAGTTTCTCTCTCTTATACAAGGTTAAAAAAGTATCGCTAATCTAATGTCCCTCACTATCCACCAAATTCTAACTCATGTTTCATCGCCGCCAGTTACATCCTTATGTTAGTTTTGCAAGTACTTAAATGGAATGTGCTCCGATGAATTTGCCGCACTGTGGAAGTCACCAGGTACCGTAGAGCCTTCTACTCCCATAGATTCTTTCCTCGAACTGCCGGCTTTTTGAACTCCCTTCCTGCACCATGTTTCCCCGACTGTACCGACATGCAGAAATTTAAGACTAATGTGAACAAGCATATCGCTGTACAGCTCTCAATTTAGGATGGCACTCAAAACTTTCACCCTCTTTCTTAGTAGCCCATTACGTCTACGGTGCAAACAGTTATTTTATGGGTGACAATGTGATACTTGCATGTGGATATTGATGTAAAGTCGCTTTATCATTCCATCTTTTCACACCAGCTTTTATATAAAATTGCAGGGTAAATTAGACACTGTTTATGAAAACTTATTTGGGAGAAGGAAATTCCGAAATGACAATTCGCTTTACATCATCGCTTCCGTTAGATTTAGATGTAAACAATGCTAAATCAAAAGTGGGGTTGGTCATTACACGCCTCTTCTTTCACTAGACACTCCTTTTCACACTGACAGTTTTTCAGAGCTTGATCATTGTCTTTCAAGACAGAAAGAGGGAGGGATAATAAATAGATCTGGATTGCTTCGTTGTTCCATCATGCAATTAATAGATTTTTTTAATCTATACAAATTGTCCTGGTATTATCAAAACACAGACAATACAGAGCTTATTTCGAAATTTCAACTATTTTTTAAATTTCATTTAGAGATGTCTAATCCTTTTATCGCATAGAAAAAGTAATTTGCTCCTATCATTAGACCCATTAACTAAAATCAATATATAGTGTGCGTGACAGAGATAAATGTCTGTACATCAAATAAATTCAAACAAAAACCAAAAGTCCTTATGGAAAAGGAACTTGCAAATAATAACTATTTGATTAAAAACTGAAAAACGTTTCATTGAGAGTCCAATGTAGCTTCACATAAACCAATGAGGAATTCCTATGAAATAATTTAATCAGGTAATTGTACATTTATAACTTAATGTTCAATGCAATCAATTTGGCTTGTGTGTTAATCTATATTGATTACATAGAAGCACTCGGTGTTATTCTTCATTTATCTGTGTATATAATATATTACTATTTCATGTATATACACCTATATTACAAAATCATATATTAAATGTATATATATATATATATATGTATATATATATATATATATATATATATATATATATATATATATATATATATATATAAATGTGTATAAATCCAGTATTTACTTTAACAGTGCTCAAGTGCTTAGTAGTTGCATTGGAATATACATTTTCGATGCTACATATATATATATATATATATATATATATATAGTAGAGAATGGTAGTTTGCTTGAAGCATTGCTGGGTATAGTAGTAGTAAGTTTTTGAAAGGCTGTGGGCAATGCAATTCCGGGTAAGATGCAAGATGAAAGGAAAGGAACAAAAACAATAAAAATAAATCGAATACGATATAAGACTTACTATTTATTTTTCCTTTTTTTCCTTTTTTTTTTTTTCTTACATAACAGCAAGAGTGTTTTAGCTGTCCGGGTGATTAAAAATCACTATTTGATATTTCGGGAAAAGACATCCCTTTTTCAAAAATAATTAGACCAGAAGAAGAATAATATTTTATTCTTCTCCGACTGTGTAGAGAATAATACAAAACAAAATGGCTGCCAGATATAGACCGCAGCAAAAAAAAAACAGTTTCACAGGGAATATAAATTAAGTTAAGTTTTATTTTAATATTATGTTAAATATATGATTGGTGTTTAGAATATTAGTGTAATGTTGGTTAGGTGTATGGTGTTCGATAAACTGTTATTTTTGATAATATATATATATCATTTTTTTATTTTATTTATTTTTTTTTTTTTTTATATTTGAATATTTACTTTGTTTTATCTTCGTATTTTTAATTTGTTTATCTTTCTATCGTAATTTAAGAATTTTAATATAAATTAAAGTAATTAGTCTCATATTTTAAATATTCTAGATCTATCTACTTATCGATTTCGATTATCATCTATTAAAGAAGTGTTATTAATTACTAATTGTGAGTTTCGTCAAATTAGATTAACGAATTAACTTATTAACTTGATATATTTATTATAAGATAAAGGGGAGTAACTCTGGATATTTTTTAAAATATTTTTTTTTTATAATTAATTTTTTTTTTTTAATTTTTTTTTTTTTTTTTTTTTTAATTTTATAAAATCTTTTTTTTGGGTGGAGATCTGTATAACAATATTAGTATATATATACAACATATATACACAAATGCATATATACATATATATATACATATCTATGTATTATTGTTTGTTTAATTGTTTATCTATATATATTCATCAATTTCTTTACATATTTGTTTGTTTTTGTTTTTTTTTGTTTTTTTTTAATTTTTTATAATCTTTTTTTTTTGGTGGAGATCTGTATAACAATATTAGTATATATATACTAATATTGTTATACAGATCTCCACCAAAAAAAAAAGATTATAAAAAATTAAAAAAAAACAAAAAAAAACAAAAACAAACAAATATGTAAAGAAATTGATGAATATATATAGATAAACAATTAAACAAACAATAATACATAGATATGTATATATATATGTATATATGCATTTGTGTATATATGTTGTATATATATACTAATATTGTTATACAGATCTCCACCAAAAAAAAAGATTTTATAAAATTAAAAAAAAAAAAAAAAAAAAAATTAAAAAAAAAAAAATTAATTATAAAAAAAAATATTTTAAAAAATATCCAGAGTTACTCCCCTTTATCTTATAATAAATATATCAAGTTAATAAGTTAATTCGTTAATCTAATTTGACGAAACTCACAATTAGTAATTAATAACACTTCTTTAATAGATGATAATCGAAATCGATAAGTAGATAGATCTAGAATATTTAAAATATGAGACTAATTACTTTAATTTATATTAAAATTCTTAAATTACGATAGAAAGATAAACAAATTAAAAATACGAAGATAAAACAAAGTAAATATTCAAATATAAAAAAATAAAAAAATAAATAAAATAAAAAAATGATATATATATATTATCAAAAATAACAGTTTATCGAACACCATACACCTAACCAACATTACACTAATATTCTAAACACCAATCATATATTTAACATAATATTAAAATAAAACTTAACTTAATTTATATTCCCTGTGAAACTGTTTTTTTTTTTTTGCTGCGGTCTATATCTGGCAGCCATTTTGTTTTGTATTATTCTCTACACAGTCGGAGAAGAATAAAATATTATTCTTCTTCTGGTCTAATTATTTTTGAAAAAGGGATGTCTTTTCCCGAAATATCAAATAGTGATTTTTAATCACCCGGACAGCTAAAACACTCTTGCTGTTATGTAAGAAAAAAAAAAAAAAAAAGGAAAAAAAGGAAAAATAAATAGTAAGTCTTATATCGTATTCGATTTATTTTTATTGTTTTTGTTCCTTTCCTTTCATCTTGCATCTTACCCGGAATTGCATTGCCCACAGCCTTTCAAAAACTTACTACTAATATATATATATATATATATATATATATATATATATATATAATTAAATTAAATATCTGCTTTAAACACGCTGTGAGCGATTAATCATGGGACTTTAAAACGTTAAAATGTGGCAGACAAAATGTCGATGTAATAATTTATTGATTTCATTGCTTATCTGCCTTTAGAAATGTTTAAAAGACAAAATAGGACATTATTATGAGTTTCCAAAGTGAGTATCCAGAGATGATGTTCACTCTAAATCTAAGATTAAATTGAGTATGCTTCTGATGATATGTCTTTAAGATTTTACCAAAATGTTATACTACACTAAATAAAGTTGAATTTTTCAGATACGTGTGTACACAAAAAGGACTAGTTTGAATATATATATATATATATATATATATATATATATATATATATATATATATATATATAACAAGTAAAAGATGAGAATTAAAATTGTGCAACATACAATATCTATTAAGTCATCAGTTGATCAAAACCAAGAGTTTTAAATAAAATAAAGTGTATTATTCCCTCCTAAAGCCATGGCTTTTTAAAGAATGATATATCATCGTCAGAGGAAATAAACAAATAATGTGCTAAAGGGGCAATTACAAAAAGTCAAAATTTAAAAAAATATAGAAATAAAAATAATATAAAATGTAAAAAGATAATAAAGGCAAAATATCATCATTGAAGTAAGATAAAATCCAGTCATATTTTATGAAAAAATAGGCATCTTAAGTTGTAAAATTCCATTGACGTTGTAGATAGGAAACTACCATTAAATAGCCCAGACGATCCGTCCAGTTAGAAAAAGTTGCGGTATGTGAAAGTTTAGGATGTCAATGGCGTATTAAACAATATCTGGTTGAACTTACATGGGATTTGTAAAAAAAAAGTGTTGTTGCAGTTATTCAATTCATTTTGAATTGAATAAAAAAACCCTCGCTACAAAGCCAATGGAAATGCACCAAAATGGCTTTTAATACGCCCCTGACATCCTAAACATTTTCCAACTAGACGGATCGTCTGGGACATTAAATGATATTTGCCTAGCCACAACTTCCACCGATTTAAACAACTTCAGATGCCATATCTTTCCTAAAATCTGCTTCTACAAACTGTTATGATACTTTTAACGGTGATCGTTTGCCTATATTGTTTTGTAAGTTTTGTACCTATGTCGCTTTTTTAAATTAATGTACGTGACAAGTCGAGTGTTCAGAGAGTTTGTGGTACAAACAGAAGGTAGTTTTATTGCGTTGTTTTAAAAAAGGATCAAGTTTACCGTCTCAGAATTGCCAGCATTTTAAGACTGGGCAAAATCACGTTTTCCATTAAATTCGAAAGCGAATGCATTCAATAAAACAAACCGGTGTAATAGCACTACCAATATGATCTAACAAGGGAGATAACTTTTCAACGAGCGGCTTAATGTTTATAACGTAACTACTGTTAACGATGAAAAGGGGATTATTTATATCAAAGCAAAATCTTAATATGGTATAAAAATGGGAATATATAGAATAAACAAATAGCCAGTGATTTGTTTAAAAGTAACTAGGTATAATAATGAGGCAATATCTTATTATTTAGTTATTTATTAAGGGATACACGTTATAAATTAATATCAGTTTAAGGTGGATAAAAACTTATAATTCTCAAAGGAACTAAAAATGTGTTATTTGGAAACAATTTCAAATAGAAAGTTAATATAAGGAACTCCACAAAACAAATTAACCGATCTGTCCAAGATAGTGTAGTTTAACCTAATAGTAGAAGTGGGTGTAAGGTTGAATTAGTATAACGTTAAAGGTATTAATATAACACGGTTTAGAGAATATAGAGAAGAGCTGTCGTATCTAGGAATCATCATTAAGTTATTTTACCGTCACTATACATTGATTGTAATGGATAGTTCTTATAAGTAAATAAAACTTTACAGGAAGTAATAGGTAAAACAAGTAAAATTTAAATTTAAGGAGTTAAACAAATTAATGTGATAGAATGAATTAAAAATAAATAGAATAGAAAAGATATAAACTAAAACAGAATTTTCAAAATATATAAATTGTAAAGAAAATAAAAATAATGCTATATATAACATTATCTTTATTTATTTTTACTAAAATTAAAATATAGTGAATAGCTTTAAGTTAAACGATGTGTGTGTAGAGGCTATTAGTAAAAGATCGAAAGTCAACTAGTAAGATTAGAAGGCGAGAGACATTCTAGATTCATATTCTGTTAAATTAAGTTGTATTCAGTATAAACAAGCTATTTTAAAAGGTAGATGATATTAATAAGATACTTCAAAGGGTTTTAGTAATAGTATAACTGACCAATTAAAGGCTAAAGCTCAATTGTAAATATAGATAAGATGCATGTGGATATTTAAGTTTAGATTAGAATAAATTAAAGCCGTTATTTATTATGTAAAAAAAGTTATAAACTACTTATTATAATAGGACAATTTTTTATATTGCTGGTTTCCCTGGAACAATAGATCACATAGAAATAAAGATAATATTTTAGTTCTTCTCTCCTTCTCTATCTCTCTCTCTCTTTATATATATATATATATATATATATATATATATATATATATATTAATTTATTTTTACGTACATAAAACGAATCAATAGACACGCGTTTCTGGCAAAACTATATATATATATATATATATATATATATAGCATAATATAAAATGAAATGATCAAATAAGGTGCAAATCCAATTTTATTAGAATTCCAAGTTCAGGCAAAGTATCTTAAAGTCCTTAACTCGTGGATATTGAGCTTCAGTTTTTATCCGGATGTTTAACTAATTAAAAGATATTAGTTGCCTCTGATATCTTCTGTTGGATTAACTTTATATATATATATATATATATATATATATATATAGTAAGTTATCAATATATATTTATGGCAATTAAGCAACACAGAAGCTTCCACATTTCATCCCCATATGGAATCGTCAGGCTAAAATGACGGAGATGAAACGCGGAAGCCTCTGTGTAGCTTAATTGCCATAAATATATGTGTATAACTTAATACCTAGCTCTTCTAACGCATCGAGCACTGTTGAAGTAAATACTGAAAATTGATGCATAAAAAGTGTATCTCTTTATAACATTGTATGTGGATACATGAAACAATAATATATATATATATATATATATATATATATATATATATATATATATATATATATATATATATATATATATATACATATGTGTGTGTGTGTGTGTGCGCGCGTGGATCTTTGTGTGCTTTTATATACCATATATATTCTGACTATTAAATTGTTGACAGACGTTTTGCAAGTTGTAAACTGGTTCCCTCATGTAACCGTCTGCGCACTGACATGTCTATTTCTTCGGTTTTACTTGTCTGTTTTGACGGAGCATGAATCCCCTTTTGCTTCATTTCATTTTGAAACACAACATCCATTCCCAACGATTTATTTACATCGTTAATTCTCTTTCAGAGCATACCTCTTCCAACGGTATCAGTGTGTAATTAAACACATAGATTTCATTTCAACGCGCCATAATCGATTGCGTAGATTCGCCTTACTTTCTATACAAGGGTACACCATCGTTGAATCAATTGTCAGATTAAAACCAATTAGTTACACAACTTATAAACTGTTAACTCAAGCTATCACTCACCTATGCAGGGAATATTAGAAAGTTACCTAGAAATTTCATCATTTTCGTGGAAACTCGAGTCAATAAAAACGGGTTTGATCTTACCTACTTTACATTCCAGTATCCAAGAGAAACACATGATACTAGTAGAATATCAAATCTCTATAGAAAAAAATGGTGATGGTGAATGAAACCAAATTTTAGCCGGAAAACTCTTAAACTCCGATTCCAGGGAAATGAGAACATAATTAAAATGTTTTATATAAGCAATCAACCAATATTAAATATAGTTTAGCAACTGGAATGGTTCCTGTTTGTTTTTTAAGCTAACTTAGAGGATTTTAAAATAGGTAAGTCTAAGTAAAAAAGTAGTTCATATCTGCGTTTTTTGCATGAATGAGAAACTAATTTTTACCTTTTCAATATTAGTGGCATGTTTATTTATAAGCAAAACAATTATTATTTACTGTCTGTTACGGTTCATGGTGAAATAGTAGATTCGTCGGGTTAACACGCTTTAGTGTTAAATAGTATTTCGTCGGTCTGTCACGCTTCAGTGTAGAAATAATATTTTTGTCGGTCTGTAAAGTTCAGTTTGAAATGTTCCTCGGTCTGCCAACTTTTATAAATATTCAACAATGTCAATTTATACGTACGCAGATTTCTAAAAAAAAATTTAATTAGTAAAAATTACATTTAAGTAAAGTTTAAAAATGTACATAATATTCTTTATTAGCATACTAAACTCCGGTAATTTGTTATGAATATACCTAGAAGTGTTAAATTGGTTAAATTTATTAACAACATGTATATATATATATATATATATATATATATATATATATA
This sequence comes from Sepiola atlantica, assembly GCA_963556195.1. Taxonomy (NCBI): domain Eukaryota; kingdom Metazoa; phylum Mollusca; class Cephalopoda; order Sepiida; family Sepiolidae; genus Sepiola; species Sepiola atlantica. Next base: position 76,434,905 of record OY744523.1, read on the forward strand.
TATATATATATATATATATATATACACGTCCTTAAACAATAGGGTGGCATTGCATATGTAAAGGCGGAATCTCCTAAATGCTCAGGGAGCAATAAGTACTAGAAGCTGTGGCAGAGCCATTTATCGCATACAATAACGTAAAAAATTATGACACATACGCAAACACACACATATATATACATATATATATATATATTTATATATACATATATATAGAGAGAGGGAGATAAATGAAAGAAGAGAAATAAAAATGTGAGAAGACACATCTATTACGTCTTTAGTAATTCAAAACAAGGTGTTCAATGAAATAATATTTATTTTTATTTTCCTTAAGCAAGGATTTTCAAAGAATAGTTTCTTATTATTAGAGGAATTTCAATAGATAGATAAGTTGGCGAAAGATAGACCAACAGTTAAAATAAATATTCTTTAATTGAATGCACCTTACTTCACTAATTAAAAGATATTAGTTGCCTCTTTCATTATCATATGGTTATTTCTATTCTTGCATATATCTATATAATTTCTTTATACTGTATATTAAGCTTTAAACACTTAACAATAGGTTTGGATGTTAAAAGTATACGATCTACTTTCAGTTTCATACTTATATATATATATATATATATATATATATATATATATATATATATGTATGTATGTGTGTGTGTGTAAAATAAATGTTTGTATACTTTTATATACTGTGTATTAAATGAACTATCATAACTGATTATACAAAAAGATATTCATATGTTTTTTACATCAAATATTACTGCTTAAGAAAACCAGGACGAAGCTACGTTTCAAGAGAAGTGTAGGAAGATCATAAGATAAAAATTGACTCATTCAATTTTTGTTCATTTGTTCTCTTTTTTCCTATTCGAATTTTGTACCGTTGAATTATAAATGTTTTACTAAAAATAGCATTATGTGTGCTTCTACAGCGAATCAACTTTTAATTACCTTTTCTGTTATCTGCATCTTTCGCAGATAATGTTCTCAGCAAAATTATCATTTCATTGCATTCCCGTGTTTTGTGTACGAGAGGCAACAACACGCCCCTTAAATTTACTGTTTTAAAGAAAAAATATCAGATAGAGAGATCGATTTACGCTGGGGAATTGTACATTTATGTATAGATTCTTATGAAAGCATCTTCTTAGACCGGATTGATCTTTGTCATTCGCTCTCTCTCCTATTGTATATCTCCTTCTCTCTTGTTCTATTTACTCTCTCTTCCTCTGCAGCTCTATCTTTCTCTACGCCTGCCCCCTCCCTCTCTACCTCTCTCTCTCTCTGTCTCTGTCTCTGTGTCTCTGTCTGTCTCTCTGTCTGACTCTCTCTCTCTCTCTCTCTATCTCTCTCATTAAAACACATGATTTTAGAAAATTTGGAAAATATTTTCATATTTTGGTTTTCTAAGTTCCTTTTTTAAAAAATACACATTATGACAGTCATTTGTTAGTGTAACGTACTAAGATAGTCAACTAGCTGAAACTTTATATTTTTTTGATAAATTTTCTATTTTTGAATGAATTATTCATATATAGCCATTTTACACGAATCGAAAACAAATGGAAAACATGTACAAATTTGCTAGAATTAGTCAGTTCAACGATATTATTGTTATCTATCAATATTAACACAATATTTATTATTATAGTTATTTAATTTCATGAAAGCATAAATAAAATCTCACAGAATCCAAATCGAGGACATGTTTTAAGAATATAAGTCTTGAACAATATCTACGAAACTTTAAATATCAGAAAATGCAGTTTCAGACATTCTTTCTATCTTTTTGAGAAACTGTTTGTATCTCATAATTTATTCGTTATGTCTCTTTGTGTACTTCTAATTCTCAATATATATTCCTCACATTTACACTAGGAAAACAATATTAATATACGGATAATTTTGTTTTTAAAACTACATTTAGTTGTTCCGAAAGATGCCCTCTTAATCACCGTTATTTATTCAACCAATTCAACCGTTAAATATTCGTCGTTATCGTTTTTCTTAATCGAGTGTAGATTCTTAAATAAATATATTACTCTATGATCAAAATAATTCAATTTGTTGATGGACTTAATTTTTCAAATATGCCTTGGGAATTAATTTCTAGATAGAGGTGTACATGTTGGAAAATGTTCTTCATAGTTAAAAATGGCATTAATTATTCTGAAATTTTCAAAAGCAGAGTACAATCCAAAAACTGATTGGAATAGTAATAATAAATAAACCGTAAATGACTGAAATCTAACTTACGGATGGGTGTATATTTCCAGAAAATGCTGTGCAGTTATGCTAACGATAACGAATGGGGGTTTAAAATATGATTTGTGAAAAATACCAAATAAGCTGTGACGGTTAAATGTTGTATTAACATTGAATAAGGTGATCCAGTACTTTAAAAACAAACATTAAATAAAGTCAAAATAAATGATCTCGTGACTGCGTTTACCACTTGGTATTTTACAATGATTGATTAACACAAACATTTATAAATACTGCGTATCGTGAGGCATTGCAAATCCGTATTCACACGTGGGCAACAGAACTAACATGTAGTTGCCTTTGTTCGCCTCTATTTTATACTTCTATTAAATAAGAATGAGAAGTGAATAAACATAAACATTGTTCGGCTGTTTTAACGCCAATCAACACTTTGGGGTGTATTTTCTATCTATTATAAATAACTAGAAAATACTAAATTAATTCCCCGAACAGAAAAGTTTTGAACAAGTTTTATGTTCCTTTACCAAGACTAAAATTAATAAATAATGATACTAAATCTTACGTCTAGAATCTTTATTCTAATTTTGATCCAAATCATTACATGATTTTGATTCTAGAAAATGTTGAAACTTTAAAGGGGTCTTTAAGTAAATTTAAATTAATTAAATTACATTAATTTGTGGCTAAGGAATATGGATCAAATTTAATGCAAATCTGATTTTTTAAATTTTAGAATAGGAAGTTGTGCCTATATGACGCCCTCTAAAATCTTTTTAAAATACTCGAGAGAAACTGAAAATTACTGAATATTTATTAATTGATGTCTAATACTTATTGTTAAAATTTCACAACAATAGGAGATGTATGAATGTTTCTGTCTTTTTACTATATTTTCCTTAAACTAAATTAAACTAAATATAACTCACATTACAAACACTTTACGCTGAGAAAATGTGTACTAAAATTCATAATGATTGATTATATCCTTTGCATATATACATATAAACATATGCACATTCTTAACATCATACAGTGATATTTATATGTGCTTAATTGAATGCATTTTATATTTGACCAATAGATGGGGTTAATTTGGGGTTCATACCTTTTCCAATAGTATTAGTGCGTAAATGAGCACAATATATCTAAGATAATGTAAACCCATCATAACCGATTCCATATGTCTTGACTTTATTATTAAAAGAATGTTACAAAAGAACGCTTTGATTATTTGTAATAAAAGCCCTTTACTTTCTTATAGAACAGTAAATTTGTAAAAAGTTTTCCCAGGATATCTTGTTTTGAATTTTGCAAAGTCGAATAAACTGCGTAGAAATTCCCTTTTAAAGCGAGCGTGGACACACATTTTACTTGTAATAATAATTATTAAAACAAAAGTTTCAACACAAAGATTGTTCAACGATTCTTTTTACCGATATAAAACAGCCAACCGTCGTTTGTGAAAAGAGCATTATGAAAATAGAAAAGAAAATATTAATAGTATCTATTTATTTGCTTCTTCACCTTGTTAGACAAGTCGGTATATAATTGTGGAGAAAATCGAACTCCCCCAAATGGAGCACTCTGGCTTGGGATAAAATAAAATTGGATCAGTCTAGAATAACTCATCTTCCACTGACCAAGGACATAAACGATAAAGTGTAGTATCATAACAGATACTACACTTTGCTCCTAGCCAAAAGACCAACGAAAACGAAGAGTGTTACAGAGTGAAAAACGCTGACATTTTTTGAGGACCAAACAATCAATATTTTTAGAATAACATGAAATCAGATAATGAAGTTGTCAAAGCAATCTCATTCATTAAAACCCTATAAGATGTTAACGGTTGTAAGTTTCTAAAGCGGAAATTAAAATCAGTGGTATTAATGAAACACTCTTTCCAGCAGACAAACATATTAACATGTAAGTAACGCTTTTCTCTTGGTTATCACCTTAATATATGGAGAGTAGAATCATGCCTTTTGCACATTCAAGTCAGTAGCCATCTTGGATTAACACGTGTAACAGAACTCTCTCCAAGTAAGACGTTTAAGACTAAGAGTTATTCTTTCTTCACCTGTAAATGGAGAATAAATATCAATTGTTGATTTATACAGATAAGTTTTATTCAAGTGTTTCTTTATATTCGTCCCAGATCTCACAGATACCACAACTACACATCAACTGGCGATGAGGATTAGATAAACAAATAAAAACCCACCCACTTTTTCACCGGACAGAAAAATTTGTTTAAAGAGTTTGCTTTTGAAGGAAAAAATATGAGCATAATGGTGATTTCACAATACTTATTGGAAAGGATTTTAACAAATCAACAGAAGTTATTTGAGGAATCACAATTAAAGATTGTAACTTCTTTGAACCAACAATTTACATAAACACTAAAAACGAAAAGTGTTCACAATCACATAACTAATTTGCAGGTAGCTTAGTTCCAAATATTAAAGAATTCATCTACAACACACCTCGAGGAATAACTTTTACTTCGTGGTTTTCACGCGAGAAAGACACTTTCTCAACTGAATTTCCCAGAAGGACGATATTTGGAAAACGCGTCTATTATTAAGAAAAAAAGGGTCAGAGAAGCATACTCCCTACATTTATTTTATTCTTTCGAAAGAGTCTAAATATTTAACCTTCACTGAAACAGTGGAACAACTTACATACAGTTTTAGCGTTCAACAATCACTTTTCAGCGATTAGTTTTAATGACTGATATTCATTGCAGTACTACACTCTGCAAAGGATTCGGACATTTATACACGCTTACTTTCAAGACAAGACGAGGATACTAATGTCACAGTTAAAGCTCTTACTACAGAATGTCAACGTTTATTAAGTTTTACACGCGACTCTAGTCGAGTAACACTACAAGCAGTGTCACGGCAAATGATAATAAACCTCTTACTAAGAAAACCGCAATCAATGTCCTCGCTGGAATTGCGGCGAGATAAATTTCCTCGCACTTTAAGAAGCATACATGTCAAGAATGCTTCAATTATGGACATAAAGAATTAGTTTTAAATCACGCAATACGTCAAATACACACATGTTATTTAAATTTGACAAAACAAAAATTCAAGACAAAAAAACAGGCTGAAAGAAATCCAATTCAAATTGTGTGTCTGCAACTTTCAAAATTGATTTCGAATCTTGCAGAAAATGTATTACTGTTTTATAAATAGAAATTCAATTCTGTTTTAAGTTGATACGGCTTATCTCAGGTTCTATGTAGTTACATATTGGAAAGCCAGCGTTAACAGAAACACATCATATAGATCGAAGTGCATTGGACAACACAATTCAGTTGATGGGCGAGTTAAATTGAAATGTATCTTTTAAAGATGAAACACTTTATGGAACATGCTAAAGATAACTAATACAAATGACACACAGCTCAAAGAGGAGATATGAGGTGATAGATTTTTCTACTAATTTGGTTATTACTTTTCCATTTAGATATATTGAAAATGTAATGATGCCCCTTGCATATTCCAGACAGTAGACATATTTGGTGAACACGTGTCGCAAGTAATACGTTTTAGACTAAGAAGTAATTATTTTCTTTACTTGTAAATTGAGAATAAATATTAATTGTTAATTGTTGATTTATACAAATAAGTTTTATTTTAGTCTTGGTTTCTTTATATTCGTCCCATATCTCACAAATACCACCAATACACATCAAGTGACTTTCTTTAAATGTATCTTTTTTACAAAAAACATGAACCGATGCAACTGAATCTTTCACTTATCATTGATTGCAAAATGTTACTCAACTTTCTAGTTGACAAAATAAAAGTTATACTTTTTATCACCCCTACTTACAGCTTTTTTATGTTTGTAAACCCTATTTTTAGAAATCGCTAGATTTCTCTTTTATAAAGTGATTGATTGACCGATTGTTGGAGTTTACGCCATTGTTGTGTGATTTTACGCCATTGTTGGGTGATTTTACGCCCAAACTGTAAACATGTATGATTTATCTGTAGATTAATTTGAGGAGATTTGTATTACATACAGCAGCTAGTCTTCGAACATCGTTACGCATTTAGTACTGGCCAGGGTCAGCATCAATTTCCGTTCTATAGTATTTTCCACAGCTGCCTATGTTCAAGATCAATAATTGATAGCGAGGCCCACTGAAGACAGAGAAGATGAAGGAGTAGAAGAGTCCGCCGATATGCTTCGGTGTTCAAACATTATCAGTCACCCTCGTGTAATTACCAATTCCATATGGGAATTGTTGATTACATAATAACATTACGGGCCTTATAATATCATTTATATGTCGTTTCACACGATTCCCCATGTTACTCTTTCCATGCGTGTCGATTTTGCAAGAATTAAACATAAACATCATCCGTTAATCAAATTTAAGTGCATAAGACACATCAACTTTCACAAATAATCACCGACACATTTGTTTATGGAAATTGCTCCAGACAAGTTATGAAGCCACTTAATTTAAGGGGAAAAATACTATTTCAAGATAAAAAAAAATAGCCGACGATAAGTGTTTGATATGATAGGTATCGACCTAGAAAATAGCTATTCTTCCCCCTTTGTCAGAAGCATCGCTCATGGAATGTGATGACTAAAAGGACAAAACAAGGAAAACGAGAGTTACAAGGCAGCGAAAAGTAAACCTACGGTCCACTTTTTACTCTCCTAAATCAGGAAAAAACATTATGGTAAATGAACAATTCACCTGGAGCAGGCTCGAGAGCACATCGATCGAAACGTAGTACAAATATAAATATAGACGTTTACAAAGACAATAGCCGGAAGAAAAACAATGCAAACAATATTACCTCTTCATCGTCCCAAAACCAAACTAAAATGTCCTCTCATTGTATAATAACCAAAATCTACCTTTCAATCACTTGTCACGTTCTACTGATTTTTCCTCATTTCTATTACTGTTTAACATTGCTTTTTGTTCATTTTTCGAGTCCTTCCAACGTTCAGTGATGTATTTATGACAATCTCTAACTTTCCTCATTTGTCCTTTGCTACCATGTCCACTTCGTTCTCCCCTGTTGGTCAATCGGGTCCATAACCTTCCTGTTGAGTCAAATTAATTTCTGTACGTGAATAAGACACGTACTCAGCGGTTGCGGACAGCAGAGACAGTTTGGCTCACAACCGACTGATTCTGACCGCCGGCGATTCACCATGATACCAACTCGCCCATCACTACCAAGCAGCTGGGCCTAATAAGTCAGCAGGGAACGACATATACATGATATGAGTGTGACGTAAAGGTTTAGGATATCAATTAAATTAACAGGAATATTTTTCTTAAAGTGTAATCGCCTCTAGCATTTAAGCTCTCTATAGTGTGATAGATATTGAATCCAATGAAAACAGGCACAAGATACATTTCATTCTAACGTTGACAAAATAAATATTAAGATAGACATTACATAAATATTCAGTTGACTAAATGGTTATACAACATTTGTTATGGTAGCGAATGATGAATTAAAAATAAACATTCTTTCGCTATATTTACTCTTGATTAATATCGATGTACGTTAATGCTGGGCGTTTATGACACCCGGTCGAACCTTCAAATAAGGACTATACACGATAGAATCTCTCGTTATCTCTCTCACTCTCTGATTTTCTTCGAGAGGTTTGTCAATATCAAAATCTGAGTGAAAGATCCGATTGATGAGATCTTAGTTTATAATAACTATTGAGCTAAACCATTGACATGCAAGTGAAGCGTTTTTTTGTACATGTCTGTATAAGTAAAATAAGTATCTCTCTCTCTCTATATATATATATATATATATAGACTAAAATCTTTCAACAACATTTTTTTATTTTATTTTATTTTTTTTTTTTTTTCTTCCCAGTTTTGAAGGTTAAAAGAACTTCCGAGACTATATATATATATATATATATATATATACATATATATATATATGTATATATACATACATATATATATATATAGAGAGAGAGACAGAGAGAGAGAGAGTCAATCACAAACATACTGTTTCGCTATATCACATCTCTTCAGTGTGACTAGACTGCCAAGTGCCTCGAGCAAGGATCGAAACTCGGCTCTTAGCGCTTCTATTAATTTGTCATGAATAAGCTTAATCTCAATGAGTATGTCAACAGTCCTTTGTTTACACGAAGAGCTTTGCATTTTTGATTATTTTCTATTTGTGTTATTGTTGTACTATGTTATTGGTGCTATAATAACGTGCTTCGCTACACTTTAGATTAAATAATATCTAGTCCTTATTTTTAATTATGACAAA
>OY744523.1:76448444-76473444 GCA_963556195.1 Sepiola atlantica
AATACAAACTTAATATTGTCTTGCTTTGAGCAAATGATGGCGAAACATTCACGAAGTCTGTGCGCCATGATTGTCACCCAGTCATTGCGTCTAGAAGCTTTAATTTCAGAAAAGGTTTGGTTGTAATATGAAGCCTTCACGCCCATTACATGAACTCTGGGGGCATCGGCAACACTATTTCAGCCGGGATATATGTCAAGCCAGCGCCAAATATTGGCGTTGAACAATAGCAGATATGCGTGGAAGACATACAACATTTTGTTTGTTATATTGTATCTTTTAGAAGACGCCTAGCATTTTGGTGCATGATCAATCCAATTTACACTTACTGGTAAAACACGGCGATTAGTTTGAAAATGTTAAATTATATATCCTTATTATAATAGGGTAGAAACTGATCACTGGAAAACTGATCGCAACTATACCGATGCTTCTTCACCTCTTTCTGGTATCAACCATTTTGATTCCAATGTAGAAAAAGTCGGTATACACACAACTCACTAAACACTGCGTGTTAAATGGGCCAATATATACTGCATAATTACGTTGACACACTGGTTCTCGTTTGATCACCAAAGTTAAATGACGTTCTGTCTGGCCTAATACTAAATGGATGACCATTTTGACTACTAGGCGCTATATGTCACCTACCCTGACAGGCATATACGTATAATATTATACCCGCTATCAACAAATGTATTATTATCATTATTATTATTATTATTATTATTATTATTTTTATTATTATTATTATTATTATTATTATTATTATTATTATTATTATAAATGTGTTACTGACTGTTCTATGGTGTAAGTAACGTACCAGGTTATTTTTTGAATAAGTGATTTAATGTCTGATTTTTTAAAATAAGGATTGATAATTTGTATTATTAGACTTATTAGTACTACTGTTCTCATCTTGGAGGTTATTCTCACAACGTTTCTATCGATGTAATCTCTGATCTTCTTTAGGCGCGTCTTGTCGAACTCGGGAATATTTATTTCAAACTTGAGAATCTGTACGGAATTTCGAACGGAACTCTTTATTTCACCCACGGAGGTAGTTTCTCTCGTCCCGTTTGCCATTCGTAAGTCGGTCGTAATTGTATTCTTAGTATCGCCCGCACTGAGGATACAACCTCCAACCCCAGAAGATTGTCACTTACGCCTGATTACACTTAGCACTTATATACGTTGCGCCGCAAGAACCCGTGGCGCAACAGATATTCTGTCACATTCCGTTTCGGTATTATGGTGCCATTTTAGGACAGATATTCCAGATATTATATACAAATATGCATATTCACATGTATATGTTTCGATGCATAATAGTTTTCAGACCGTTTTTCGATAGTCGGCGGCTCTACTCACGATGCCTTCAGCGAGGGAGTGCTCTATTCATTCAGAGAGTGTTTTGCATTATAGCTAGGGATAGCCGGCGATTCCACTTATTAAAGTGCTTAACCGACGATGTTGCAGAATATGTAGTTATTAATGCACATACTTGTTCGATGTATCACAGCTATTCAGTGTAGCTAGACATGTAAGTGCTTCAAGATGAGGCGGAAACTTGACCGTTTTGTGTACTAGGCAATTCTAACTGATACGTAATCAGCACACGCTACGATGAAGGGAAATGTATTTATAGTTGATTTAAATGGGATTTAAACCCTGTAATTGACACACAATTATATTTGAGATAATATTTCTCAAGTATAATTGTGTGTCAATTACAGGGTTTAAATCCCATTTAAATCAATTATAAATATATTTCCCTTCATCGTAAGTGTAAAACTTGTCTGAACTCATAACTTCAGTTGTGTCAGATGCATTTTCACCAAGTTTTCATTTTCGCAGTTTTTGATAAGTTGACATTGATATTCGAAAGTATTGAATTATACGAATTTGTCACCTGGATACCGCCGTGTATTTCTGCTTCTCTCATACTAAATTAATCAATGTCTAACGAAATGTTTTACCAGACATAACTTAAGAACTTCATAATTTGCATTGGAAGCATGTAGAGACACACGCACACACACAGAAAATGGTCTTTATTGATTAGATAAACTTGGTTTCTGTGTAGATATTTATTTGTTTTTAGAATACCCAGCGGTATAAAAGTAAAAATATCAGCCAGCCTTCGCGAGTGAAAAGATATGGCACTATCTGAGAATCAGCTCGATTTAAAGGGGAAATGCCGTCACAATAAATGGAGATATTGTTCACTGGGGGATATATTTTGAGCTCATATAAATAGTTTAATAGTGTGCTAAAAGATATTGACATTGAAATAAGATTAAAAAAAAACTATTTAAAGAATTATTATTATTATTATTATTATTATTATTAATATTCTTTTTCTTCTTCTTCATATTATTATTATGTATTGTTATTATTATTATCATCATTATTATTATTATTGCTATTATTGCCGTTTTTATTTTTTGTATTATTGTTGTTTTCAATATTGTTATAATCATCATTGTTTTATCGTTATTATTATTTTATAAATTGCATCTATTAATATTTTATCATCATGTAACATTTATATCCTATTGTTATGAAGGCAGATATTTTCAAGTGCGCCTTTGAGCATTTTATTTATCACAGTCAATATTACAATCATTATAACCGTCACTAATCGAGTTAAATTTTATTTTTAAGAAAATGAATAATGATCAAGATTAGAAAAATTGTAATCATCAGCATCAATAACATCAATAAATAGATAACAATATTCTTATCGGGAAGATTCCTACATATTTCTCGTGGGTAGTCCTCTATTTTCATTATTATTAAAACGATGAAAATATAAGCGACTACCATTGTTAATGAGTGTTCAACTTGTCGTCTAGGTGAAAGTATCGAGATTTCTGCCGGCGCTCTTTACTACAGTTTCACTTTAGCCAGTTATAAAGGAGTAATTGATTGGCCTAATACATACTGTCGCAGACAACGGTATCGACTATGCCGAATTCAAAGATTTACGTGAAAATCGTGAACATACGCTGCACCCAACTATGTGATAAATATTAATTTATGTGCACCTAATCGTACAGAAGTAGTATATTACAATAAGCATTGGGTTTAGTAATCACATAGTAAAAAATTGGTTAGAAAGAAGAACACCTTTTATTCATGTAATGAAATTGCTAGGAAGTCGATTGAATTCGGCTTCAATAACATGATGTATCAAAAGTTTAGTACAGTGACTGGTATAGTCTATTTTTTACTGCTTTGTGAAATATCATATATAAGCGGATTCTGTTAATATATATATATATATATATATATATATATATATATATATATATATATATATATATATATATATATATATATATGAAGAGTTCGAATGCATAACGCGATACATCCAATTTGTTAAAATTGAGATATTAAATAATAAAAGGCCGATTATCGTAAATCCAAACTTTGACCAAAAGCGTATTTTAATTAAAAGCAAATAATACAATATAAAAATATAACATGATTTTAGGGCGTGCTCGGGTATTTAAATGTTACAGGTTTTATAATGATAGTTTCGTAATTTTTTAAATGGCGTTTATCGCGTTTTGCATTCGAACTCTTCATATATAAATATACATATATATATATATATATATATATATATATATATATATATATATATACTTTGAAAAGTCACACAATTTGAAGCGCTGGTGGGGTGGCAATATATATATATATATATATATATATATATATATATATATATATATATATATATATAACAAGATATATATATATATATATATATATATATATATATATTAACAGATTTCGCTTATGTTAATATATGATATTTCACAAAGCAATAAAAAAAATTCTTAGACATCTCCTCTTTAACCTTCTTCTCAATTCAACTATAAAACAGTTAAACTCTTAGTACAGTTATCGATATCTAGATCAAATTCTGTCAAATATTTCATTTGAAACCTCACAAAAATGCTCCCTCAATTTCTCTCTCCTACCACTTGCTCTGAATTTATCCAACCTCATCTTAAACTTATTCACGTTATTTCTGTTTTTAATCCGATCTGGCAACTTATTCCATAAACATATTACTCTGTGAGCCAAAAAACTTAACTGGTTAACAGATCTAGTTTTTGAAAACTACATTGAAAATAACCTTCCAGATCTAGGAGAAATACTAAAATATGCTCACCATAGTTAGACATGCCATTAATTAAACTGATCTACGTTATTGTTGTTCTTAATCCGATTTATGGTTATACATTTTCAAATGTTGCTTTTGTACCAGTCTAATTAATATCATGTTATATTTTGTTTTGTCAGTGCCGGTTAAGTAAAGGCATTCTAATAGGAAGACCGTAGGAATAAATGACAAATGTCTATAATCTTTCAATGAAGATTTCCAAATGTAGGCAGCACTAGAGACAAAGGTGCACAAACTGGCATTCAAAGACCATCGCTGCTACTCACAAACTGTCTAACTTAATTCATGAATATTTCAAAATTCCTATCCCTCATAACGTGTGATCTTCCTAAACCAATCAGAGCCATTAGTACCTCTACCTTTTACATAACAATCTACTTAGCAGTTTTTATATTTTTCTTTTCTGTTCTATTTTGTCTTGATTTCTAACATGTTTTTGGTTTATTTTTATTAATATCCTGCTTTATTTTTATCTTTCTATAATCATAATAATAATAATAATAATTAGCGAAGAAACAGACATACCAGTGTAGATGACAAAATGAAGGGCAACGCTTATAAAAACAGATATCTAAAAAAGAACGACCCAAGCAACTACAGACACAACTAAGAGTACAAATCTACAAGTCTCTGAACAAACGTGGACTACTTCCCGAAGAACAAAATGGATGCCGTAAAGGGAAAAGAGGGACGCATGACCTGCTATACATCGATCAAAAGATTCTGAAGGAGGTAAAAAACAGAAAAAAAGAACAAATCCATGGACTGAATTGACTACAAAAAAGCTTAGGACAGCATTGATAATTAGATGTTTGAAAATATACAAAACACCCGAAAGGATGATTAATCTTATTAAGAAAGCAATGGGAACATTGAGACTGGAACCAACAGCCGGAGGACAACACCTGACTGGGATAAAGATACAGAGAGGCATTTTCCAAAGACACTCGCTATAACCACGACTGTTTATAATAGCTATGATGCCACTCAACAACATACTCAGAAAATGTGATGCCGGATACAAGTTTAAGATACAAAACTAAGAGTAAACCACCTGATGTGCATTGATGACCTGAAACTATTTGCAAAAAGCAACAAAGAACTGGGACAGCTGATAAATACGACCAGAATATTCAGTCAGGACATCCAAATGGAATTCGGAATAGAAAAGTGTGCACTACCAGAAATAAAAAGAAGATAACTGGAGACAAAAGAGGGCATTGAACTCCCCAACCAAGAGGAAATGAGGGCGCTAAGTGAACAGGATAGCTACAAATATATTGGAGTTCTGGAAGCAGATGTTGTGTTCTGGTTATAAGCTGAAAGCAAGAAGTGATACGAAGCAATGAGGAACAGAGGTCAAAGCAAGGACAACAAACGACAACGTGTTACTTCTAGTTCGCCCGGTCCGTCAAGAGTGTGATGACGTGTCCGGCGTTGTTTATATATACAATCAGAAAGAACAAAGGGGGATAATTACACATTACTATTGTTATGGTGCAAGGGAGATAACTGTTGTCATTTCCAAATGTACGATTGGATATTACAGCAGACACCATCAAATCTACAGAAATGAAAGAAAAGATTAGAAAAGAATATTTTCGAAGAACAAGAAAACTCCTAGAAACGAAATTATATAGCAGTAATCTAGTAACAGGAATAAACACCTGGGTAGTAGCACTAATAAGATACTCTAGACCATTCATAGGCTGGACAAAAGAGAAACAGGCACCTCGACCAGAGGACTAGAAAATTAATGACCATGAACAACGCACTACATCCAAAATACGATACGGACAGACTCTACATAGAAAAGAAACGAAGGGTGAAGAGGACTGGTAAGTATAGAAGATTGTGTGAAGACTAAAAAAACAGAGCTGGAGAAATACGTAACTCAACACGCGGAAATCCTTATCACTGCAGTAAGAGACACCGTTCCGACTAACAACTCGGGTAGCACCGAAACCAGAAACGACAAGAAAAAGTAGGAAGAAAAACAACTACATGGACGCTTCAGAAAACTGTCAAGAGAAGAACCCAACGAAAATAGCTGGGACTGGCTAAGAACATGACACTTGAATAGAGAACAGAATCTTTACTGATGGCTGCACAGAACAATGCAATTAGAAAAAACTACATTAAAGCTAAAATAGGAAAACAGTAAATGCAGACTGTGTGGACAAAGAAATGAAACAATAAATAATATAATAAGTGAATGTAGCAAACTAGCCCAAAAAGAATACAAGAACAGACATGACTGTGTTGGAAAAGCAGTACACCGGGAACTGTGAAAACAATGGAATTTCGAATACGCAGACAAATGGTAAAAACATAAAGCAGAAACAGTACGGAAAAAGAAACACACAAACTCATCTGGGATATTGATATACAAACAGACAAACTCATACAAGCAAGGAAACCGGATGTAATAATAATGAACAAGAAGGAAAAATCTTGCAAAATCGTAGATGTCGCCGTTCCAGCCGACAACAGAGTGAAGATCAAAGAAACGAAAAAACGAAGCAAATACACAGAACTAGCCAGAAAACTGTAATGAATATGGAGAATGAACAAAGTCAGTATAATACCAGTAATCGTAGGAGAACTAGGAACAATCCAAATAAAGGTGAAAAAAAGACTGAGAGAAATTGGAATCAAAGGGATTATTGGAACTATACAAAGGACGGGAATGATCAAAACAGCTACAATCTTAAGAAAAATCATTGAATGCAGAAACCAACCGCATAAGCTACGAACGGTCAAATGTAATCTACTACAGGAAGAAAACAAAACCACCGAAAGAACACATCACAAACAAAGAAACAGAAAATGCAAAAAACATTACTTTATAAGCTCCTCTTCCAATAAATTACACCGGCTTCAACTGACAAGACACAAAAATGAACCAATGAACAGAAATAGCAAGAAACACCATCAACTTCCCGCCCCCCAAAATAAATAAATAAATAAATAAAAAATTAAAAATAAATTTTTAAAAATTAAAAAAAAATAATAAGGAAAAAAATGGTACCAGCCTAGGCTGATACCACACAAAATATTTGCATAGGGTCAAGGAGGATGAGAAGACCGAGGAAGGATAGCACAAATTATACCTCCACTGGAAGTGAAGAGACTTGTGGAGGTTTATTGCCACCCAAATCCCAGAGAAATCCAGCGAGAAATCAATTGTAAACGGCTGTTATGATACGAAAAGAGGTGGAGAATACTGGAAATCTGGGGAGACTTGTTGTCACTCAGACTGCAGGAAATACCACTGGTTGTCGTTGAGCAATCACTGATGACCAGTGTGAGCAGTATAAAACTGGAGACACGACAAAGTCGCTCAGGTACTACACTGGAATATATGCACACTTTATGAATTCGACTACAATGTGAAGTGGTATGAGAATAAGCCAGAAGTGATACAGGAGAACGACTATGGCAAACTTATTTGGCCATGTGCATACAGACTGAAAACGTTCTTGAACATTCATAACCCGACTCCATCTTTCTAAACAAAAGCAAGATAACTTGCTTAATCATTGATATAGCCTGCCACTTTCGATCCTAGAGTGCAGAAGAAAGAACACGAAAAATTAAAAATGTATCAAGATTTAAAATGGGAATTACGTAGACTATGTTAATGTAAAGAAGTAAAGGTGATTTCCGTTGTAATTGGAACGCTTGGAACCATAACGAAAAGCCACCATAAATAGCTTAAACAGATTGACGAGACAATTTCTTGAGACTACTATCAAATAATAATAATAATAATAATAATAATAATAATAATAATAATAATAATAATAATTCATATGTGGATTAGGTGAGATGCATGAAACTGTCCAAGTAACTGTGAATACATTATAAAAGTATTCTAAACCATTCAAATCATGAATTATTGTTAAGCTATTGTTGTGAAAAGTTACAAAATTCGGTAAGGATAAGAAGAGTTCAAATGTTTCTAATCTTTTCTTAGCACCTTGTTTTTATTATCTGCCATGTTTGCGGCATATCAATCACTTTTGATTCATTTAGGTAAGAAACACAATATATATACGTAATTTCAGTAATTAATTATATAGGAATTAGTATTTTATCAATAACTGGAAGTTGTTATTCACACCAACGGTATAATGGCAACATGGGACGCTTTTAACAAAGAGAATAACATTTTCATAGTCACTGATACTATCCATCAGGCAGATCATGAAACCCCCAATATTTGTTTTGAAAGCTCTTTCATTCTTTCATTTATTTACTGTCATTTGTTGTTCGTGTATTTTAAACTTTCATTGTTTCTTCTTCGTCATTTTTTCTTCCTTCGTTTTTATACTTGAATCGTCGCTGTAGTGTATGTCCTTGTGATTCCGTGCCAAACAATTTTTCGTTTCATAGGATTTTTCAATAGTTTTACAACGCCACTCTTTGCCACCTGTAAGAAACTCAAACTTTTCTTACTGGTCCTATTTACTCTTTTACTTACCAAAGATAGCAGTACCAAGTTAACTGAAAAAAATATACCGTGTTTGAACCCGGTTTGCTGATTCTATTTTCAAACTGTTCCTACCATAAACGATGGCTATACTGTCATTATTCATTCACTAGAGCGCTCGTATCGTCAAAAAATGACAGCATACTTTTTCATTGCTTATTTACAACTTGTATGGTCTAATTCGTTTTAAACAGTTGTCTTGTTTACAACTAATAATAATACTTCAAGTTAGCCCCTGCTGATGCTTGAAATGATGTCGCTCAGATACATATAGTACGGAAGACAAATATATTTACTTCTATAAATCACACATACATATTTGAATAGATAATGAAGTCTACTCAAATAAAAATAAACTTGTTTATTTTCATACATGTTCGATTCCTACTTACAACGTTTATAATTGTATTTACTTAGAAAAATAGTTGTATTGTTTACATTACAAAAATAATAATGATTCAATCAGATAATGATGATGCTTTGTTTTCCTTTAGAAATATACGGAATTACTCTCTTAGTGTTACACACAAGGAAATAACTATTTATATATAGGGAGAGATATTCAAACAGAAGCACAACGTGTACCATTATATTAAAGATTAATGTTAAAATATTAATATCGAAACAGAATTTAATGATGGAAAACAAGAAAACAGTATAGACATTACTTAATTATACACTTTGAGTAATGTTATATATGACTACATTAGTTTATTTATGATATTTCTAGGGAAAACTGATATATTTTGACTATGTAGACGACGAAGATGTTAACGTTAGATTTTTTAAAACTTCACTAACCGAGACACATTTCCTTATATGTATGTGGCCGATAGTTTAAAACACAGGAATTTCTCTAGACCTCACATGCCGTTCTAGCATCACTGCGAGTCTGGCAGCAACTAACTTCGAATAATTGCTGTATCACGTGGCTGTGTCCACCAATCCCATATCGTCTTTTCTTATGGGGTATTAGCTGATTCCAAAGTTATTCCATGTCAATTATCCTGGATAAATTACAGTACCTAGCAACTATTTCTTTACTACATTTGATATGTATATTACTTTCAACGAACGCTAACTATTAATGTACAGCACTATTTAACAACGTGTAAATACGCTAATGGTGTCAGGGACATTTTCATATTTAGCTATTATGTCTATTTCGCTATCTTTATTTTAATTAGCCTTATTTCAACTGTTCATTCAAAACAAATATCCACATATAAAGAAATATGCAATAACATTTATTTAAATAGTTAATAAGATAGACTCTAGAAATGCCATTGGGGGTAATTCTTTTACCATTATTTCTGAATTCACCCAGTTCATTCTTATTTTCACCCAATTGAATAATATTTTTAGAACAAATTAAATAACCAAGAAAATATAATTCTAGCGTAGCGCTAGTATTATATGTGACTTGGTTATTTAATTTGTTCTAAAAAATAGTATTCAACTGGAAAATATATAGCTGTATACTTGATAGAACTTTTGATATATTATTGCGATTTCTAGCGCAAACAGCTCTATAAAAATCCCGTGGTTCATATTTTAACATTCCATGAATTATTTAAATGCTCACAAATAAATTTTCCATAGTTATGATTTTTAGTAATTTAGATAACCTAAGCATTCGAGCTATTTATTAATGTTGAGTCATTTTTTATTCCTTTTTCAGTCCAGTGAATTTATTTTTTACGTCTCGTTATTTGTTTTTGGTAAAAAGTAATTCACAGAATATTAATAATTTATGTCAATTTTCTGTTGGATTTATTTACTCTCAAATGAGATTTCTATAGATATCTGGTAGCTTTCGTTAATAGAATAATAAATGGAAATCACTTTTATTATTCTATTAACCAAAGCTACCAAATATCTATAGAAATGTCATTTCAGGGTTGTGATGTCGCTGTGTATGAAGCCCGATCCCGACTCCTAACATTACAAATATTTCGACTCCGACTCCTAAAATTTCGAAATATACGACACGTCAACGACTCCTGATTAAAATATCTTCCAATATGCAGACTGTCTTTTGATTTTTCCAAGATAAAAAATCCGACCCCTGGCATTCTTATGAGTCCTACTCCGACTCCTTCCAAATCCTCCAACTCCGCAAGCCTGATATTTTCAACACAATTACAAAGAAATACATGCTAGCTGAAAACATAGTGTTTTTCTTCAATTCTGTATTTTTCTGTTTTTACGGTAGCCTATGAACAAAACATCTTTCATTTTTAGAAAGTAAACATGATTACGTTGTTTCTAATGGTATATCCTATATATTATTACACGAGTTCTTATGAAAATATGCATTAATAAAAAGCTAATGCGAATAAATATTAAAAGTAGAAAAATGCGAAGAAAAATATAAATAGTATACAAATCATAAACACCTTAATAGGCTCTGCTATTTGCCAAATAACGTGTTCAAAAATGATATAACCTACCTACCGACACATATCAAAATTGAACGATGTTTATTTTTGCGTACGTTATTTGGCATGTATAGAAGAGCGTCAACTACCATCTGTCGACAGGTGTATTTCACATCTTAATGCTTGATGCATCAAAAGCAACGTATCTCTCTAATAATATGTCGTAAGTAGAGACACAATTTGCGACTGTTTTTTTCCGCCATCTTTCGTTTTGTTCATCGCTTTTTTGTCATATTTCTTTTCCATTTGTATTTGCATTAACATGCTTACGATCGTCTTTCTGGATACTGTAAATCTTCATAAGACTTTTTACATGTTACACAGTCAAACACACATGCACACAGACATGCACACATACACGTATATATATATATATATATATATATATATATATATATATATATATATATATACGTATGAATCGAATCTTTGCAATACGCTGAAACTGCCAGGTGATGAGATAAAACATTAGGAATCACCGCTCGAAGCTGTGTCACATCTTTGCCAAAAAGGCCGGATTTCAATCCATTAACTGATGACGCACTCTATATGAAAGAGGGTAAACATTTCCCCTCCTTACGGTTACAGATTCACATAGAAAGATAAGAAGGAAAGACAAATAAAATGAGGAGAAAGAAAGACTTAAACTTCTGATAACAATAAGCATAAAGCTCTTGCACTAGCAAAATACAATACCATGCAAAGATACGTTTTTAAATATCGGGGTTTATAAATCAGCATTGTTACTCGGCATCCACAAGTTATAGATCCGTATCAACATTTAGGTAATAGCCTTTGTGGATAATATATATATATATATATATATATATATATATATATATATATATATATATATATATATATATATATATATTTGGTTTAAAATTATTTAGGGGGTAATTATAGTATACTTGTAATTAAGGATTAAATCTATCTGATTTGGAGATGTTTATAAGTGTTATAAACATTTTTAAATCAGATAGCTTTAACCCTTACTTACAAGTATAATATAATTACCCCCCCCCCTTTTTGGAATACATATTATAACATCCTCAGGTGGAACATCTAGATATGTATGTGTAAGTATGTTTTGTGGATATATGTGTATGTATGTGGGTGTGTGAAAATATGAAATTTGTAAGTATATGTATGTATATGTATGTGCATGTGTGTATATATGTGTGTGTATGTGTGTGTATGTATATGTATATGTGTGTTTATGTATATGTATATGCATATGTGTGCATGTGTGAATATCTATGCATATGCATATAGGTATATATATGTATATGTATGTGCGTGTTATAAATAATAATTTGAACTAAATATTACTTTAAGTTTTATCGTTGAAACTAGCCGTCCATATTAAATAGGTCGAAACATATTTATTCCTTTGACACGCGACAAAACCCCTATTTGCAAAATATCCGTCTCGTGTCATAACGTCGGGCTAGACCCATAAACCCCCTCCCACCAACAACCACTTTTAAATGGCTATAGAAACCCGTCCCTAACATCCCCTCTACCTCTCTTCCTTTCTCTTCTCCCTTCCCTTCTTTTTCTTTGCCTCAACACCCCTGCTCCGGCTTAGCGTTAAATGAGAATAAAAATATGAATTATTGTAAAATTAAACTTTTCTAATGGCAAATTTAATTTAAAAAATTGGTCACATAACTATTATTCCTACTTTTTTTCGCTTAGCTCCATTCTTCCTTGATTTCACCGACCGGGTTTGATCACAAAAAAACCCTTCTGCCTGATGAGACCTCAGCTCTTGATAGCTGTAGATCGATCACATCGACATACCAGTGTAGCAGACTTTGTACATGTTTTAATGAAAAAAAACATTCATGATAAAGCTCTATATTTTTATTGAGCACTCTTTTATAAGCCCAGTGTGATTCCCTTTGGATTTCTACCCTGTGGATTTTTATACTACGTGTATTACTATATATATATATATATATATATATATATATATATATATATATATATATATGTGTGTGTGTGTGTGTATGTGTGTGTGTCTGTGTGTGTGTGTCTGTGTGTATGTGTGTGAGTATAGATGCTGTATACGGGATTGTATATATGCGAGCATATAAATGAAGTTTATATATAGATCAGGTTTGTGAAAGAACTAATTGGTTTTCCATTTAAATATTTCGCCTCAGGAGTATTATTATACTGAGACGGCATTGATGATAATTTCAAGTGGGTAATAAAACGTATAAAAGAATTCGAAAGTTATCAAGTCAAACTTACTCGATAAACTTAGACAATAAAACTAAAAGAAAGTGAGCAGCTCGAATGTGTAATTGGATATGAACCTTACCCGTTTAATTATGCATGCCCCCATCTCAAACGAGATAATAGACAAAATAAAGAAGTGTGTTATTACTCATTACATTTTTTGAATGTCTGAGGAATATATATATATATATACAATATTTTATAAATAAATATTAAGTATTTATTACGTACAGACATCAACGTTTCATGCGTACACAATTTCTAGTGTAGGGAGTTAATTCCCGACGGTCGGCTGGCGCTAACTCTGATCACAAATCGCCACTGATTCCCATTCAAGAGTCTTACCTGTCGGCCACCGTAAATTAGCTTGAAAGTTAGGAGGACCTTTTTAAAAATCTGTTGTCTCGTTTCAGGACAGATCAGTGGGTGGAGACATAGCGAGCGTACCAACCTGAAGATTAAATTCCGGAGAATAGTCACTACAGACAGTTAATTATATATATATATATATATATATATATATATATATATATATATATATATATATATATATATATATATATATATATATATGTATATGACCCTCAGGTTGTACGCTCGCTATGTCTCTACCCACTGGTGTGTCCTGAAACGAGAAAACAGATTCTGCAATATATATATATATATATATATATATATATATATATATATATATATATATATATATATATATATATATATATATATAAAGTGATATTTTTGTAAAGGTCTGGTTAACAACTTTTTTTATAACAATGATATTAATAAAAACCTTCATAATAAGTAAAGTAGACTAAAACGTCGATATATTTTTCAATATTAAACATGTATAAAAAACGATAAATGATGATAATATTAACACTATAATAGAACGTTATTTAGCTCTCTCTGTCTCTAACTCTCTTTACTTCTCTCTCTTCCTAGTTCTCTTTCCATCTCCAGTAAGCTTTGGAATAACGTTATATAAAAATACAAATACATGTGATACGCCCTAATATAATTGTTTGTGTCTTTCCTGAAAGCTTAATTTGTGTGTGGCTTTTATCTTTCTCGTCAGTCATTGGGGCTTGTAGTACTGCGTACGTCAACAATGTACAATCATTTTTTAAATGTCCTCCGGATTATTATATAACCTCCATTGACAGATGCTAAATCGAAGTCTGGGGCAGCAAACACTAAGGGGAAATTAGTGAAATAAAAACACGAAATGAAAAAAAGCAGGAAATTAAGGTCACGTTTAAATAATCTTTCTAACTTCAATCGTTTTCCTCTATCATTTTTTTTATATTAGTCGCTTCATTCACCGTCAAATTATCGCTTCATTCACCGTCAGATTATCAGATGACAAGCAATTGATTCTCGATAGCGCCCCAAAATGTTACAGAATTATATTCCCATAAATGATAGTGTTAGAATAGATAGTGCTTTTCTATTTCGGAAAATATGGGAGACAATATTCCCGTGTTTGCGGAGTGCATTTTACTGCTTATTCAGAAGACCATCACATTTAGTGTAGTGAAGTGAAAACATTTCTACCAACAGGTACAGTAAGGCGACGGCTTCCACCCGCTAGCCCGTGGGAGACAATTAGTCAAGGTCGAGTACCCACTTAGCCCCTCGATCAGGGTACGTGAAGTCATGGCAGGCAGGTGATGGATAGAAGGTTGAACAGCCTAATGGATTTTAGAAACTAGTCATCCTTTTGTTTAGTGTTAGGTATATAATACTGATTTGTGTACTTATTGCTCTGTAAGAGCACTGCCACTACAGAAGGTAATTGCAACCCACTATAGGTAGGTAACTTATTTGCAATGAACATCATGGTGAAACAAAATATTCAAATATATGGAGAGCCATGATAATCGATGTTTGCAAACAGACCTGATACACGAAGAAGATAACATTTACTACAAGTACCCATGATCCGTTTGGAGACAACCAACACCATTATTCGTTTCTCTTTGATTTCATTATAAATTAATAGTCTGCTATATATCTCTAAAGAGATTCATCTTGCATAACTAAAAATAATAAGTCTCTTTACTTTTATATTATCTTTATCGAAAATCTAGAAAGAAAAGCTACCTACAATGTCACCTAATGGCGTGTTGAGATAGTCACTCTTTCTGTAAATGTTTACAAAGACAGTACAAATATCAGAGAGTGGATGAATCAACATAGAGTGAGAAGAGGGTGAGACAAATACATAGAGAGCTAAGAAGAAGATGGTTAACTTGTTCAGTAAACTATATATTAAGATTATCTAGAACAAAGCCTTTTTTCAAACCCAAATCAACCTTAAAGTTAAGATATGTTTTAGAATTTATTTTTGTTGTTAAAGTATATAAAAAGAGGCTTTAGGAAAGTTAACGTTTTGCAACATATAATTAAAATATTCATGAACACTGTTTTCCGTTTACCTCAAAGCAGTATTGCAAACCTAGAATCTTGTAGACAAATAGCCTTTTATTTCGTTGGTCAGCAATAGCATCGTTGAGATTATTACCAGAATATGCTTAAACTGGATTGCTACAGCTTATGTAATAAACTATTACTTTACGAATAATATGTTTTACACATTACAGAAAGGGCTATCATTTTAAATAAATTAGGACACAAGTCATTTCAGAATGTCAATAATCAATTCAGATATTCAATTCAGATATCATGTTTAGAGCATTGAATCTACGGTTTTTCGCAGCAGTAAACAACTGCTGCGAAAAACCGTAGATTCAATGCTCTATTTGTCGGTATACTTCAATATTATTATCCCTTTCATTTTTTTCTGCCTAGTTGTAGTTGATTAATGTTTCTTAACGGAGTAAAAACTAAATTTATTTGTTCGGAAATTAGAAAAGAATATATTTACGTTATCCCCAAATGTAAGTAAACTAACTTAAAATTAAAAAAAAAATTGGGCAAAAATGTAAACATCTCTTTATGACTTTGTAAAAAGAAAAGTTTTGCCATTCTTATTTTTACAACAAATATTACACACTATTTCTTTCCTTCTATTTTATACATTATATTTTCTGTGTGCGGAAACATGTATCCATGTCGTAGGGTTAATGTGCCAGATGGTGGTAGGTAGTATGTACTCACTTTCAAGTTGTATCTTTGTAAACCTTCTAAATTTAGACACGTTCTTTTTCATATTCGTTTTTGTCTGTGAAATGCATGCAAATGTTAATTACATGCTATTGTCGTTTAGTTTGTTTCAATAAACTTGAAGCAGTCACATATTTGGATGTACTATTTTATCTTGATGTAAATAGACAGTGGCTATGGGTAATTGTCTCATCATCAAATCAGATGTCTTGACCTAATACAATTTGTTGGACTACTTCCAATGCCTACGCAGTCTTGATTGCCCCCGCTTTTAATCAGTTGGAGTTCGACAGTTGGGCGTTGTTTTGTTGGCTGGTCCAACTCGTCAGCGACGAGAGGAATCAACAATGATGCGTGACGCACCCTTTCAAAGATTGACACTTAGCTGATTTTCATATCTTTTCAGCACTGCAAAAGTTAAAGGTATTTCTGTTAACTTTTAATGTCGGTTTTTTGTCTACTTTTTTAATACAGAGTCAGATGGATATTTTTATCATATTAAACTTTAATTGTACAGAAGATGGATACTCATCATCATTGTAGACACAAACATCGAATGTTTAGACAAGCGCCTATTTATGTAAAATGTAAAATGTAGTTTTTACATCAAGGAAGATATTCTAATAAGAAACTAACAAAGACATAAAACATTCTTAATCAAGAAATAAATTATTTTATTTTAGAGAGAGAAAGAAACAAGAAAAAGCAAGAGAGAAAGAGAGAGAAAGAGAGAGAAAGAGAAAGAGAGAGAGAGGATCGAAAGTAGTGGTACAATGTTGCCTCTTCTAAAATATTTCACTTGTGAATATTCTGTCCCGTATCTAGACGACACTATTTTTACCTATAAAACTGTGACAATTCCTTCGTTGAGTTAGATGTTTTCAGCCGTTGTTTTCCAAAGATGAAAAACGTGGGTTGTAATTGCGGCTCATGAATAACAGCAAGACTTACGAAGACGAGGTGCATGAGTCTGAAGTTTAATCAAAGAACACTTTCCCCCATAAATCGGCCTACTAGAACGTTTGATGTTAAAACTAAATACATTTATCACTAGAATCGATTAGTTGTTAAATCAAATACATTCCAGGTGATGTCATCGAAATAGACTCAAATGGGTGCAAACAGTTTGTTATGATAACTTGAATTTTCTTTAAGTAGGTTGTCAATGTTCCCCAGAAACATATGTAAGATTATGTTTACTCCGAAATCGACATTTATTCATAGTATGATGTAATTTTGTTTATTTATAGCTCTATTGCAATTATAATAATTAAAATAACGGTACTGGTCGTCTTTTTATATAGTCCGTTTTTCAACTTATGTTTGCAGGGAGTGGAATTGTTTTTCCAGACTTTATTTCATCCTTTGGAGGTAGTGTAGTATATTTTTATTTGTTATGATAAATTTTCTCCTTGCATTACCTCCTTTTTGTGAGGGTAGCATAGGTTCCTTCATTTATATAGTATACTCCCAGCAAAAATATGCGACTGTGGTAAGCTAATTAGATAGTCCCACTTAGTGTAGAGCACCCTAAAAAAAATTTAGTTCACTCGACAGACTCGAATGTAAACAATGGCAAAAGTATACCTGCCTTTGGTTTCAGAGTGAGCACGATGGTGTACGATTAAGATATCTGACAGCTCTTTAAACCATCAGGTTTCCGGCGAATCTCAGCTGGAAACTTCGCTATGTTTAGTCAAACTAAGAACCCGTGATACGGATAAATAACTTATTATGACTATATATAGTATGTGATGATGACTATATATATAGTATGTGATAATATAAAAGAACAATTCTTATAAGAAAAGATCTTTACTATATATTGTACAGATGGATTCTCATAAGAATCAATTTCCAAAGCAAAATTAAGCTCAATATTCGAACCTTTAAATAGTTATTTTGGTACTGGTTCGTCTTTTTTTCCGGTGAACACTTACCAATCAGGCTGCTAGAGAATTCCGAAGTTTTGGGGCAGTAACATATTCACCATATATGTCCCAAATGAAGTTCCGCCAATTCGCCTGGGGCTCTGTAGCCATGCCAATTTCGCGTGTCACATTTTTGCGTGTGGCAAATTCGTATGAATACTTGTACAAGATATCCAAAATTTTGTGTAGAGGAAATTTCGAATTTTGAGAAAAACATCTCTATCTGATACCATAAGTTATTCTGAAATCGTTGATTTCACCCATTGGAGCGTTACAGTTTTGGCAGGTGTTGGGTAAATAGCACTCCATAGTCCTTCAGAAATTAGATGGTAGATGCTGTGTCAGTGGTGCGTTGATACAATTTTCTATTATTTATCTCTGAAACGTGAGGGTAACTTGTCATGGCCATTTTACAATATTAAAAGTGAGAAGTAAAAATTGGCAAAAATCTCACATCCCCAGGTCATAAAATTTCCTAGCCCAACGCCATAACCTTTCTGAATACAGCTATTGGTCAGGCGACTATCTCTCATCTCAAAAGACTACAAAAGCCCCCCCCCCCGAAATGGTTGATCTAAAATATTTAAAGAACCCCGCCCTTAAAAATGGGTTTATCTAGCGACCTGGTAATTGTGCACCGAAAAAAAAGTTGGTCCATAAGAACAAACAACACATGCAACATAGTAAACACTGATCCCCCTCCTAAAATCTCAAATATTTGAAAAATATTCTCAAAACCTGGAATTCTCTCGCGACATAATATATAATTGTAAACAGAAAAAGAATTTTAAAAATTTGAGTTGGTCAAAAAGAAGGGGATCAGTCGACGTTTAATTCACATTGTAAACTGATCCCCCTTCCTAAAATCTAAAGTATTTGATTTCTTTTTCTAAAAACCCCGGAATTCTCTATCGAAATGATAGGTCATTGTACACCGAAATAGATTTTTTTAAATTTGAGATAATCATAATGAGGGGATCAGTCTACGTTAAATTTACATT
Organism: Sepiola atlantica; assembly: GCA_963556195.1. Classification (NCBI taxonomy): domain Eukaryota; kingdom Metazoa; phylum Mollusca; class Cephalopoda; order Sepiida; family Sepiolidae; genus Sepiola; species Sepiola atlantica. The sequence goes on from OY744523.1 coordinate 76,467,887, forward strand.
GGAAACTGATCCCCCTTCCTAAAATGTAAAATATTTGAAAAAATGTCAAAAAAACCCGGAATTCTGTTGCAACCTGATTGGTAAGTGTACACCGAAAAAAGAAAAAAAAATGGTCAGTAAAAGTTATATATATATAAGAATTATGACAATGACAATTACAAATGTATATAAACGAATATTAATTTACTAGAAGCTTAAAAATAAATATACAAATTAGTAATACCTATAAATGTTAGTAAATGTTTCCACGTTACTATATACACGGTATTTCTTTTCTGTTGTTTTATAGAATAAAGTAAGCATAACACGTGTTGATGTTAATATAGTTTGATAGGTAGAAAAACACTTTCGCATTATAAATGTATAACATTTATATGTGTTTGTGTTTGTATCAAATTAGATTTGCCTGTGTTTGTTTACAATTAAATGCAAATAAACATTTAATCTTATGGATGACACAATTGTGTATTAATATTTTTATTTTTATTTTTATTCGATAGTTTTTATGCTGATTTTTGCTCGGAGAGTAATTTCAAAGATTAAATCACAATTAAATCCAATAATTAGATTATACGCATAACTCAGGCTGTTGTTGGAAAAAAATGGAAAAACTTAGAAGGCAATTGAATTGAGTGATAAAGAGATTATTAGTCTGGTGTCAGTTGATAGAGATTTCGCCAGGAGATATGGCCCAGTCGATGAATTTGACCACATTCTATGGAGAAGCAATCGACTGTATATGTCTGATAGCCGATTTCAAAATGGATATCGGTGTACTCATTTATAAATCCATGGTGGAATTTGAGAATATATATATGTGTGTGTAAGGTAGTGAGGCTACCAACATTTGTAAAAAAACTTTTTACAACAATTGTTTGTAATTTTGTTATTTTATCATTTTATAATTTTGTGAATTTATAACGCGTTTCGAGCCTCGGTAAACTCTTAAATACACCGATTATTATGAATTTTGAGAGACAGCTGCTATGCATGAGAATAGATAATGTGAGCCATGTTTAGTTGTATTCAAAAGGGGCAAAGAGGGAGTAGAAGCCCTTCGTGGAAATTCAGAAACCATCCAATTTTTGTAAAATTTTAACAATATTCAGCCAATTTCAGTTTCTCTAGCGTATTTTAAAGGGTTTTATCGTAAAAAAATATGGGCACAACCTGCGATTTTAAAATTCAAATATTTCACGGTTGCATAACATTTTATACATAATCATGATATAACAATAAAGTAAAAAATCACTGGATTTCAATTTCTCATTACTTATGTATACTCTTCACCTGTACATAGCTACATATACATACTTATAAGCAAAGATAGCTACGCACAAATATGCAAACGCATACACACACAAGCTAATACAAGTAAATATCTTTCATAAATGACTGCAAACTCACAAATATTTAGATATGTACACGCATCCGATATATAATGATACGCATGCATATATTTGTAGAAGTTTACTTTTTCTCTGATATTTTTCAAAGTTGAACTTCCTCAGTTCAAATTACTTCTACGTAATTTACGGAAATTTGAACTCCGAGAGACACCAGGGGTGTTTGAATTATATACGGAAAACATAAATAGACGTCTGATTTGAAATAAAAATAAAAATGTTCTTGATGTTTTTTAGCAAAGCTAAGAATTTTACTTTTAAAATACGCCACTGCAAGGACGTGCTATTAGCTTCTTACCTCTATTTATATGAAGTTAAATCTGTTTATATGTTAATATAGTTTTATGCACAGATTTCTCTCATAAACTAATATACCGGTCATTATGAATTTTCGAATACAGCTGTTAAGCGTAAGAGGCTGTAGTGTGGGATATATTTAGTTTAATTTTGGTTTAGAAAACGTGTGTAAAGAGATGAAAGTTCAGAAAACTCATATTTTTTAAATGTTTATCAATTAGACCCTAAATAATAAATATTACTAAAATTTCAGTTTCTTTTGAGAATTTTAAGTGGATTTATGGTGAATAATATGGGTACAAGTTCCATTTTAAGGGCAAATATTTCAAAGATGCTATAAATCTGATCCATAGTCATCAGACAATAGTTATGCAAAATTCCTTCAATTTCAATTTCTTAAGAGCATTGAAGCTCAAGCTTTAAATTTGAGACATTTTTAAGAATCGAACGCATGTAATGAGTTCTGATCAAAATAGAATTCGAGACACGATATTAAGTAAGATAATATGTTGATTTAATCTTCCTAAAGTGACATAAAAGTTATGTAAATGTGTTCTTGCCGATAAATAAATGTTGCTTCGTCTGAAACGTGTATTTTTCTTGTTATTTATAAATTCAAGGATTAAAAAAATCGTCGGGCGTAATTCTGCTAAGATGGCCGATAAATTCAAAAAGTATATTTTTTCAAATACAAATACTCCCGGGCGACGCAGGGTCGGGAAAACTTGTAAAAAAAATAAATAAAATAAAGAGTTGACTTTATTGTTTATGGGTTTCTGCTGGAACTTACAAACCCCACAATATTATGAGTGAATACCCCAATATATAATTAATACTGTCATTTGATTCATTGTAAATTCGGAAAAATGCAGTATGAATTCATGTTTGTGGTTTGTAGATGAGAATGTATCATTTGTATTATTATTCCGATTATTCGAACTGCTCTAGTTTGAATTACATCCAAAATGAGAACAGCTATTCGAATGATCTAAATAATACAGTAGAGATTATTTTCAGCGAATAGGCTGCGATACGCTTATCTACTGACATTACTCATATATATATATATATATATATATATATATATTTCGTTCGACACCGGATTTGAATCATAACCGCCGAAAACATCACTGCGGACACATCGTACCAAAGACGTTTTTCAAGCAACAAAGAAATAAGTTTGTTAATTCTTGTTATTTGATGAAAAAAAATGACTCAATACTGGTCAACCTGAGGAAGGAATTTTATTCCGAAATTGATTGCATAAATGTAAAAAAAAAAAATTAATCTCGTATTGCTAATATTGCTTATATTTCAATTTTATTAACTAATCCTGCAATACTTTGAAACTGAACGACTAATTCACACGTTTTCATGACAGCGAGCCAACGCTTCTTTCGTTCGACACCGGATTTGAATCATAACCGCCGAAAACATCACTTCGGACACATCGTACCAAAGACGTTTTTCAAGCAACAAAGAAATAAGTTTGTTTATTCTTGTTTTTTGATGAAAGAAAAAAATGACTCAATACTGGTCACACCTGGTCACACCTGAGGAATTTTATTCCGAAATTGATTGCATGAATGTAAAAAAAAAATTAATCTTGTATTGCTAATATGGCTTATATTTCAACACTTTGAAACTGAACGACTAACCCACACGTTTATATATATGTATATATATATATATATATATATATATATATATATATATATATATATATATATATTAATTAATTTTTCGTAGATTTATGTACGTAAACATTTTTTTTAAATGAATTAATAACCATATGTACAAAATTTAGAAAATAATAAAAGGTCCGATTAAGGGCGACTGAATGCAGAAATCTCCATATTCTTAACTGCTTAGGAAGCGGATAAATACTTCAAAAACACACACTGGTTTTCTATCGTCAGTACAAAACAATTAAAAAAACTATATATATATATAATAATATTTATAAATAAATGGCTTGATATTAAAGTCACTCGAGAGTGCCCTGTCTTTGTTGGAGGGGGCTGATAAATAATAATATTTATAAATAAATATTAATTAAATAGTTTAATACCTACAGATATCGATGTTTCATGCTAACGCAATCTTCAATGTAGGAACTAATTCTCAACGGTCGGTGGGCGCAAACCCCGATCAAAAATCGCTACTGTTCGTAGTCGAGGGTCTTGTCCCATCGGCCATAGCCAATTAGTTCGTAAATAGCGAGAAATTTAAATGTAAATAGCGAGTCGGCGGCTAGATTTACCCAAACAGTTTAGAGTGATCTATGAACGGCGTTCGGATCGTGCATGTAGCTATTTGCACTGCTTGTTATTAAAGTCACTCGAGAGTGCCCTGCTTTATATATATATATATATATATATATATATATATATATATATATATATATATATATATATATATATATATATATATATCTGTGCGTGTACAAGGTAATATCCTAGACTTCTGAACGGATCATTATGAACTTTGAAATATATATCCTAGGCAATATGGTGTGTAACATAATCACATTGTTTTTTGTAAATTTAAGGAGTGCATATATAAAAATGTTACTAAATTTTATTTTGTTAGTTATTTTTATGAGCTGAACCTTAGAATTTTTAACCGCAACCCGCTGAGTAACATCGGCACATTTTTGTTTGTTAAGCTTTACCATTGAAGAGGGCACCCAGACTCGTACCCGCCTTAAAAAAAAACGATCGGTGCGCAAGCGTGAGCGTTAATACTATGTATGTGCTGCGTAAAATCCTTTACTATTGAACTTATCATGATGAAATATGGAATACGTATTCTAGGAAACAGGATGGGTAACGTGGGTACATGATTTATTTTTTTGTAAATTTACTATTTCTTAGAAAGATAAAGCATTAACATTAAAACACTAATACTATATATATTGCTTGTACTCGTCGTTGGTCGTTTATTCTACTAGTATATATATTTATATATATATATATATATATATATATATATATATATATATACTAAGTTATGAAAATATATTCATGGCAATTAAGCTACACAGACGCTCCTGCGTTTCATCCCCGAGGGAATCGTCAGACAAAAATCCGTTGAGTTTGGTTTTTCCAGGTGTTTTTTTTTATATACACGACTAGCTAGTTATCCAAATAGATTCTTTGTTGTTCTCTTAACCAATCGTTGGGCTTCTCATAGACAAAGGATCGGTTTATTTTACTTTCGATTTCCTATTCTATTGTTCTATTTTCTTTATGATGATTCATCCCGATTTCTTTGTTTTTGTCATAACTAATCGTTGGGCTTCTCATAAGCAAAGGTTTAGTTGATTTTACTCCATATTTTTTATTCTATTTTTTTGTTTTCTATAGAGTTGTCAATCCCTGTTTCTTTGTTGTGTCAATATAATGTGCTACCTTATTCAAAATCGTGGTTCTTTGTATTTCTATTTTTTGTTTTAGTTTTTTAAGTTATTAGGTTTTAGTTTAGTTTAGTTTTATATACTTCTTTGTTTATAAATTAATTTATTTATGTATTGTTAACCTAGGGTAAATTTTATTTTTGTGCAGGCAGCTGGTTGCTATATCACTTCTACAGTTTAATTGATTTGGGCGGTCTTTACAGTTAAAGATGTCAACTTTCTCATTCAGACATAATCTACAGTGGTCGTTTAAATGTCTACATGTACTGGCCTGTCGTATTATTTTCCATTCAATTATTGACGAACATCTATTTTCTTTGAGCTCCCAATAATGGTCTGCTAGTGCTATGAAATAGTAATATGTATATATATATTTATATATATATATATATATATATATATATATATATATATATATATATATATATATATACATA